>CM067339.1:128127657-128490157 GCA_034376525.1 Nicotiana benthamiana | reverse complement strand
AAGACAAGGAAGAAGCATCAACTGTGAGCAAAGTGATTTTTGCTTCACGGAAACTACTCCAAAAGAAATTAAAAAACAAAATAAGTTACCTACGGGTATAATTTTGGGAATTTACTTGACATTTTGGTAATTGTTATATCCGTAAATGCCCATCTTGTTGTAGTCAATCAAAAAAACACAAAAATACGTGTTGCATGCATTTTAGGAATTAATTGTGCATTTACAAATTAATTAACCATAATTTGGTTAAAAAGAAATTACAAAAAAAATGTGCATTTATTTGTTCTTGTCATTATGTGATTTTATTTAAATATGTAATTTGTGTTAATTGTTGAAGTGTTAATTAATATGTGTGCAATTTAATTTCTTTTGATTTTTTCGAAAACTGTTTAGGTTTTTATTTTTTGGTTAGTTGAGAAAGAAAGAAAAAGGTCTAAAATAGCAAGGAAATGAAAGGCCCAAACGCAACAGACTCAGTCCAAAGACTAGGTCTCTGAGACTGTAACCAAACGAAATCGTTTGGAGCCCCTCAATCCTGAGCCGTTGATCAAATCCAACGAATGGCCCAGATCAGGCCACGCACCAAACCAAATGCCGTCGTTACAGACGTTTGATCTGGGCCGTTTATCCCAAGTCAATCCTCCGGCCTATAGCCCTTCTCAACACCCGACCCAATTCACCTCTAGACCCAGTCTCACTTAAGTGATAGACGTCGTTCCGCTCTCACCAAGAGATCCTGGCTATCCATCCTGATTGATCCAACGGCCAGGACTCGATCTCCTAATCCATATATAAACCCTCCTCTATACCCCACACCCCCCATATGCCATCCCGCTTCTTCATCTTCTCTATCTCTCAAACCCTCAAGGACTAGAGCCCTTGAAACCCTAGCCGCCATGAAACGAATAACACCAGAAAACCGTCGGCAACTACGCCGCCGGTCACCGTATTCATCCCACATGACCACCTCCTCACCCCTAACCTAAATATCCTAACCATGGCCTTCGAATCAAGCCAGAGTTCCTCGAATCTTCATTTGAAGATTCGAGTCAAAGTTCAAGACACCCCAAACCCTCCGAAATCGATACCCAACCTTCATCTAACCTCCTTCGTGCCTAAATGAACCTTGGTCCGGCTCAAATCTACCCAGGAAGCTATGAACCCCAAATTTCTTTCAAATAACCCTAAAAATATAAGAGGGGGTTTTTGGTCTAAATCGATGGTAAGTCAAGGTCCGTCAGAACTTATCAAGGTCCATCCGACCAAAAAGGGTCGAAACCGGTCTGTGCTCGCTCGTTTAGTTCCTAAGCCCGAAAAGCTAAGTGTTCTCTTCCTTTCTTTATAAGGCTTATTATTCTGTGGTTTGTTGCATGTTAGTTTTATTTAGGTTTTTCTTTTATTTTTGTTCAAACTCTGTTCATCTCTGTCAAGACCTTTTATTTGGTCATTTCCATTTGTACGCTGGTTGTTTGTTATTTTTAGTTGTAAGCATGTTAGAATTAGATTCTCTTTTAGTTACTTCGTGTTATTTTTAAAGACTGCCTGAAAACCACGAAATCTCAAAGCATGCATGTACACTGTGATTAATTGGATATTAACTACGTGATTTAGTTTGGATAGTCAATTAAATATTAGTCGTCAACTGAACTCACATGAAACTGAAAGAATGAGAAGAGGCCTAAAATGCTAATTTGCTTGATTATACTGTGTTGTCTTTTGTATCATATATGCCTCTATTTCATTTTGCTATGTTTAGCTTTACTTTCCTGTGTATTGGTTTGATGCTTGGTCAGGTCTGGTTTACCAGACTAACCAGCTTACTCCTTGGATTTGCAGCCTTTCCTGCCCTTGAACTAAGATTGATGATAGCTACAGAAATCAAATAGCTTAAAGCCTGAAATCAGTGTTTGAGCGCAATGTTATATAGTAGTTAGCTCAGACTCTAAATCTTAGGTTAATCACAATAATACCAGTGGTTTAAAGGGTAATTTAGACAGTTTAAATGGGCTGTCATTATAGGGGTATTTTGGAAATAGAAAGTGGTCATATTTGACCAAATTAGTGGTATGTTAGTCAAGCACCAATAAGACAAAAAGCATATACATTAGTTTAATGCTAGTAGGTAATAAATCCTTAGATCATGCCTTAATTTAAGGAAGAAAATAAGTAAAAGCCTTCCATTAGTGGAATTTAGTATGAAAATAGGCAGATTTTCTTGGGTGGTTAGTGGGATAAGTGCATTTTTTCAAAGAGGGTAGGATTAGGAGTTATTATAAATATATAGAGTTAAGGAGTAATTAAGGACTGAAAAAAAAGGACCCCGAAAGATTATACTGAGGGATGGAGTGAGGTTTAAGGCTAAGTTTACCATAAGAGAGCTTCAGTTATTTTCTTCTTAAGTGCTTGAAATCAAAAGCTACTGTCCATCTCTGCATTGATCTGGTGTTTGTTGTCTGATACTACTGGTTTCAGTTGGTATTGCTGAGCTTTTCTGGTGGTATTCAAAGTCCTATTGCATCTATTCCTAGACTATTTTTGTTGGGTTTTCTTCATCTATTGCTGGGATTTTCTCTATTGCCATTAGTCTTGACGTGTGTTGCTGAAGTTGTGTGTTGTTGTGATTACTAATCCTATACTGATACTTCCTCTCTTCCTTGCCTTTCACGATTACCAGGTACACAACTTACACCGATACGCAATGTAGCTGGAACAATTCGAAGCATGAATAAAAGGAGCTTTAAAGCTCAAAGTCATTAGCTCTAGTTTTATATTCTCTATATGTGTATGTTAGCTTTCAGCTCATTAGAGTTATGTGATTAACTGAAATGTATCAATAAGGTTCAATCTGTAATAATTTAAGTTTCAAACTCATGTATGTTAGTTAGAAGGGAACCAGTATTGTAATGAGCATATTCTGCCATTTTAGTTTGTCTCATTAATAGCCTATTTAAAATGCATGTTTGAGCTTAGATAGCATAAGTAGTCAGTAACTCACTTTCCTCTAGTTGACAATTTGTTCATTCAGCTCTTGAAAAAGTTTTCCTTAGCATTAATCTCGCTTCTGCCCTATTGCAAACCTTGAACATATACAGTATAATGTAGCTAAGCCCAAACCAGTGTAAGACGGCCCAGGCTTGAATTCTGCCCCAAAATGGCAAATGGACTGCCTCCCTTACCCCCTCATTTTTCAAATCAATACTATGAACACAGCGTAGCTTTAATAATCCCGACATGTAAATAATGTAGGATTTTCTTTTTATTTTAGAGACAAACAAATAGAAAATATTTGTCGCTTTAGGATATCCTTTAAAATATAATAAGGCGTACCTTGCCTAAATAAATTACAAATCGCAGGGCCCTAAATTAAAATGACATAATAAGCGAATCGACTTCGGAATTGGCCGCTTAATGAATTTTACAGCCTTTTCAAAAACAACAAATACGTTAGTCTCTTTAGGACGCGCCTTAATTAATTTTACCTTCCTAATCCCGGATGTGCATTTATGCGGCCCAAATCCAACTCTCGACGAAGTTGGAATGCGTCAATCAACTACGTGTACATATGTTGTGACATGGTTCGAGATGCATTTCATGACGTCGTAATTCTTAAAAATAAGCGACTAAAGGAGCCGTGCCTCGCCAAACCAAAAATACAAAAAAAACGGGGGCCTATATACATGTTCGTTGTGCAATATTGCTTAGACTCTCGACGGGCCGATTAACAAATTTTCACGGCTTTGTCCAAAACAACACTACGCTAGTCGCTTAGGGCGCGTCTTTAATAAAATTACCTCCCTAAATACGGGTGTGCATTTATGCAACCCAAATCCAAATCTTGATGAAGTTGAAATGTGTCGACAACCACGCGTACACTGATTGTGACGTGGTTCGAGGTACGTTTTCACGACATTGCAAGTCATTATAAAAATAACAAAAGCTGTAAAAAGTAATATTTCTGCACTAAGCACATATTGTTTAAAATCAGATAATAAGAAAAATATAACAGTTGAGCGACCGTGCTAGAACCACGGAACTCGGGAATGCCTAACACCTTCTCCCGGGTTAACATAATTCCTTATCTGGATATCTGGTACACAGACTGTAAATTAGAGTCATTCTTTTCCTCGGTTCGGGATTAAAACCGGTGACTTGGTACACCATAAATCTCCCAGGTGGCGACTCTGAAATAATTAATCCAATCCCGTTCGATTGTCCTTTAATTGGAAAAACACATTTACCCCTCGCGCGGGGCATGAAAAGGAGGTGTGACATCTCTGGTGACTCTGTTGGGGAACTATACCAAAAACCTCTTGTTCAGGGTTAGAAATTCGAGCCTAGAATAATTGTTGTATTCGGCTTTGTCCATTATCTGATATTTTTATATGATCTACGCTTAATGTGCAAAATGATAATTTTTACCTCTTTGATATTATTTGAACAGTATATACAAATTCTGCCAAAACCCCTCTCTTCTCTCTCTTGAGGAGTGCACGCTGGCCGTGACTTATTTCCGTTAGTGTCATTATCGCAAATTGAACGAGGATTCGGTGGAGTTGCAAACTCGGCTGGCCTTTTGGTTACCGGGATGCAGTTCTCATTCTCGCCTCGAGTTGTTCGCTCGGGTAAGCTAGGTCTAGAACAAAAACCCAGGATTTAAATTAGTATAACAAAACTTGATGCCGGATCCCTAGTAGGAACGTTTATTTGCATCATGTACATTTGACTTAGGGGACTTAACACAGGGGTTGGGTCCGACTAGGACTAGCAATCTGAAGTGAAAAGACCATCCTGCTACATCTTAATTGATTTATTGCATCTATTTGTTCAGACTTGCATGCAGACCGGCTTACAAAATAGGATATATTAGAAAAATGCAAACAAAAAAAAAGGAAATAGCAGTGTAGAGATAAATACTATTTTCTTTTAAAAAAAAACTAAGTAGTGTGAAAACTCCGTCAAAATTTTGGAAAAATAATAGGAAAAGAAGGGTGTTTTTGAAAAGAAAGGATTTTTTCTTAATATAGTTTGTTTTTCCCTTACCCGAACTACATCGGTTTGATTCTCACCGGATGTGAGATACGTTGGCAACCCTTATCAGGTCCAACTTCAAATTTGGCAAAAATAACCAGAAAATAACAAATTTTCTTTATTTTTCAGGCGAGACTATTTTGTCAAATGTAGCCGAATGTTCCTTAAAGGGATGCTAGAAAGCTAATTTTGTGCAAACAGCCGCTTTTGGTCATTTTTTGGATTTCTGACCAAATTAGCCCAAACAGCCTTAAATCAACATCCTCGAGGCTCTGAAAGGCCATAACCACAATGGAGGATTATGTTTTGGAAAATAGTTTTAAATACGTCAGGTGACGCTGCTTTATCAAAATAGCTGAATGTTCTCAAAAAGGATGTCGGAAGGCTGACTTGGTACAAACAACCACCTTTTTCCATTTTAGTCAACACAGCCTTGAAAACTCTTCGCCCTTGAGGTACTGAAAGGCCGTGGTTCAAAATCGTGTCTTTAATTTATTTATTTTTAAATTTGTGAAAATGTTTAAGTCTATTTGAGTCCAGTAAAGTGTGCTATTTACTTAAAATCACCTCAATAAATATGCAGAAGGAACATGGGTCCAAGTTTGCCGTTAAAGGTCTGCAGCAAGATCCCTATGGAATTGCGCTTATGGTGGGAAGATTTTGAAAAATCGGAACAAGATAAGATCAAACTACATTTAGGGGGTCTCACCAATTTGCTTAACTTCAGGCGCAGGGTTGATATCATATAGGCTTTGGTTACGTTATGGAACCCGGCCCACAATGTATTCCACTTCTCAGACTTTGAACACACTCCAACTTTAGAAGAGGTAGCAGGATACATGGACATTACTGAGGGGGTACGGCATAAATAGCTAATTGCTCCAAGAGCTGTCAATTCACACAAATTCATGGACCTATTGAAGATAAGCAAGGGAATCCCGTACTCCAAGTTAGATAGAGGGTTCTCTACTTTACCATTCATATACAAGAGATATGGTCATATAGGAGGGTTTGACGATCCAGAAAGTTGGGTTTGCAGCTGAGGGAATCAGAAAAAATGGGATGAACATATGAGGTTCGCCTTCATAGTAGCATTTTTAGCTATGGTGGTGTTTCCCATGAAGGATAGAAATTTTGACTTGAAGGTAGCTAGAGTTGTCAAAGTCTTGACCACCAACAACAAATGCACGCTCGCCCCTATGATATTGTTCGAGATATACTGAGCCCTCACAGCTTGTAAAGCCGAGGCACATTTTTTCGAAGGTTTCAATTTGCTATTGCAGATATGGATGATAGAGCATTTGTGTCATCAACCTCAGTGCATGAGATATCTATCGACAGACAAAATATGGGTTGAAGAATACGATAAGGGGGTTTCAGGGCTCAATTTTCCAGAAGGGTTTGAATACTGGGCATCAAATCTTCGCGATGTCACCGCGGTACAAATAGGGTGGACGTTGAGTTGGCTTCCTGTTGAAGAAATTATGTATATGCCAGCCACGGGTCCTTACTTCCTTCTAATGGGACTCAGAGGTATTCAGACATATGCTCCCTACCGGGTGATGAGGCAATTGGAAAGGTGTCAGATAGTATACCCAGATGAAGATCTTAGTGTTCATGCGGTCAAGGTTAGCGCCGATGGCGAATTCCATGAAGATATCGTGAGTTGTATATGGAGTGAGTGCCACTATTTGCCAGTAAATACTCGAGTGCATGACCTATCCATGGGTGAAGTCTCATCTACATATCTAGCCTGGTATACAAGGAAGGGAGTTGCTGAAAAAGAACAAGAACAGCCAGTCAAAAAACCTCACTTTCACGGGTTCGTTGAGGCGCTACTGGAACCACAGGCTTGGTTAGATGCGAAAAACAAATACAAGGCCCCGCATATGGGAATTAGAAAAGCAGGTTTAGGATCTCCGATATGAAAGTAGTTTGCAAGCAACAGCCGATGAAGGAGATAGAAAGAAATTAGCCCAAGAAACAACACTCTTAGGGCTCGAATTCAACAAGTCAGAAAAAATGCAGACAACCAACAGAGAAGTCGGTCTGACAAGAGGTTAATAGACGGTTTGAACAAGCAGATCAGTAAAAGCCAAGATGCTTTGAAAAGATCGTAGGCTAGCATGGCGATAATCCGAGCCAGATGGGCGAAAGGTGTGGAGGCACGAGCAAAGCATATGCGCAAAATAAGGAGGGATTATGAAGGTACCATTTCTATATTGAGAGAAACAAACTCCACTCTCCAAGAGCGAGTCCTTAAACAAGCCCGAGACGCCAAAATGGACAAGAAATGTTGTTATGATTTAATAGCTCAATTAGAAGAACAAATGGATAGGTTCCAAGATCAACTCGCCGGCAATATTCAAGTGTTGGGACTAAAGAATCAACAGATAGAACAGCTGTTCGTGGAAAAGGATAGAGTCAGGGGTAAAATCGAAGAGATTGGGCACTACATCTGCATGAGGTGCCTAGAATGCGATGAAGTACCATGTGACACCCTTTTTGCTTCAGCCATGGGCTATGTCCATCAGATCATGGGTGAACTAAGGAATCTGCAACGGGTTCTTGCACCAAGGTCCACAGCCATGCCAATAAGGCCTCGGGGGCACAGAAGTTTAGAGCTTTAAAACATGCTTAGTTTGAGTTTATATTTCTTGTATTTTTTTAGTTTGTTTGTCGGTTGTGGTCTATGTTTTACTTTTTCTTCGTCAAAGGATATAGTGTGTTTTAAATATTTCATTTTTCAAATTTTGTCTTTGTAAGCAAGGTGTTTTAGAAATGAAAATAAAAAATTTGAAATGATGTCTCTGTTTTTTACATTTATGGCAGAACTACGCCTGGTTTGATTCACTCGTGGACGTGATACGTAGGCAATCCACATAAGATTCGACCACCACTAAAACATAAAAACAAACGATAAAAGAAAAAAAATAGGGAAATGTAGGTTCCCGAAACACTTTAAAGGCACAAATAAAATAAGCCAGGATGCTGCATGCGGTCTGAGCAAAAGCATATTAGAAGTGGTTTACTGCCTAAAAACATTGCATCCCCCAACGTGTAATTATGACATCTGTTGAAACTCGAACACTAATAAGTTTGTTATTTTCTCAATCTAATACCAGTTAGTTTGTTAGAGCGTACTGGCATCGCACCATTATCAGACAAGATCAAAAGGGCCCATACTAGAAAGCGTGACTGGATCAGAAAACAGTGTTGAGTCGGAAAAGACGACAAGTCAAATGTTGAAGGAGGTCATGGAAAAAATAGAAAAGTTGAGGTTGGAAATGAATGAAATGCAGTTAGCCTCGGCTAAAGCACAAAAGGGGCCAGAACTACCCGTTACTCCTACATTAGGGCATCTGCCAGAATGCCCTCACCCTAGCCCGTCAACAAGCTTCCCGAATCACCACTATTATTAGGGGAGAAACCCCTACGATACCCAAGCTCCACCACCCCATCAACATTTCCCACCACCAAATATTCCCGTTTTTATGGGGGGGCCACCAGCCATGCTGCAAAGATCAACTAGTGAGCCGTTGTTTCAGGTTCACGATGCACAATACTATCCCCCCAAACCCAAACTCAATTCACCAGAGCCCCACACCTACAATCCCCACTTGGAAGTCCCGGCGGAGATTGAAAAGCCGGGTAAAGTCCCGGAGCAAGATGAGGTAATGAGGAAGTTCAAAATCCTGGAGCAATCCTTCAGGAGAATGCATGGATTGGGCAATCAGGTCAGCGTGGCCTACAAATATCTATGCCCTTTCCCCGACATCCAATTACCAGCAGGGTTCAAGATGACCAAATTTGATTTATACGAGGGGCATGGCAATCCTATGGCACATTTACGTGGCTTCTGTAGCAAAATGAGAGGGGCGGGTGGCAAAGATGAGCTACTGATGCCTTACTCTAGCTAAAGCTTAAGTGGATCGGCACTTGAATGGTGTACCAGACAAGATCCCAGCAAATGGTACACCTGGGACGATCTAGTGCAGGCTTTCGCAGGTCACTTCCAATACAATCTCGAGATAGTCCCTGACCGTCTCACATTACTGAGGACTGGGAAGAAGCCCGGAGAACGCTTCCGTGAATTTGGTTTCTGCTGGAGAGAACAAGCAGCCAGGGTTGATCCTCCTATGAGAGAGGGGTAAATGGTGGACTACTTCATATAAACGCTGGTACCAACTTACTTTGGTCACTTGGTGACGAGAGCGGGAAAATCCTTCAATGAAGTAGTAAAGATAGGGGGTAAGATAGAGGAGGGACTGAAGTCCGATAAAATCCTGAATAACTCGGCGCTTAAGGCAACAACTCAGGCTATTCAGAGCGGCACAGGAGATGCGCTTGGGAGGAAAAAGAAAGATGAAGTTGCTACGGTTGAAGCAGGCAGTTGCTCCAGGTCCAGAAAACCCTACTACAACCAACCCAAACCCCACAATCCAAATTATCCACATTCCCCTTATAACCCACCACAACAGTACTATCCACCACAAGAACCACACTTCTTCGTCCAACAAGCTCAAACATACACTCAGCCTTCGGCTCGCCTACAATGGCACGCGCCGACTCCCCAAAACACATATCCACCTCCATAGAATACATATCCACCACCAAGGGCCTAAAGGAACCCTTCAGGGCCTAGTTTCCGTGGGAATCAGACTTTCAGAAATGAAAGGGTACAGAGAACATTCACTGAGTTGGGAGAGACTTATACTGCCTTGTTCCAAAAATTAAGGCAGTTAGGCTTGTTGAATCCTGTTGAACCCAAATTGCCAAATTCTTTCTCAAAAATATAGACCACTCGGTAAGTTGTGAGTATTGTTCAGGGGCTCCCGGACACAATACTGAGAAGTGTTGGAAGTTGAAACATGTAGTGCAAAATCTTATTGACAGCAACAAGAATGAGGTTCAGACACTAGAGGCACCCAACATCAATCAGAACCCGTTGCTGGCACACCAAGAAGCCCACATAATCGAGCTAGTGCACGAAAGAGGGGAGCTAAATAAACCCTCACAAATAGTGATGATGATCTATGTCGGTTCAAAAGAAAAGTCGACCAGTGGAAAAGCGATAGCATAGTTGGAAAAGGTAGATGACACGCCAGTTATGGTATTAGGAAAAGGATCCAGTGGGGCAGATACACAGTTTGTGGGGCTTATGGACAATATCAACAATTAGACCGCTACTCATCTTCCTGCACGGAGGGAGTCTTAGTAGTGGGCTCTGATTTTTCTTTCTTGTTGTCTGGATTATTTCAGGGTTGTAATCCATTTTTTGTTTCAGCAAAAGTGTGAAACTCTATTATCCCGCATTTTAATAAAGTGAAAGTCTTCTCTTCTAATTTTATTTTATTTTTATTTTCTTATTTTTCTCTTTCTGAACAGTTCTCTTTGTACTGATTGTAATGACATGGAATGCACGATGGATCATCAACCCAGTCTAAAAGAATCAATCTGATTATGAACTAATAATACAACAGGCAGATCGATGATAATGAATGGGTCAAAACCCGAATGGAGCGGTTGACGCAGCCAACAAGAACAAAGAGAAGATATTGAGGAAGAAGGGTCCAGGCAATGGTATCAAAAACTACCCTTTGCATTGTTGGGTTATCACACTACTGTTCCTACTTTAGTAGGTGCAACTCCTTATCTGTTGGTATACATAACTGAAATGGGGATGCCAACAAAGGTCGAAGTTCCATCGCTCCGAATTGTCGCTGAAGCCGGGATTGACGATGATGAATGGGATAAAGCCAGATTAGAGCAGTTGAGTTTGATTGATGAAAAGAGATTGGCAACAGTGTGTCATGGCCAGTTGTATCAGAAGAGAATGGAAAGGGCATACAATAAGAAGGTGCGCCCCAGAAAATTCGAAGTAGGGCAGCAAGTATTAAAACGGATCCTCCCACATCAGGTCGAAGCAAAAGGCAAGTTCGCCCCAAATTGGCAAGGGCCTTATATTGTGACCAGGGTGTTATCCAATGGCGCTTTATGTCTGACAGATGTCGTGGGAAGATGCATCGACATGGCTATCAATTCTGACGTAGTTAAAATATATCATGTGTATTTTCTTTGATTATAATTGTTGGTTATTTATTTGTTTGTACTTGGCATTTATCGGAGAATGAAATGACGGAGGCAATTTTTTTTTCTACTATACAAATACTTTAACCCTTGATTCCCCCTTTTGAGCCTTATTTATTCTTTCATACCCCTCTCTTGGAATCACTAATGAAAAAAAATGGAGAAAAGAAAAAAAAGGGAAGAAAGAAAAAATGATAACAAAAACAAAAAGTCACAAGAAAAACAAAGGAATCCAGTGAACTACGTTAGACATGATTCCTCAAAGAGGATTTGTCAGTCATAGTGTGACAAAGTGTCACAAAAATCAAAAGTCCCCCCGAGCAAGAATACTGGGGTAGAACTTAGGTTTTAAATTTTGAAAAGAAGTTTGATTCCAAGAGTTGTAATGTTTTACCCATCAAAGTTATTTTGAATTTTTATCTCTTTTTTTAAGCCCCACATATAACCTGTATTGCTGTCCAAAAAAGACCTCTCGATCAGTATCCGAGAGATGCCAAGACAGACAAATGAAAGCCGAGAATAACACGCTGGTCCCCGATTGAACGAGGATCATGAGCTAAAAAGAATGGATAGCCAAAATAATTCCCAGCAGAGAGAATCTTATAGGTAACACTCCAATCCCCATCTGAGGAAACAAAACGAGAGAGTCTTTTCACTGAAAACCTTCACAGGCACCATAAGGCGACGTAAGCTGAGAGAAGCAAAATAAGAGAGTCTCATAGGTGAAAACCTTCACAGGCACCATAAGGCGACGGGAGCTAAGAGAAATGAGAGAGTCTTATTAGTGAAAACCCCTCAAAGGGCGCTATGAGGTGACGAGATAAGATTGGCGGAAAGGATCCGTATTTGGCGAAGAGTTGGGCACCTGTTTATCCCCAACAAGTCATGGCATCAAAAAAATTGATTGATGCAAATAGACTGGGTTGATTAATCTGGAAGGAACGACATGATCGTTGGGATTGGACATACCACCCAGATAAGTTCCTTTCTCTTATTTTCCCCAGCATTTGTTTAGAAAGATTTTTTCTTTTTCTATCTTTTCATTTCTTTGTTCAAAAATTTTTCTCAGAAATTTGTTTTAGAGAAAGATCTTTCAGAGCTTACTACCAATTGCCAAAATAGTACAAAGCAAAATGGGAAGAGGACAGGCCAGATACAAGGCAAAAGGAGGTTTTTTGCAAGGTCGAAAAATATATTGATCTAAAATGTCAAGGAAAGTATGGAGAAAAACAGGAAAACAACAGTTGAGAAAATTCTGGACCAAATTCCAAGAGGGCCCCCAGCAGATCAGCAAGATGTAGGAGCATCCCCAATATATTTTCGACCAAGTTCCAAGAGGGTCGGACAACACAGAGTGGGAGAGGAAGAAAAGGAAAATTCATCCCTAGTAAAATAATCCCCAGCAAGCTTTAATAGCGTAATGAAACACAAAGCGGAAAAGAGAGAAAGGGAAAAATCATCCCGAGCAGAAGTGGCACGACTACTCACCATGTTTTATAACTAACAAATATTCTTTGATTTGAAGCAGGAAACGGAAATCTTATTAATGGCGAAAAAACATGCCGCAAGGAAGAGCACCAAAATTGGGGCAGAAAATTTTCTGCCATTGTCGAAAGTCTTCTCGGAGGAACGAGGAAATAAATTCAAGCTTTAAGGGATAGAGAGATAGCACAATTTTAAGAGAAAAAGTCGGAAGTAAGATAACTTCAAGTTTTGAAAACGGGTCTATCCGCCTTCGAATAGGATATTTAGATATAGGTTTATCCACCTTCGAATAGGATATTTTAGATTCATCCGCCCTCGAATAGGATATTTTAGGTTCATCCCCCTTCGAATAGGATATTTTAGGTTAATCCGCCTTCGAAAAGGATTTTTAGGTTCATCCGCCTTCGAATAGGATATTAAGGATCATCCGCCTTCGAATAGGATAATTTTGGTTCATCCGCCCTTGAATAGGATAATTTTAGGTTCATCCGCCTTCGAATAGGATATTTTAGGTTCATCCGCCTTCGAATAGGATCTTTTAGGTTCATCTGCCTTTGAATATGATATTATAGGTTCATCCGCCTTCGAATATGATATTATAGGTTTGTCCACCTTCGAATAGGATATTCCTTTGTTTGTCCGCCTTCGAATAGGATATTTGGATAGAGGTTTGTTCCCTTTCGAATAAGATATTCTGATATTATAGGTTTTTCCTCCTTCGAATAGTATATTATAGGTTCATCCACCTTCGAATAGGATATTATATGTTTGTCTGCCTTCGAATAGGATATTAGGATATAAGTTTGTCCACCTTCGAATAGGACATTTGGATATTATAGGTTTCTCCGCCTTGGAATAGGATATTTTATGTTCATCCGCCTTCGAATAGGATATTATAGGTTTGTCCACCTTCGAATAGGATATTTGGAAATAGGTTCATCCCCCTTCGAATAGGATATTTTAGGATCATCCGCATTCGAATAGGATAATTTGGGTTCATCCGCCCTCGAATAGGATATACTGGGTTCTATCCTCCCTCAAATAGGATACGATGGGTGTATCCGCCATAGAATAGGATACGATGGGTCTATCCACCCTCGAATAGGATATTGAAGTGAATCCTTCATCAAAAGGACATTTAATTTATTTCGAACGAATGATCCTGCTTGTATAAACATTGCCAAAATATATATTTCGTAAATCATTTCCAAATGCATTTTATTTTCAAAATTGTTGGTAAAGATAGGCGTCCACCTGTATAACAAGGGTAATAATTTTCATGTCTCGGAATAAAAAGGCGCCCACCTATATAACAAGAGGAATAATTTTCATGTCTTAGATAAATAGGCGCCCACATGTATAATAAGTGGAATAATTTTTCATGTCATAGATAAATAGGCGCCCACCGGTATAATATGAGGAATACTTTACATGTCTTAGATAAATAGGCGTCCACCTGTATAATAAGTGGAATAACTTTTCATGTCTTTAGATAAATAGGCGCCCACCTGTATAACTAGAGGAATATTTTTCATGTCTTTAAATAAATAGGCGCCCACCTGTATAACAAGAGGAATATTTTTCAGTCTTGAAACCAGTAACTCACCGGAAAGCAGAAGGTTACAACAAGAGGTCCCCCAGCGCAAATTTAAGCGCATGAGTCAAAAGGAAGATAAGACAGAGCTCGAAAGAAGCCGCCTTTGAACCTTAGCTGTTCCCAGCACAACAAATCTGATGAACAAAAGTCGTATCCCCAGAGAACCGCTGTAAAGCTTAATGGAGGAAGCCACATCCCGAGCAGACCAAATGAGACGATGAAAACTGGTATTCGAAAAAGCAAAAGGCCAATGTCATCCCCAAGTTTGCGGAATAAAGAAGCACCGGAAGAAACACAAGCCGATCGGAAAGCAAGGCAGCAAGAACAAGTTGAAGATAGATAAGATCTTGTGATCCATAGGCTAGCCAAGCTTCTTGTTTTCTTTTTAGCACGGTGTAATAAGGAGATTGGTAAAGCAGTAGCAATAGCATACAACAGTAGTAACAGCAGAACCACAGTTCTCTGGTAGTCCCAGCTACCAAAACTTCCCGAACTACATTAACCAGATTCCCTTTTAGCCAGGGATATGTAGGAAACCTTTGAAGCAAAGGTTCGGTTAAATATTTTTCAAAAAATGCTTCACATGAAGTATTCCAATAGGCAAAAATCGCTCGTATTCGCTCACTTTATCTTTGCACGAAAACTATTTGTGTTTTCGGACAAAGAGGTGCAGTTGTGAGCATGTGATTTTTGCTTCACGGAAACTACTCCAAAAGAAATCAAAAAATAAAACAAGTTACCTTCGGGTACAATTTTGGGAATTCACGTGATATTTTGGTAATTTTTATATCCGTAAATGCTCACCTTGTTGTGGTCAATCAATTAAATACAAAAAACGTGTTGCATGCATATTAGGAATTAATTGTACATTTATAAATTAATTAACCATAATTTGGTTAAAAAGAAATTACAAAACAATGTGCATATTTTTGTTCCTTGTCATTATGTGATTTTATTTAAATGTGCAATTTGTGTTGATTGTTGAAGTGTTAATTGATATGTGTGCAATTTAATTTCTTTTGATTTTACAAAAATTGTTTAGGCTTTTATTTTTTTGGTAGTTGAGAAAGAAAGAAAAAGGGCTAAAATTGCAAATAAATCCAGGCCCAAATGCAACAGACCCAGTCCAAAGAGCATGTCTCTGAGACTGTAACCAAACGAAATTGATTAGAGCCCCTCAATCCTGAGCCGTTGATCAAATCCAACGAACGGTCCAGATCAGGCCACTCACAAAACCAAACGACTTTGTATCAGACGTTTGATCTAGTCCGTCTATCCCAAGTCAATCCTACAGCCTATAGCCCTTCTCAACACCCGACCCAATTCACCTCTAGATCGACCCAGTCTCACTTAAGTGAGAGACGTCGTCCCGCTCTCACCAAGAGATCCTGGCCATCCATCCTTATTGATCCAACGGCCACGAATCGATCTCCTAATCCATATATAAACCCTTCTCTATACCTCATACCCACCACAAGCCACCCCACCCTATTTTTCTTCTCCGTCTCTCAAACCCTCAAAGACCAGAGCCCTTGAAACCCTAGCCGCCATGAAACGATTAACACCAGAAACCAGGCGGCAACTACGCCGCCAGTTACCGTATTGATCCCACATGACCACCTTCTTACCCCTAACCTAAATATCCTAACCATGGCCTTTGAATCAAGCCAGAATTCCTAGAATCTTCAAGTCAAAGTTCAAGACACTCCAAACACTCCGAAATTGATACCGAACCTTCATTTAACCTCCTTCGTGCCTAAATGAACCTTGGTCCGGCTCTAATCTACCCAGAAAGCTATGAACCTCAAATCTCTTTCTAAGAACCCTAAAAATCTAAGATGGGATTTTCGGTCTAAATATATGGAAAGTCAAGGTGCGTCAGATCTTATCAAGGTCCATCCGGCCAAAAAGGGTCGAAACCGGTCTGTGCTCGGTCGTTTGGTTCCTAAACTTGAAAATCTAAGTATTCTCTTACTTTCTTTCTTAAGCTTATTATTCTGTGGTTTGTTGCATGTTAGTTTTATTTAGGTGTTTCTTTTTTTTTCCGTTCAAACCCTGTTCATCTCTGTCAAGACCTTTTATTTGGTCATTTCCATTTGTACGCTGGTTGTTTGTTATTTTGAGTTGTAAGAATGTTAGAATTAGATTTTGTTTTAGTTAGTTCGTGTTATTTTTAAAGCCTGCCTGAAACCACGAAATCTCAAAGCATGCTTGTACACTGTGATAAATTGGATATTAACTATGTGATATAGTTTAGATAGTCAACTAAACATTAGTCGTCAACTGAACTCACATGAAACTGAAAGAATGAGAAGAGGCCTAAAATGATAATTTGCTTGATTATACCATGTTGTCTTCTGTATGAAATATGCCTCTATTTCATTTTTCTCTGTTAAGCTTTACTTGCCTGTGTATTGGTTTGAAGCTTGGTCAGGTCTGGTTTACCAGACTGACCAGCTTACTCCTTGGATTTGCACCCTTTCCTGCCCTTGAACTAAGATTGATGATAGCTGTAGAAATCAAATAGCTTAAAGCCTGAAATCAGTGTTTGAACGCAATTTTATATAGTAGTAATCTCAGACCCAAAACCTTAGGTTAATCACAGTAATTACCAGGGGGTTTAAAGGGTAATTTAGACAGTTTAAATGGGCTATCATTACAGGGTATTTTGGAAATAGAAAGTGGTCAGATTTGACCAAATTAGTGGTATGTTAGTCAAGCACCAATAAGAAAAAAAACTTACATTAGTTTAATGCTAGTAGGTAATAAATCCTTAGATCATGCCTTAATTTAAGGAAGAAAATAAGGAAACGCTTTTTCTTTAGTGGGATTTAGTTTGAAAATAGGCACCTTTTCTTGGGGTGGTTGGTGGGATAAGTGCAGTTTTTCAAAGAGGGTAGGTTTAGGAGCTTCTGTAAATACATAGAGTTAAGGAGTAAGTAAGGACTGAAAAAAAAGGACCCCGAGAGAATATACTGAGGGATAGAGTGAGGTTTAAGGCTAAGTTACCAAAAGAGAGCTTCAGCTATTTTCTTCTTAAGTGCTTGAAATCAAAAGCTACTGTCCATCTCTGCTTTGATTTGGTGTTTGTTGTCTGATACTACTATTTTCAATTGGTATTGCTAAGCTTTTCTGTTGGTATTCAAAGTCCTATTGCATCTATTCCTGGACACTTTATGTTGGGTTTTCTTCATCTATTGCTGGGATTTCCGCTATTTCCATTAGTTCTTGCTGTGTGTTGTTGAAGATGTGTGTTGTTGTGATTGCTAATCCTATGTTGATACTTCCTCTCTTCCTTGCCTTTCAAGATTACCAGGTACATAACTTACAACGGTAAATGTAGCTGGAACAATTCGAAGAATGAATAAAATGAGCTTTAAAGCTCGAAGTCATTAGCTGTAGTTTTATATTCTATATATGTGTATGTTAGCTTTCTCTAGAGTTATGTGATTAACTGAAATGTATCAATAAGGTTCAATCTGTAATAATTTAAGCTACAAACTCATGTATGATAGTTAGACGGGAACCAGTACTGTAATGAGCATATTCTGCCATTTTAGTTTGTTTCATTTATAGCCTATTTAAAAAGCATGTCTAATCTTAAATAGCATAAGTAGTCAGTAATTCAGTCTCTTGTAGTTGAGAATTTGTTCATTTAGCTCTTGCAAACAGTTTTCCTTAGCATTAATCTCGCTTCTGCCCTATTGCAAACCTTGAACATATACAGTATAATGTAGCTAGGCCCAAACCAGTGTAAGACGGCCCAGAATCATATTCTGCATTATTCACAGTGGGCCTGGGCCCCAAAATGGCAAATGGACTGCCTCGGTTACCCCCTAATTTTTTAAATCAATACTATAAACACAACGTAGCTTTAATAATTTCGACATGTAAATAATGTAGGATTTCTTTTTCATTTTAGAGACAAACAAATAGAAAACATTAGTTGTTTTAGGATATCCTTTAAAATAAATTACAAATCGCATGGCCCTCAATTAAAAGGACATAATAAGCGAATCGACTTCGGAATTGGCCGCTTAGTTAATTTCATGGCCTTTTCCAAAACAACAAATATGTTAGTCTCTTAGGACACGCCTTAATTAATTTTAACTTCCTAAACCCCAATGTGCATTTATGCGGCCCAAATCCAAATCTCGACGAAGTCGGAATGCGTCAATAAACTACGTGTACAGTGGTTGTTACATAGTTCGAGATGCATTTCCATGACGTCGTAATTCTTAAAAAAATGCGACTAAAGGAGGTGAGCCTCGCCAAATAAAAAATAAACAAATTACGGGGCCCTCTATACATGTTCGTTGTGCAAGATTGCTTAGACTCTGGATAGGCCGATTAACAAAATTTCACGGCTTTGTCCAAAGAAACACTACGCTGGTCGCATAGGGCACATCTTTAATAAAATTACCTCCCTAAATACGGGTGTGCATTTATGCAACCGAAATCTAAATCTCGATGAAGTTGAAATGTTTCGACTACCACGCGTACACTGGTTGTGACGTGGTTCGAGATAAGTTTTTAGGACATTGCAAGTCATTATTAAAATAACAATAGTAATAACAAAAGCGGTAAAAACTCATATTTTTGCACTAATAACATATTGTTTAAAATCAGATAATAAGCAAAATATAACAGTTGAGTGACCGTGCCAGAACCACAGAACTCAGGAATGCCTAACACCTTCTCTCGGGTTAACAGAATTCCTTATCCGGATATCTGGTACGCAGACTATAAATTAGAGTCTTTCTTTTCCTCGATTCGGGATTCAAACCGGTGACTTGGGACACCATAAATCTCTCAGGTTGTGACTCAGAAGTAATTAATCCAATCTCGTTCGATTTTCCTTTAATTGGAAAAACTTCTTTACCCCTTGAGCGGGGCGTGAAAAGGAGGTATGACATCAACAAGCCCTCATGCTCATCCACCAGTGTTTGGATGATGCCATGTTTGAGAAGGTGGCAGAAGCTACCACCTCAAAGGAAGCTTGGGGAATTTTACAAAATTCTCTTCAAGGATTTGACAAAGTGAAAAAGGTAAAACTTCAAAGTCTAAGGGCTGATTTTGATGTTTTAAAAATGAAAGAATCCGAATGTATCTCGGATTATTTTTCAAAAGTGAAGGCTGTTGTAAATAAACTAAGAAGATACGGGGAGGACTTAGAAGATGTCTGTGTGGTAGAAAAGATACTTCGCACTTTAACACCTAAATTTGATTTTGTGGTGTATGCGATTGAAGAGTCTAATGATTTAGACTCTATGATGGTCGAACAATTGGAAGGTTCTTTACGGGACCACGAATTAAAGATCAAAAGGAGACAAGAAGTTCATTGGAGAAACTTCTTAAAACTCGGGCATCCTTCAAGGATCATGGAGGTGAAACAAGCTATCGAGGAAATGGACAAGGACGAGGATGAGAAGGAGGAGGTCATGGAAGAGGAAGAAGTAATTGTAACAACTTCAACAATGAAGTTAAAATCCACCAAACATTCAGAGGCAGTGGTCGTGGACAAATAGGAGGAAGAGGACGTGGATAATACCAAGAAAATAAAAGACAAAGGTATGATAAATCAAAACTTGAATATTATAAGTGTCATAAATTTGGCCATTACTCTTGGGAATGTCGTAGCAATGTTGAAGAAAAGGCTAACTTTGTTGACGATAAGAAAGAAGAAAATGAGTCAACGTTGTTGATGGCACTTAAGGAAGAAGACGGAGATGATTGCAGCTCGTGGTATTTGGACAATGAAGCAAGCAATCATATGTGTGGATACAAAGAGAAGCTTGTGAAGATCAATAAAACGGTGAGAGGTAATGTGTCCTTTGGAGATACCTCA
Organism: Nicotiana benthamiana; assembly: GCA_034376525.1. Lineage (NCBI taxonomy): Eukaryota > Viridiplantae > Streptophyta > Magnoliopsida > Solanales > Solanaceae > Nicotiana > Nicotiana benthamiana. The sequence continues at coordinate 128,470,109 of CM067339.1, read as the reverse complement.
AAGGTACAAATCGAAGGGATAGGTACGATTCTGATCTCCTGTAAATATGGTAGTCACAAGTTAATTCAAGATGTTTATTATGTGCCAAAATTAAAAAGTAATATTTTAAGTTTGGGCCAACTTCTTGAAAAGGAATATGACATCCACATTAAAAATATGCATCTTTGGCTTCGAGATTCAAGTGGAATTCTAATTGCTAAAGTGCATATGGCAAAGAATAGATTATTTTCTCTGAATCTTAAAACAATTGATGCAAAGAGTTTGAAGGCTAATGTGCAAGATGAATCATGGTGTTGGAACATGCAATTTGGGCACTTAAATTTTAGAGCGCTCAAATCAATGGGAGAAAAGAACATGGTGCATGGGATACCATCAATCAATTGTGTGAAGCTTGTCTTCTCGGAAACATGCAAGGAAGAGTTTTCCAAAGGAGGCCATGTCAAGATCAACCAATCCACTCCAGCTTGTCCATACTAATGTGTGTGGACCAATCAATCCACCTTCTTTTGGTAAAAGAAAATACTTTCTGCTTTTCATTGATGACTTTAGTAGAAAGACTTGGGTTTATTTCTTGAACCAAAAATCTGAAGCTTTTGGTGCTTTTAAAAATTTCAAAGTACTTGTGAAGAAAGAATGTGTCCATGAAATTAAAGCTCTAAGGTCTGATAGAGGAGGCGAATTCACCTCAAACGAATTTAATGACTTCTATCAACTTCATGGAATTCGTCTCCCTTTAACGGTACCTTATTCACCTCAACAAAATGGTATTGCAGAGAGAAAAAAACGAACGATTCTTAATATGGCTAGATGTTTGTTGAAATCTAAAACTATGCCCTAGGAATTTTGAGCCGAAGTTGTTTCTTGTGCAGTTTATTTGAATAACAGGTCTCCAAAAAGAGATGTTAGAGATCAAACGCCTCAAGAAGCATGGAGTGGAAGAAAGCCAAGTGTCAAGCACTTGAGAATCTTTGGAAGCATAGCCTATGCTCATGTGCCACGTCAAGGGAGAGCAAAGCTTGACGATCGAAGTATCAAGCATGTGTTTGTTGGCTATGATACGAGTTCAAAAGGCTACAAGCTATACAACCAAAGTAGTGGCAAGGTCTCTCCCTTAATTTTGATTTTTCTTCGTCAGTCCAAGTCTTATTCTCAATATCTGAAAATTTTCAAACTTGGGAGCCTGTGTAATGATATCTGCAACTTGATCATGATACTTCACATACTTGAGCTCGACTTCCTTCTTGGCAATGCATTCTCTGATGAAGTGATACCTTGTATCTATATGCTTGCTTCGATCATGATACTGGATTCTTTGCGAGTGCCTGCGCTGATTTGTTATCAATACAAATCTCTTTAGCTTCTATCTGTGGCAAATTGAGCTCCTTTAATAATCTCTTAGCCAAATAGCATGACAGGTACATGACGTTGCTGCTATATATTGGCTTAACAAGTCGAGAGAGTAACAATGGATTGTTTCTTTGAACTCCAAGAAATAACACAATCACCCAAGAAAAATACAAAACCAATTGTACTTTTTCTATCATCAATATCTCCTGCATAATCACTATCACAAAATCCCACAAGGTTGAAATCATTAGAAGAAGAATAAAATAATCCAAAATCGATCGTACCTTTTAGGTAACAAAGAGTTCTTCTAGTGACTTTCAAGTTAGTGGAGGTAGGAGCTTCCATGAACCGGCTAACTACTCCAAATGCAAAGAGTATATCTGTCCTGGTATAAGTCAAGTACCTAATACTTCCCACAAGACTTTGAAAAATGTGGGATCCACTTTTTATCCTTCATCAAACTTGGACAATTTTGTCCCACTCTCCATCGGTGTGTTCACGGGGTTGCAATCGAGCATGTTGAACTTCTTCAATATCTCTTTTGTATAGCTTTCTTGAGAGATAAAAATTTCATCTTCCATTTTCTTTACTTCTAGGCCTAAGTAGTATGACATGAGCCCTACATCTGACATCTCAAACTAACGGGACATATCTTTCTTAAAAGCTTTAAACAAACTTGGGTTATTACCCGTGAAACATAAAGACAAACAAGTAAGATATCTCCATTAGTATGAACTCTAAGCTAAAGAGCATATTCATGGAGATAACGAGTAAACCCATTGTTTTGAAAATACTTGTCGATGCAACTATTCCATACTCGTGGGGCTTGCTTTAAACCATATAAAGCTTTCTTCAACCGCAATACTTTATCTACATGATTTTTGATCACGAAGCCCAATGGTTGTTCAACATAGAATTCTTCTTCAAGAAGGCTGACTTGACATCTAGTTGATGGGCCTTCCACTTTATTTGTGCCGCCAAAGAGATCAGCAAATGAATTATTTCCATGCGGGCAACAGGTGCATCGACTTCATCATAGTTAATGCTTTACCTTTGCTTGTAGCCTTTAGCTACAAGTCATGCCTTGTATTTCTCCACATCTCCATCAGCATTCTTCTTTATTTTATACCCATTTCACTCCAATTGCTAGATGACCCTTGGGAAGAGTTGTTAACTCCCAAGTGTTGTTATTCTCTATTGATTTGATCTCGTCCTCCATGGCTTGTCTCCACCTTTTATCTGTAACAGCTTCATCAAAGTTTATTGGTTCACTGTCAACAAAGAGATAATGTAAAAAATCATAATTTGTAACTTCTTCAGTATCATCATAGATCTCTTGAATGCTCCATGTCCTTTGCTGCTGTTCACTTGAACTTTCTTGAGAAGACGGATATGCAACATCTGTTGGAGAGTGAGGGGAGTTGTATCCTGCACAGGTTCCGCGGTCTCTGATTCTTCTTCATCACCAAAGTATGGAAGAAAATCATATGAAGTTTCTTCCTCAGCTTCTCAATCCCATGCCAATTCTTCATCAAATTCAACATCGTGACTTACCACCACCTTGCCACTGCTTGGGTTGTATAGCTTGTAACCTTATAAACTCGCATCAGGTATGAGTGCAAGTTGAAGTTTTGTGGTTGTGTGTTGTTGGATGATTGCATTAGCATGTTTCCCAGTATTAGTAGATCCTCCGCTAGATTGTGTGATTGTAGACTAGTGACTGTATGATTGGAGAATCTCCTAAGTATTCATTGTGTGTGGAAGAACTTCGGGAGGAATATTCGAATTTAGGTGGATTAGGTTTTGATCATTCCAGCTGTTCATGGGAGGAAGCAATGGAGGTTCCGTTATTTGGTTTCCCTGCAATGGGTAGTAGTTGATGGAGTGTAGTGGAGGTTGATATGGTGTGATGGTGTTGCTCCCTAGCGCCATGGGAGCCAGTTGGAACATGGAGGTGGAGGTAGTGTGCATGGGGCCATGGCAGGTGGATTGGGCATTGGAGGTTGCGGTTGCTGGTTCCTTAGGCGTGGCGGTTGTTCATGGAGGACTTTCTATTGCGAGTCATTTGTGGTAGAAGATTGGATTTGTGTAGAACTCACTTCTGGGGGAACTGAAGGAGATGGGTTTAGTGGAAGTGATCTTATAGGGTTTGAGTGAAGTAAGTGACTTGGGGTAGAGATTGATTTGCTTTTCGGTTTCAAATGTCTTTTCCTTAGAAGTTACTAGGTTTTTCACATAGGTTTGCATTGGAGGGATAGATTGCAGGTGTAGGGGTAATGTTTGTTGTATCATGAAGATTTCGTAATGTTATATCTTTTGTTTTGTCCTTAATGCACTATTAAGTTGCTTTTATTGTGTCCCTGGGGGGTATATCCATGTTACCTCTATGAATCTGCGTAGTTGTGGAATTGCCTTGTTATTACCTACATAGTTGGAGTAACTAATGGGGGTGAAGACGTTTGGTTAAGAACTGGAGGTTTGGTCGTTTGGTTAAGATCCGCAGAGGAGTTTGTTTGATGTGGAGAGTTTGGTTTGAGTGTACTGTTTTGGGGTAGTGTAGATACTGACATACACGGTTGAAATATATTGCTTGGAAAGAGGATAATAGGGTTAGTTGAGTTATAGACCGTTTGGCCAAGTTATAAATATCAGCTTATTTTGAGAAAAAAACAAAATTCAAAAGCGTTTTTCTCAAAAGTACTTTTGGTGAGGCAGTTTGTGTTTGTCTAATTAGTTTGAAAAGAATTTCTGAGCAGCAATTAGTGTTTGGCCAGACTTTAAAAAACTGCTTCTAACTGTATTTTTTCTCAAAAGTATTTCTCAAAAAAGTAATTTTGGAGACAAACAACTTTTTTCAAAAAAACACTTTTGGCAAAAAATGTGCTTGGTCAAATAGGCTATTAGTTGTTTTATTAGGTAACAGAGTAGTACTTTTTGATTGTGGTATATTAGGGCCCGTTTGGCCATATATTTTGGCAATATTTTTTTAAATCTTTTTTGAAAATATTGTTTGTTCATAGATTAATGATTTATTTTTGAAAGTTTTTTTAAATAATTTTCAAGTTCTCAAAATCTAGTTTAAGGTAGATTTTTGGTGAAATTTGTTCTCCCACTCACAAAACTTTAAATTTTTTCAAATAAAATGCATGTCCAAACATAATTTCAACTTCCAAAATAATAATTACTTTAAAATTTATTTTTTCAAGTTTCAATTAAATTTACATCCAAACGCTAGCTACTATCGTGCCGTGGAGATTTTATAGTACTACTATCGGTTGAGGTCTTTTGTGAAGAGGTACTTCCACGTTGGCAAGAGGGGATGGTTTTTTGTTGTCTTCGGCTTTGTACGTGGGTTTAGCAGTAGTTAGGGTAACTAAGTTTGGCTTATTCGATAGTGTTGTATCAGCTTCACAAGTGTTAGCCAAGTTTGAAAAGCTACTTCCTCCGTTTCAATTGATCTGAATTTATTTCTTTTTTAGTTCGTGTTAAAAAAAAATATTTTTTTTCTTTTTTGAAAACAATTTATCTTTATGTAATAATTTATATTCATACAAAATATATGTACTTCATTTTACACCAAAAATTTAAAATTCTTCTTTTTTTTAAATTTCGTGTCCAATCAAATAGGCCAACATAAATTGAAACGGATGAAGTATTAGTTATGGGTATGTGAAGAAGAATTATTCTGTTTTAAAGTAAAGGTGGAATTTTATTTATTGTTATGTGTTGGAAAGCTTACGGTTGTCCAAGGTCCTTCAGTAGAGTCAATGTTTTTTCCATTGTCTTTTTTTTTCTTTTTCATTTTTTGACTGATCTTTTTCGTTTTTTTTCCTCTTTTTCATTTCTTTTTTTTCTTTTTAATTTTTGGTAGAACCAGTAGACGTACCTGAGTCCATGTTGCCTGGTTTTGTGCAGCAGTAGAATGTATGTCCCAAGCATCCACAACTCTGGCATAGTTATATTGTGCTCTCGCAGCGTATTTTTTGGAGATGTTTGCCAATGAGTATATCCTTGGGCACTGGTTTTTTCAATTGAACTAATATGCATAGTCTTGCGTATCTTTCCCTACTAGTGTTCCTTGTACAGCTATCTATTTTTAGGATTGATGGCGAAAGCACTTAGCCTGAGTCCTAGTTCGACTGAGGTCGAACCTATTGAATCCCAATTCGACTGAGGTCGAGCTATTGAATTTGATAGTGAAGGCACTTAACCTGAGTTTATTCCTCGATCGAGATCGAGCTCGCATAAATCGATCCCCGGTTTACGACATCTTTGTTCCGGCTTCCTGTTGGACATCGTATCAGAGGTGAGGGACATGCTTTGCATCGGCTTCCTCTTGTTTGAGGGCTCTTCTTCTTGTTTGCACTGTTCGATATCAATAGAATAGAAGATTTTGGCTTTAGTTGAGACCTTCGAGTTCTCTTCGTCTGATGTACTGCTTTTGACTCGTTTAAGCTGGATTGTTTTCTTTTTTGGGCGCTTTTTTTGCTCTGGTCCAGGGAGGAACTATGCGATCTTGCTAGGGAATCCCCACAGACGTTGCCAAATTATTTGGCTCAAAAGATACTAAATATTTTACGAGCAAAAACAATTAAAATAAATCAAGGGTTAAATCGTAGCAAACCATAATGAATTATTGGACCCAAGGATGGAGCTAAAACATGAGTATCAAAGAATAACGGACCGTAGATTCAATGCTTTATTGATCATAATAACTCGGTCTGCCTCTCTTTGGAGAAGTTCAGATCCTTACACTAGTATTGTTCCTCGAGTGTTACATGTAATATGTTTGGCTTTTTCTATTGTCAACAGTGTTCCCGAAAAAGAGAGATTTTTAAGGTCCTCTTTCTTAGTATTTATAGTTGTGAGATGCATGAGTTGGAAACGAATTGTCGTGGCCAAGTTGAGGAGACGCCTCCATGGTATAACAACCCCACTGGTCGTTTTACTATTTGGAACCCCGTTCCCTTAAATAAAACTTCCGACGCTTTCCTTAGCTAAATTTCGACTTGCGGGGGCGATCATTTCGAAAGTTGGAAGAGTTTTGGGTGAAAATAAAACCTATTATTCCCTTAAGGTTTTCTTAAAAGGTCAAGTTTGACTTCGATCAACTTTCTTGGGAAACAGACCCGGATTCGTGATTTGACGGTCCTGGAGGTCCGTGGAAAAATATGGGACCTGGCCATATGCCCTAAATCGAATCCAGAGGTCCCTAACCTGAGTACTAAATTTTTAAGTGTAATTGATAAATCAAAGTTTTAAGGAATTGTAGAATCTAAGTATTTTTTAAAAACCTAAGTATCGGGTTCGGATTCTGGTTCAGAAACATGGTACAAGTCCGAAATATCATATAGACCTACCTGTAAAATTTGGTATCAATCCGAGTAGTCTAAGAGCGTTTTGACCCGTTTGTAGGAAATTAAGAACTTGAAGTTCATTAAGTTTGATCAATTGGTTTTGGGGTCCGATTCCTTGATTTAACATTGTTTTGGGAATTCTGAGGGTTCGACTAGTTCCGCCTCGTGATTTCAGACTTGTCGGTATGTTCGTGCGGGACTCGGGAGCCCCTAGAGTCAAGTGGTCGAAGTTCGAGCGAAGTCAAAACTTAGAAAAAACACAATTTGTTGCTTCTATCAAAACCGCTTCTGCGGCATTTTGACTGCATAAGCCGTCCATATCACGCAGAAGCAGAAAAGGGAGAAGTGGAGGGGAATCGCAGGTGCGGCTTTTGGAACCGCAAATCCAGTCCCACCTATGCGGACGCATGACTGCATAAGTGGTCCGTCAGTTATTATCCAAACCGCAAAAGCGGCGCCATGACCGCATAAACGGTCAACGCTTAAGCGGAAAGCGCTAGGTAGAGAGTTCACTAAATACGAACACCAACCCTTTCTCTATCATTTCTCATCCGGTTTTGGGGCGATTTTGGAGCTTTCAAAGAGAGGGTTTCAAAATAACATCACAAGATAAGTAATTCACACTCACTCTTATCTTAAATACATGAACATTACATAGATTTAACACTAATAATCAAATAAAAATTAAGGGTTAGAGCTAGACCTAGGGTTTTGATAAAATTATTATTTAACCACCTAATTAGTTATGTAATGAACTAAAATTTTCAAATTAGTAATCCTTAGGTTATGAAGAATATTTTCCTCCAATAAATCTCGGAATTCGGGCACGTGGGCCCGGGTTCGGAATTTAGAAAAATTGTGGGAAAGGTTAGGAAATCATTTAATTAGTTGGAATGCAACTTTGTGAGCACGTATTGACTACCTCTTACTCTATTTAACTAGTTGGTGCTCGTTTGGATTCGAATTAAGGTTGGAGCCTATTCTTGTTGTTGAACGAACGCATTGGAGCGAGGTGAGTCTCCTTTCTAACCTCGTGAGAGGGAATTGTCCCTTTAGGACTAATAAATGATAAATTGCTATTAATTACGGGGGCTACGTACGTACTAGGTGACGAGAGTCCGTGCGTAGCTACTATGATATTAAGTGTTTGGGTAGTTTAGGACCTACATCATGCCTACATTGTACTTTCCATTGTTTGAACTATATAAATGGTCTTTCATGACATGTTAGAGACTAGAGGAGAATGAAAAGTGAACATATACTTATTTATGAACTTGGAAGGATTTTCCTTGTATATATATGATGCCCTTATACGCATTCTTGATGTTATCTTGATCTTTGTGGATCGGGCCGATCGCCCCGGTGAAATAGATGCACCTATGGTACGGGTCGTTCGACCCTCGACAGTGCACAAATTTATATTCAGTTAGAGTAGGTCGTCGACCTCGGCGTTGTTGCGCATGATTTACATGTTTATGCTTGAGCCTAGACTTTTCATGATTGGTTGCTAAATAAATGAAAGGAGGAAATAGGATAAAAAAAATATGGCTGCAAGCACGACATGACTTATGTTGTAACTGTTATTTAATTACATTATTCATGTAGTATGTTGTACATCATTATTATAATATTATCTGGACCTAGTAGGTATCAAGTCGACCTCTCGTCTCTACTTCTACGAGATTAGATGAGATACTTACTGGGTACATATTGTTTATGTACTCATGCTACGCTTATGTACTTAAATGTACAGGGTCTGAGGCCGATTCATCTGGATACCGTCAGGGTTCGCACCAGTGAGTGGCTGTTGAGACTTCCATGGTGAGTTGCTTCCCTTTCCACATCGCTCGACAGCCAGATGGAGTCTTTTTTTGTATTTTTGTTGTCTTTCCCGTATTTCATACAATAGGGTAGAGATGTGTATATTCTACTAGATGCCACTACTCTGTGACACCAAGTCTTATCATGTACACTTTAGCAGACAATTGTTTTTGGGTTATGTAATATTGTACCGCTCGCTGTATTATCCTCTTTTCTTCTAAACCCAAGCTAAATGGGTATTTCACCTAAAATTGAGTATAACTCTACATGAATTGCTAGTAATATTCTGCACTTGACTGGCCCGGCAAGGTTGTTGGGCGCCATCATGACCTGTTTTGGAAATGGGTCGTGACACATGGTGCGGGAGGGTCGTACCCCTATTTCTTGTTTCGGAATCGGTTACAATTACTTAGAGTCTAACGTATTGATCAGTGGTTATGGTCGATTGGGACGGAGCCAGTTAGTCCCTCCGTTTGTTGGGGTCGTGCCCTGCCAGCCTCGACGGACAGATTATGCGGAGCATGTTTGAGAGAAGTTTGAGGTTTGCTTTGTCTTGTTGGTGACATTTGGGATTCTAACAACCGCCCGGGAGCATCTTTCCGATGTTTGCGTACGGTTACGATGGTTTCAGAACCGAAATGCCGGTTGGTAAATGCAGTATCGCTTCGCGCAGTCGGTCATGATGGCACATGTCTCTATTAAACTGAATTGTTTCGTGCCTGGTCATGTATTTAATGATGAACATTGGGTTTCGTGATGGCAGGATTTGCTTCTTATATATAGAGAAGAATTGGCATCTGCCCTTTGCGCACATTCATCTCTTATTTGAGAGAAATTCTAAGATACTTCTTCTCTACGTAATCGCACTCTTCTCTCCTTTTTAATTGATGTAATCTTCGGTTTTTTCTTATTTCTTTTACAAAAACCTTTCTTTCTGTTGCTCATGAGTTAACAATGGCAAGAACTTCTTCTCGTGGTGATCTTCCAGTTGATCCTCCGATTGTTTAGGATCCTATTTAAGCAACTGAAGATTTGGAACTGTTAGAAAGTGACGAAGTCTCATCGATTGATGAAATTCTGACTCATTCCGGCAAGCCGGTGATAGATATTGGTGCGTCTTGCAGCGAGGAGCAGGTGAAAAGCACCCCTCTAATTGGGGAAGTCGGGACAGCTCAGATGAAAGAATAGTGGGGCATTCTGATTTATGTCGACATTGCCCCTACGAAAAGAAAGGATAGGGTTCAAATCGTCCGTCGAGGTATTGCTCGTTCTATGCTTACCATTTCCTAGTGGGGTACCCACTACCGATCCCAATGTTGGTGGTCAACTTTTGTTATTACTACGAGGTGTGCCCGACCCAGCTTTCCTCTTATCTTTATAAGATTTTTCTTATATTTATCAAGTACGCGGAGCTAGCTGGTAGGGAGGTCACCCTGAGGCACTTGCTCAGCCTCTTCACTCCTCAAAAGATCAGCGGCACCATGATCCATGCGCGCCCTCGCGGGTCGAGGGGCTTGGTTGTAAGGATGGACGACAGGACCAATCATCGCTTCTTCGAAAACTTCTTCTATATCAGGACCGAGCACCTCGTGCCAGACCTGACTTTGTTCCCAGAAGTTTGGAGTTTTGCACGTAAGTATTTGACTGGAAAGATACCCTGCTCTGACTTTTTCGCTTTGTGTTTGTAGTTGATTTGTGTTAATGTGTTGTAACTGAAAGACTGCCGCCGCCTCCTTTGGAAGGGATACGCGAATGGGTTGAGGGTGTTCTCCCTCATACGGTGGGGATTCATACATGGGCGTCGTTATGGGAGAGACATGGTCGCAGGCCCGTGACAGGTGGAATCTCGACCCTTTTTTTCTGTTTCATTTTGTTTTGACTATGTTCACTGACTCATATGTTTATTATGACTAGGGAGAACACGCCGTGTGAGAGCTCCTCAGTTGTCTTTTCTTTGGCTGGCTGAAATTTCCCGACTAGCTGCAACGCCTGCGCCTTACCCAGTACTGAGGGTAGCATTAGTTGAATCATCAGCGGCCACCTCTCCGACACGGGCTGCATCACAAGATGAGGGGCCGTCTGGGATCGTCCGTCCTCGGACGAGCTCGCCTTCAAATGGAGAAGAGGAACTACCATCGCAGAGGCGAAGGGTGGTATTTGTGGCGGTTCCTCAAACAGTGATCAATTTGGATTCTCCCCCGACGGACTAAGAGAGTGGTGCGGCTGTGGTGCCTGCTGTTGGGGGGAGAGTTGGTCGTAGTTGCCCCATATAGTTCAAGCCAAGGGAATGTTTTTGCATTGGCAACCCTGTCAGAAGTTCCTGATGTTGAGGCGGAGGGTCGATCCCTAGAGGCCTCCATCGCGTCCTCGAATGTACCCTCGTTGGCCACGGCGGGTTGCTCTACACCGTCGGTGGCGGAGATGGGGAAGAACTTGGTGGAGGATTTTTGTGAGTCTGAGTCTAATTTGGACCGCGACGACGTCCGTATATTTGAGGAGGGTATTACCAATTCTTCGGTGTGCGCCGGGGGGACATCCCATTTTATTAAAGTTCCCTCAGATTTGAACTTACTAACCGAAGGAAATAGCTTGGTGTCGCAGTTTGAATTGTTGTGCTTGGAAGCCGAGAACACGTCTTTGAGTAGCGTTTCGGATATTGAAGTGATGGATGAAGTGGTCGTTATGGGCCTGAGGGTACGTAGTATGTTCCTAGTTCGTTCTTTTTTTTCCTTAGCTTGGGCCTTGGTTTTAACTTCTATTTGTTTTGCAGACTTACTTGTTGGAGTTGGAGAGCATCCGCATAGCCAATGGCCGCTCGAGGATCTTTCTGCAAATGCAGGGAAAATATCATCGTTATCGTGACCGGTGCAGAGACCTGCACGAGCGTTTGAGAAACGATCCTCGCAACCGGGCTCTAGGCGAGAAGCTGGCAAGGAGGGACCAACAGCTATTGTAGGCACTTGGAAGCAAAAGTGATCTTGAGGAGCAGATCCGTCATAAGGATGAGGAGCTTGAGGTGGGAAAGGGGATCGCAGCTAAGTGTGCGCACCTGCAGGATAAGTTAAGGGAGATGAAATTGGAGGCGGAGCAAAACCAGGTCAAAGCAGCGGAGACGGTTGTGGAATGGAGTGGGAAACTGGCGGTGCTGGAAGGCGAGGCTGGTGCCTTAAAACTTCTGGAGAGGGTGCCTCGTCAAGGGCCGCGACATTAGAGGCATCAATCCGCATGCATAAGTCCTGGATCGAGTCGGAGAGGGCTACAACGGCCCTTAGAGAAGAGGGGCTCGACGAGCGGATTGGTGTTCTTGAGCAGGAGGCCCAAGTTATGTCAGATAAGATTGCGGCCTTAGAGGAAGAGAACTAGTGGCTGCGAGACAATCTGGGCCATCACATATTGTTGTTCCCAACCAGGCTCATGAACTTTGGGTCTATGCCGAAGCTCAACGTGACATTTACAAGAACTTCTGAGAAGCAGGTACTATGTCCGAGGAGGTTTTCGAGGTGGCACGTCAGAAGGCTCGTGAAGCCCGTGCCGACTGTGGTTATGATGTGGCGACGCCCGAGGCTGACGATGGTGCAACTGGTGGCGAGGGTGGCGCGGAGTAAAAAGAATTTGTTATTGGTTTTTTTTTTCGTTCGCCGGTTAGCGTTTGGGTGTTTCTTGTTGTTTTTTCTTTATTTTTCTTTTTCTTGTGTTGACCGTACGGGGCTGGGTGTAAGTGGGGAGGACCCGCACTCTTAACTTTGTAGATAAATGCATTCTCTTTTTTGTTGTTTGTCTTGGAATTACTTTGTATCTTCCCTTTCTATATTTTTCTACTTAAACATGTTTGGAAAGATGACTCACCTTTGAGTTCGACCGAGATATGTCGCAGCGTGTCAGTTTTTGACTGATAATGATTTTTGCTCTTTGGCTCGATATGAACGAAGTGGAGCTGTCATTTTATGGCCACGCCGCTTAGCTCCTCTTAGCTCCAGTCCCAATTCGAGCGTGGTCGGACTACCGAGTGTGATGGTGAAAACACGGCCTTCCACTTCGAGCAAGGTCGAACTCTGATTTGGAGGCGGAGGCATGTAGCCTAAGTCCTAGTTCAAGTAAAGCCAGACTCGTATAAGTCGATAGCGAATGCATAGTCTTATTCTTAGTTCGACTGAGGTCGAACCTGTTAAATTTGATGGCGAAGGCACTTAGCTTGGGTCCCGGTTCGACTAAGGTCGAACGTATTAACTTCGATGGCGAAGGAAATTAGCCTGAGTCCCAATTCAACTGAGGTCGAACTTAATAAATTTGATGGCGAAGACACTTAGCTTGAGTTCCAGTTCAATTGAGGTCGAACCTATTAAATTTGATGGCGAAGGCACTTAGCCTGAGTCCCAGTTTGACTGAGGTCGAACCTATTAAATTTGATAAATTTGATAGCGAAGGAACTTAGCCTAAGTCCCGATTCGACTGAGGTCGAACTTAATTACATTGATGGATAAGGCACTTAGCCTGAATTTATTCCTCGATCTAGATCGAGCTCGCATAAATTGATCCTTGGTTTACGACATCTTTGTGCCTCCTTCCGGATGGACACCGTGTCAGTTTCTGAGGGCTCTTCTTCTTGTTTGCACTGTTCGAGATCAATAGAACAGAAGATTTTTTCTTTCATTGAGACCTTCGAGTTCTCTTCGTCTGATGTACCGCTTTTGACTCGTTTGAGATAGATTGTTTTTTTTTTGGTGCTTTTTTTGCTCTGTTCTATGGAAGAACTATGCGATCTTTCTAGGAAATCACCATAGACAGTGCCAAGTTGATTGTCTCAAAATATACTAAATACTTTACGAGCGAAAACAATTAAAATAAATCAAAGGATAAATCGTAGCAAACCATAATAAATCATTGGACCAAAGGAAGGAGCTAAAACATGAGTATCAAAGATTAACGGACCATAGATTCAATGCTTTATTGATCATGATAACTCGGTCTGCCTATCCATGGAAAGATTCAGATCCTTACATTCCCCGAGCGCTACATGTGGTATGTTTGGATTTTTTTATTGTCAACAGTGTTCCCGAAGAAGAGATGTTCTTAAGGTCCTTTTTCTTAGTATTTACAGTCGTGAGCTGCATGAGCTAGCAATTAATCGTCATGGCCAAGATGAGGAGATGCCTCCATGGCGTGGGACGGTCATATCCCCATTCCTTGTTTCGGAGTCGGTTACAATTACTTGGAGTTGACCGTATTAATCAGTGGTTCTGGTCGATTGGGACGGAGCCGGTTTCGTGACAATCGACTACTCGAAAACCGGAGAAAATGACCACAAAAAAGCAACCAAAGTTGGTTGCTTATAGCCAAAAAAGCGACCAAAAAGCGATCAAACACGCCTGGTAGCTATATTGATGGTCCCTTTTATTTAGGGACCAAATTTGGTCGTTATTTAGGGACCAACTCTGGTTTGTAAGCTAAAAGGGCCAAATATTCCGGGTTTAGACAATAGTGACCAACTTTGGTCGCTATATTAATTTAATAATATAAATTTGGAGACCAAAGTTGATCTCTAAGTATGAAATATATTTTTTTATTTATTATTATTCATTAATGTGCGACCAACTTTCTTCTCTAATCCAAATGTTATATTTTAAAATCTGGATAACAGAGATCAAAGTTGTTGCTAAATTTAATGATTTAATTCATTTTTTAAAGATAAGCGACCACCGTTGGTCGCTATATTTCATGAAATTATTTTTTTAAATGGAATAGAGACCAAGTTTGGTCGCTACTTTGGGAGATCAGGGTAGGTACCGACCAAGGTTGGTCGCTATTTCCCGGAATATTATTTTTTTAAAGTGAAAAGCGACCAAATAGAGACGAAGGTTGGTCACTTTTCTTGGTATAGTTTTGGCAGAAACTGCCTGTTTTGGCAGCCATACCACTTGACAGCTTACCAAACATCCTAAATAGGCATTTTATGCCAACAACAACAACAATTAAAAGCAACAAAGTATCAAGTTCAATAGAACTAATACATTAAGCTAACAAAACTAAATTAACACTTATTACAAGCCCAATCGAACTAAAGAGAACTAACACAATAGAACTATGTTTTTTTGTCTAGTTCAAAGAATATAAAGTACTCAAGGAGTGTTCTTTTAGCATCCTCATCCGAAAGTTGGATTGTCTCGTCCGATTCATTAGGTGGCTGACTGCGTATGAATTCCCCCACGTTAGTTGTGAAGCTAAACTACATGAAAAATTATATTGAATTAGTATTTCAAAATTTATATAAAAGTAAATCAAAATACTTGATGAAAAGCAAAAAACTTACATGTATGTAGTTGAGGCTCGACCCTCCTTTCTGATTCAGTCTCTTTCTTCTTCTTCTTTACAATACGAGTTTCATTAAATAGCTCACTTACTTCATTTGAATCATAAAGTTGTCTGGTGGCTTTGGTGATTATCCTCGTGGTACTATTACTCGGGATGAACTTTGATACAGAGAATAACTTGGATACAGTACCTGATAGAGTGTCTTTGATCAATTGTTGATCTCTTAGCTACAATGATAATGAGAAAGCAACGACATGTGTTTCAAAATAGTGATGGTGTAGGTAGGATTTAACACTTCCTAAGTAGATAAAAGAGGTTATAGAGATATTCTCTACTTGACCTTCCAAGAGAAAAAGAAGTTTGATTGATAGTGAAGGTTGACGAAAACGGAAGGTTTTCTGTTGGTCGTCAGAGTTCCCATAAAACGTGGATCATAAGACTCTATGATGACAAAGAGTATAGGAAGTTTTGTGCTCAACTTTCTTCCAATTCTGATTCGTACAAGCTTAATATGATATTGGTGATATTTTTTAGGATTCAGACAATGATTTGATCGACAAAGGCATGGAAATTCTCTTATAAAGAATTAAAGGTAAAACGTTTTTCATGGTAGAGAAGGATGCTAAAAAATATTTTACTTTTATTCTTTTTAAGAGCATTTCCATACTTTTGTCGGTCAAATCATTATCTGAATCCAAAAAAATATCACAAATATCACATTAAGCTTGTACGGATCAGAATCGAAAGAAAGTTGAGTACAAAACTTCATAATCTCTATCATCGTAGAGTCTTATAATACCCAGTTTATGGGAACTGCGACGACCAACGGAACACCATCCGTCTTCATCAACCTTGTCACTCTCAATTAAACTTCATTTCCTCATAGAAAATGAAGTACGGAATTCCTCTATAAGCTTTTCTTTTATCTACATATGAAATATTAAATTACTACTTACACCATCACTATTTGAAACACATGTCATTTTCTTCTCATCATCATTGTCGCTAATGAGAAGAACAGTTAAAGGCACATTCCACCAGGTACTATGTCTTAGTTATTCTTGGTGGAAGTTCCATTGCATGTCTAATAACGTCATCAACCTCTTCTACAAAATCCTCCCGCAATCTAAAATTCCAAAACATAAACTAAAAGTTCAATTCATATCCTAAACCTTCAATTCGTATCCACAAAAGTTCAAGTCATATCCTAAAGGTTCAACTCACATCCTAAAAAGTTCAAGTCATATCAAAAAATTTTAATTTATATCGTACAAGTTCAATTCACAAGAACAAAACCTAAAAACTAATTAATTCTTATCCTACGAGTTTAAGAATAAATTAAAAGTTCGATTTATATCCTAAAGGTTCAATTCATATCCATAAAAAGAGTTCATGTCATATCCTAAAGGTTCAAATTATATCCTACAAGTTCAATTCACAAGAACAAAACCTAAAAACTAAAAGTTATATTCATATCCTACGAGTTTAAACATAAACTAAAAGTTCAAGTCATATCCTAAAAATTCAACTCATACCCACAAAAGTTCAATACATATGCTAAAGATTCAATTTATATCCTACAAGTTCAATTCACAAGAACAAAACCTAAAAACTAAAAGTTATATTCATATCCTACGAGTTTAAACATAAACTAAAAGTTCAAGTCATATCCTAAGAAATCAACTCATACCTAAAAGCTTCAATTTATATCCTACAAGTTAAATTCACAAGAACAATACCTAAAAACTAAAAGTTATATTCATATCCTACGAGTTTAAACATAAACTAAAAGTTCAAGTCATATCCTAAAGGTTCAATACATATGCTAAAGGATCAATTTGTTTCCTAAAAGTTCAACTCATATCCTAAAAGGTTCAATTCATATCCTAAAAATTCAACTCATACCTAAAAGCTTGAATTTATATCCTACAAGTTCAATTCACAAGAACAAAACCTAAAAACTAAAATTTAAATTCATATCCTACGAGTTTAAACATAAACTAATGTTCAAGTCATATACTAAAGGTTCAATACATATGCTAAAGATTCAATTTATATCCTATAAGTTCAACTCATATCCTAAAAGGTTCAATTCATATTCTTCAAGTTCAATTCACAAGAACAAAACCTAAAAAGTAAAAGTTATATTCATATCCTACGAGTTTAAACATAAACTAAAAGTTCAATTTATATCCTAAAGGTTCAATACATATGATTATCTTAAAATTTTAATTTATAACTAAACTATCAAGACAATACAAAGATTCAAAGTTATAATTCAAACATAAAAGTTAGGATTATATCCGAAAAAATTAAGTTATGCCCTAAAAGTTCGATTCAAAAGAAAAAATCATAAACCCTAAAAATTTAGGTTTTCTTCTCTTCTAACCATTTCTTCCCCAAATTAGTAGCGAAAACTAAATGTTTTATCAACTAACAATTATCATAAGTTTAATTTAGCTAAGAACTATTAATTTTTACAAATCAAACTAGAAGGAATTAAACAAAATCAGTCTATTTCAAAAAAAACAAAGAAAAAAGAGAGAAACCTACCTGGAAAGGAGAAAGAAAGGAGAGCTGTTGCCGCCTGTGGTGGAGCTGCTGTAGTGGCGCCACTGCTGGAGGGAGATGGAAGGGGAGGGGGTTTGAGTGTGAGAGAGAGAAGAGAGGGTTTGGGGAAATGTTTTGAACAAAATAATAGAATGGGGGGGAAACCCGTTTTTTACATTCTGATTTTACAAAAAGCGACCAACCTTGGTCGCTAATTTTGATAGCAAATGTGTATTGACTATTTTGACCAAAATAGCGACCAAACTTTTAACCGTTTGACCAGAATAAACCAACATTGGTCGCTATATCTGAAAAAAGTTAAGTTAATTTTAATTCAGTTTAATATATATATATATATATATATATATATATATATATATATATATATATATATATATATAGACACGTCGTATTCGATATAATATTAGGTAATACACTTATACTTAGTGCATAGTATAGCGTAAGTATATATATATATATATATATATATATATATATATATATATATATATATATATATATACAAACAATATTACCTAATACATTTATACTTAG
The DNA here is from genome assembly GCA_034376525.1 of Nicotiana benthamiana. Lineage (NCBI taxonomy): Eukaryota > Viridiplantae > Streptophyta > Magnoliopsida > Solanales > Solanaceae > Nicotiana > Nicotiana benthamiana. Next base: position 128,452,170 of record CM067339.1, on the reverse strand, counting down.
TGCATACAATACTCATATATGACGACCCGATCCATCGTCTCATGTATTTACGTCCCGTTTTTCTCATTTTATGCTTCTACATGTTCCATTATATGTGTTTGGTGAGTTTGAAGTGATTTGGACAGAGTTTGGTAAGAAATGAGACAATTAGTCTCTTTAAGGAAGGTTTGGTTTGGAAAAATGTCAACCAGATGTTGACTTATGAGTTAGAGGGCTCAAAATATATTTTTGATGATTCAGTTAGTTTCGGGGGATGACATAAGGCTTAGGAGAGCAATCATAAGTAATTTTGGAGGCTCGGTCTAGAATTAGGCTTGAATTGGTTAAGCTAGCATTTTGGCGAATTTCGGTTGATAGGTAAGACGTTTATCCGAGAGGCAGAATATAATTTCGAGAGTTTTAGTAGCTCCGTTAGGTGATTTTGGATATTTGTGCAAAATTTCAGGTCATTCGGAGGTGTTTATGTCGGGTTTTTGATCGAATATGCACTTCGGAAGTTCTGAAGAAACTTAGGCTTGAATCCGATGTGAATATATAATTTTAGTATTGTTTGACGTGTTTTGATAATTGAAATAAGTTTGTATGATATCTTGTGATATGTTGGTGTTTTCGGTCGAGGTCTCGGGGGCCTCGGGTTGATTCCGGGTGTTCAATGGAACGACTTTTTGACTTTGAGTGTTGCAGAAAATGCAACAGCAGTGCAGGCTATTTTAAGCCTTTGCGCTCGTGTGGCAAGTGTCGCGTTCGCGTAGAGTTAAGTTTGGAGGTCAGTAAAATGTTCATCGTGTTTGCGTTGGGGCCTCGCGTTCGTGGGTTGAGACATTGGCGCTTCGCATTCGCGAAAAGGGGCACGTGTTCGTGTAGGGTAAGGTAGAGGGCCAGTCTGAGTGTTCAAGACTTTTGCGTTTAGTAGGTCACGTTCACATAGGTCTGGGTCATGAGCCTTCGCGTTCACGAAGGGTTAATTTGGTCTGACGAATTCTTGTGCATCACAAACTCGAGGGGGTCTCGCGTTTGCATAGAAGGAAATAGCTGTGCATAGAGGTTTTTTAATATCATTCCATCTGCGAACCAAGTCTGTTTACCACCATTGTTAAGCAACCTTGGGAGCTTTTGGCGAGGAATTTAGAGGGTTTTGACTGGGAATTGATTGAAGGTAAGTCATATGGCCTAGAAACATCATCTAATTGTGATTTTAACACCTAAATTCATGAAACTTAAGTAAAAAGAGAAGAACTAGGGCTTGAGTTTTTGAATGAGAAATCGGAATTTGAGGGAGAATTTGGACTCTGACTTTGATAAATTTTACATGTATAGACTCGTGGGGAGATAAGGAACATTTTGGTGTAAAAATTTCTGACTTTTGAGAAGTGGGCCCGGGGCTCGGGGTTTTTGATCTTTTTCGAGTCTTTTCGATTGGGTTATATTCCTTAGTCTATTGTAATGTATTCGTTGTGATTTTGGCTAGATTTAACGGGCGATGAGGTCGATTCGAGAGGCAATGGCATTGCTAGCTAATTTTCGGCCGCCTAGAGGTGAGCAATGGGTGGGAATGCTGCTCTGAGGGTTTAAAACCCCAGACTTTCACATTGTAACGCTATGTTGAGGCGTCACACGCATTCCACGATGAGTGCGGGAACGTATACTGTTGGGGATTGAGACTTAGTCCATCCCGAGTGTTAATTTCTACTATATTGGCGATTGAGACGCATACTTTATTATTGTGAATTGTGCTTATTTCCATGTTTGGGGCCTTGTGCCGACCTGTAGAATCCTTACGGGATCCTTATGTGTTTTCCACACTTGTGTGCATGACATAGATTCTCAGTCATGTTTTCAACTGTTAAAAACAATATAATAACTGACATGAACATCAAATGAATAAGGATATGAGGGCTGAGATCCCTATAGTATGTCACGTCCGATTGATTGCGCACTTATTTGACTGAGATGGGTCGGGTACCCGGTAGTGTGGATGTTTCCTTGATATAAATCGGGTTGCATACCGCAACGATTATATATATTGATATTGAGGCCGAGAGCGTGTTTTATGCTAATACCTGGCTGATATTGTGCTTGGGATATAGGATCCCCTTTGGAGTCTGTACACACCCCAGTGAGCGTCGTCGACATTAAATAAGTGGATCAGGCTGCACACCGCAGCAGGTACTAGTGTGTACCGTTATATGTGTTGCATTCTTTCATGAACTATTTCTTAACTGTATTACTTGTTGTATACTGTTTCCACTGTTTTGGATATGAACTGCTAGATATAGAGTACTTTGGGCATTTCTTGCATTTTTTTACTTTTAGACTGTAGTTATGTTTATTACTCACTATGTCAGAGTACTCACTTTACTCCCTGCACATTGAGTGCAGATCTAGGGCAGTCTCAGGCTGACTAGATCCAGTTGATCTAGAGTATCTATCTCGGGAATATTTGAGGTAGCTGCAGGGCGTTCGCATCCGATGATTCTCCCCTCTATCTCTATCCTTAATTTCTGCATTATCAGTTTTAGACAAACTTTGTAGTAGGATATTACTATGTATTCTAGAGGCTCATGTTCGCGACACCGAGTTCTAGTTTGGCAGTATTGGTATTTTTTTAGATTTTCCGCATTATTATCAATATTTCAGACTTTTGACTTAGATGGCTTTATCTTTATCTGTTTAATAATTGGGGTTATTGTTATAAATGGTCGGGCTTGTCTAGTAGTATGGTGGGCGCTATCACAACTGGGTTGGGGTCGTGAGAAGTTGGTATCAGAGCCTATGTTACTTGATCTCGCGAGTTATGAGCCGGTTTAGTAGAGTCTCGTGGATCGGTACGGAGACGTCTGTATTTATCCTCAGGAGACTGCAGAACCTTTAGGAAACTTCATATTCTTGGAATTCTTATCGTGCGACTTTATTGATCCGAGAACTAAATTATGTTATTCTATTCACTCAGAGATAGACAGAACCCATGCTACCGGATGTGGCGGACGATCACATGTACCACCTGATGAGGCCACCAGAGGTCGTGGACGCGGTTGAGGTCGTGGTCGAGGCAGAGCCGAGGTGGTAGTGCATGTTGACCCACCAGTTGCCCCGGCTAAGGAGCAGGCTCCAACTGTAGAGACTCTAGCAGCACCTGTTCAGGCACCAGCAGCGCTAATTGTGATTTCGGGTCTTCAAGAGGCCCTATCTCAGATTCTAGGAGTTTACAGTGGCCTGACTTAGGCCGTGTCAGCCACTACTACCTCAACTACTTCGCAGGCCAGGGGAAGCAATCAGGCCCCCACTGCTCGCACGCCTGAGCAGGTAGTGCGGGGTTTGCAGACACCAGAGGCACCACCGAATCAGCCAGTTGCCCCGGTTCAGCAGGTTGCCCTAGTTCAGCCGGTTGCCCCGGTTCAGCATGATGTGATTCATTCTATGCCAGACGATGAGCAGCATCATCTTAAGAGGTTGAGTAGCCTTTACCTCATACTTTCAATGGTGTTCCGAGCGAGGATTCCCAGGGTTTTTTCAACAAGTGTCGACGTATGCTTCGCACCGCAGGGATCTTGGAGTCGAGCGGGATATCATTTACTACTTTTGCATTTTCTGGAGCAGCCTTCACTTGTTGGGAGGCTTATGAGCAGTGTAAGCCGAGAGGTGCAGCGCCTTTGTCATGGCAAGAGTTCTCCACTCTCTTCCTGTAGAAATGGGTACCGCAGTCTCAGAGGGAGGAGCTGCGGAGACAGTTTGAGTGGATTCGTCAGGGAGATATGACTGTGTCACAGAATGAGATGAGATTTTTGGAGTTGGCTCGTTATGCTCCATGGATGGTCCTGACTGATCAGAGGAGGATTAGGGGGTTTGTGGACGGACTTATCTATCTCTTCCATAATTTGATGACCCGAGAGAGGATTCTGAGTCATACCTTTGACGATGCAGTGGATATTGCTCGTGATATTAAGACGGCTCGCCATCAGGAGAGAGAGGAGAGGGAAGCCAAGAGGCCTCGAGGATTGAGTTGCTTCAGTAATGCTCCATCTAGGGGCCAGGTTTAGAATAACAGAGGTCGTTCTTTCAAGCCTCATCAGTCGGCTCGCCCTGAGTGTCATGGAGCGTCTTTAGGCCATAGTCATCAGGTGTTCCAGCAGTGCCAGTCTTCACTTAGTGCCCTCCCAGCTTATAGCTCTTCACATGTCCCTTCAGCTCAGGGTTCTTCTACGGAGGGCGCATCGGCTGCTCATTCCGGCGCAAGGGGTTCCCATCAATCCATTTCCCCAGCATCTAGTATTTACTACGAGTGTGGCGATTTGGCCATATGAGAAGTCAGTGTCCTCGACATCATGGTAGCCAGTCTCAGCAGAGGGATCAGCCCTCGTCATCTGCTCCGGTTTCTTCAGCACCAGCCCAGTCAGAGAGGGGCAGAGCCCAGGAACCCAGTGGTCGCCCTAGGGGCTGAGACCGATCAGGCGGCGGCGGCGGCCAGGCTAGATTTTATGCTATCCCAGGCATGACAGATGCCCTTGCATCTGATGCCGTAATCACATGCATTATTTCAGTCTACCACAGAGATGCCTCTATCTTATTTGATCCCGGTTCTACCCATTCTTATGTGTCATCATATTTTTCTCATCATTTGGGTACGAACCGAGAGTGTCTTGCTTTACATGTGCATATATCTACCCCCGTGGGTGACACTATCGTTGTGGACATATGTATTGGTCTGGTCTTGTTACTATTGAGGGTCTGGAGTCCCGAGTAGATTTATAGCTTTTGAGAATGGTAGACATTTATGTTATTCTAGGCATGGACTAGTTATCTCTGTGTCATACTATTCTAGACTGTCATGCAAAAAGAGTCACCTTGGCTATGTCGGGTGTTCCGAGGATCGAGTGGTGTGGTATGACTGATTATGTCCCTAGTAGAGTTATATCTTTCTTGAAAGCCTAGCGTATGGTTGGGAAGGGTTGTCTATCAAATTTGGCCTTCGTGCGTGATGTAGAATTTAAGGCTCCCAAGTAGATTCTATTCCCATTGTGAGGGACTTCCCCGACGTATTTCTTACAGACCTGCCGGGTTTACCCCCAGATAGGTACATTGATTTTGGCATTAATCTGGTGCCGGACACCAAGCCCATTTCCATCCCGCCGTATCGTATCGCACCAGCGAGTTAAAACAATTGAAAGATCAGCTTCAGGAGCTCCTATAAAAGGGGTTTATTCGGCCGAGTGTGTCACCGTGGGGTGCACCTGTGTTATTTGTGAAGAAGGAAGATGGCACAATGAGAATGTGCATTGACTACAGGCAGTTGAATAAAGTAACAATGAAGAACAAGTATCCCCTACCTGGTATCGATGATTTATTTGACCATCTTCAGGGAGCGAGGGTGTTTTATAAGATTGATCTCTGTTCGTGTTATCACCAGTTGAAGATCAAAGAGTCAGATATTCTTAAGACTGACTTCGGAACTAGATATGGTCACTATGAGTTTCTGGTCATGTCTTTCGGGCTGACCAATGCCCAAGTAGCGTTCATGCATCTGATGAACAGCGTATTTCGGCCGTATCTGGATTCGTTTGTTATTGTATTTATTGATGATATTCTGGTATACTCGCATAGTTAGGAGGAGCATGCGGAGCATTTGCGAGTGGTATTGCAGATACTTAAGAAGGAGAAGTTGTATGCCAAGTTCTTCAAGTGCGTGTTTTGGATTAGTTTTGTGGCCTTCTTGGAACATGTGGTGTCCAGTGATAGTATTCAGGTTGATCCAAAAAAATATTGAGGCAGTTCAGAGTTGGCCTAGACCTTCCTCGGCAACACAGATTTGTAGTTTCCTCGGTTTGGCGGGTTATTATCACCAGTTCGTTCAGGGTTTCTCATCTATTGCCTCGTCCTTGACCAAGTTGACACGGAAGGGTGCTCCGTTTGTATAGTCAGATGAGTGTGAGGAGAGCTTTCAAAAGCTCAAGACAGGTTTGACCACAGCTCCTGTATTGGTCTTGCCATCAGATTCAGGTTCTTACACCGTTTATTGTGATGCTTCGAGAGTCAGGATTTGCTATGTTGATACATGAGGGTAGAGTGATTGCTTATGCTTCTCGGCAGTTGAAGCCCCATGAGAAAAACTACCATGTTCATGACTTAGAGTTGGCTGCTATAATTCATGCCTTGAAGATAGGAGGCACTATGTATCTTGTGAGGTGTTCACCGGTCATCGTAGTCTTTAGCATTTGTTCAAGTAGAGAGATTTTAATTTGATGCAGCTAAGGTGGCTTGAGTTATTTAACGACTATGATATTACCATTTTGTATCATACGGGAAAGGCCAATGTAGTGGCCGATGCTTTGAGCCAAAAGGCAGTTAGTATGGGGAGTTTGGCATATATTCCAGTTGGGAAGAGACCCCTTGCACTTGATGTTCAAGCTTTGGCCAATCGGTTGGTGCGGTTAGATATTTTCGAGCGTAGCTATGTGTTGGTCAGTGTTTTTTCTCGGTCTTTCTTGTATGATCGCATCAGAGAGCGCCAGTATAATGATCCGCATTTGCTTGTCCTCAAGGACAGAGTTCAGCACGGAGATGCTAAAGATGTGACTATAGGTGATGATGGTGTATTAAGGATTCAAGGATGTATTTGTGTGCACAATGTAGATGGGCTTAGAGATTTGATTCTTGATGAGGCCCACAGTTCGCGGTATTTCATCCATTCGGGTTCCGCAAATATGTACTAGGACTTGAGACAGCATTACTGGTGGATGATAATGAAGAATGACATTGTGGGATTTGTGGCTCGGTGTCTCAATTGTCAGCAGGTAAAATATGAGCATCAGAGATTGGGTCGTTTGCTTTAGCAGATGGTTATTCCTGAGTGGAAATGGGAGAGAGTTACTATGGATTTCATGAGTGGTCTTTCTCGGGCTTTGAAGAAGTTCGTCTCTCTAGGTAGTTGTGGATCGGCGGACCAAGTCCGCGCATTTCATTCTACTGTATACCACATATTCTTCGGAGCGGCTGGCATGGATCTTTATCCGTGAGATTGTCCGATTACATTGTGTTCCAGTTTCTATTATATCGGATAAAGGTACTCACTTCACTTCTCAGTTTTGGAGGACTTTCCAGCACAAGTTGGGTGCTCAAGTGGAGCTGAGTTCATCATCCTCAGACGGACGGTTAGTCCGAGAGTACTATTTAGATATTAGAGGATATGTTGCCTGCCTGTGTTATTGATTTCGGAGGTTTTTGGGATGAGTTTCTACCTCTTGCAGAGTTTGCCTACAACAGCAGATATCAGTCGAGTATTTAGATGGCGCCGTATGAGGCCTTATATGGGAGATGATGTGGATCTCCAATCGGTTGTTTCGAGCCCGGTGAGGCTAGGTTGTTGGGGACAGACCTAGAGAAGGTGAAGGTGATTCAGGAGAGACTTCATGCAGCTCAATCGCGTTAGAAGAGTTATGCGGACCTGAAGGTTCGAGATGTATCTTACTCGGTGGGTGAGAAAGTCTTGGTGAAGATAACCCATGAAGGTTGTGATGAGGTTTGGAAAGAAAGGGAAGCTGAGTCCGCGGTTCATTGGAACTTTTGAGGTTCTTAGGAAGGTGGAGAGGTGGCCTATATTCGTGCTTTGCCACCTATATGTCGGGTGTTCACCCGGTATTCCATGTTTCCATGTTGCGGAAGTATGTTGGGGACCCGTCTCATGTCTTGGACTTTAGCACAGTTCAGCTGCATGAGGATTTGACTTATGATGTGGAGCCACTGACTATTTTGGGTCGACAGGTTCGGAAATTGAGATCAAAGGATATAGCTTCGGTGAACGTACAGTGGAGAGGTCAGCCCGTGGAGGAGGCCACTTAGGAGACCGAGTAGGAGATACGGATCAGATACTCACACTTATTTGAGACTTCAGGTATGTTTCTTGACCCGCTCGAGGACGAACTTTTGTTTTAGTTAGGGAGAATGTGACGACCCAACCCTTCTTCTCATGTATTTCCGTCCTGTTATCACCATTTTATGCTTTTACATGTTCCATTATATGTGTTTGAAGTGATTCGGATAAAGTTTGGTAAAAAATGATATAATTAGTCTCTTTAAGGAAGATTTGATTTGGAAAAAGTCAATGGAATGTTGACTTGTGAGTAAGAGGGCTCGGAATAGATTTCTAATGATTCGGTTAGTTTCGGGAGATGATTTAAGGCTTAGGAGAGCAATGGAAGTAATTTTGGAGGCTCAGTTTATAAATAGGCTTGAATTGGGTAAGTTAGCATTTTGGCGAATTCCAATCGATAGGTGAGATTTTGATCTGAGCGTTGGAATGGAATTCCGAGAGTTGCAGTAGCTCCGTTTGGTGATTTTGGATATGTTTTCAAAATTTCATGTTATTCGGAGGTGTTTAATTTGGGTTTTTGATCGAATGAGCAATTCGAAAGTTTTAAAGAAACTTAGGCTTGAATCCGATGTGAATTTATAATTTTAGTGTTGTTTGACGTGTTATGTTGTTTGGAATACGTTCGTATGATCTTTTGGGATATGTTGGTGTTTTTAATCGAGGTCCCGGGGGTCTCGGGGTGATTCCGAGTGATCAACGGAAGGAGTTTTGGACTTTGAGTGTTGTAGAAAATGCAACAGCACTACAGGCTATTTTAAGCCTTCACGTTTGCGTGGCAAGTGTCGCGTTCGCGAAGAGTTAAGTTTGGAGGTCAGGAAAATGTTCATCGCGTTGGGGCCTCGCATTCGCGTAGGTTGAGGCATTGGCGTTTCGCATTCGCGGAAAGGGGCACGCGTTCGCGTAGGGTAAAGTAGAGGGCCAGCCTGGGTGTTCAACGCGTTCGCGCTCAGTAGGTCGCGTTCGCATAGGTCTGGGCCCCGAGCCTTCACATCCGCGGGAGAACACAAGCGTTTGCGATGGGTTAATTTGGTCTGAGGAATTCTTGTGCATCGCGAACGCGAGGGGTCTCGCGTTCGCATAGAAGGAAATAGCTTGGCAGAGAGGTTTTTTAATATCATTTCATCCGTGAACCAAGTCTATTTTTTTCCATTGTTAAGCAACCTTGGGAGCTTTTGACGAGGAACTTAGAGGGTTTTTACTGGGAATCAATTGGAGGTAAGTCCTATGGCCTAGAAACATCATCTAATTGTGATTTTAACACCTAAATTCATGAAATTGAGTAAAAAGGGAAGAAATAGGGCTTGAGTTTTTTAATGAGAAATTTGAATTTCAGGGAGCATTTGGACTCCAATTTTGATAAATTTTACATGTATAGACTCGTGTTGAGATGAAAATTTTGGTGTAAAAATTTCTGACTTTCGAGAAATGGGCATGGGACTCGGATTTTACAAATTTTGTAGTTTTTGATATTTTTCGAGTCTTTTTGATTGAGTTATATTCCCTTAGCCTATTGTGATGTATTCGTTGTGGTTTTGGCTAGATTTGACGTGCGAGGAGGTCGATTCGAGAGGCAAGGGCGTTGTTAGCTAGTTTTCGGCCAGCTAGAGGTGAGTAATGGATGTAAATGTTGTTATGAGGTTTTGAAATCCCATACTTTCACATCGTAACGCTATATTGAGGCGTGACACACAGTCCACGATGAGTGCGAGGTCGTATACTGTTGAGGATTGAGACTTAGTCCATCCCGAGTGCTAATTTCAACTATATTGGCGATTGAGACGCATATTTTATTATTATGAATTGGGCTTATTGCTGTGTTTGTGGCCTTGTACTGACTTGTAGAATCCTTAGGGGATCCTTATGTGTTTTCCTCACTTGTGTGCATAACATAGATTCTCAGTCATGTTTTCAACTGTTTAAAATAATATAATAATTGTGTTTTATACATGAACATAAAATGAATAAGGTTATGAGGGCTGAGATCCCAATAGTATGTCACGCCCGATTGGCTGTGCACTTATTTGACTGAGACAGGTCAGAGACCCAGTAATGAAGATGTTTCCTTGATATGGATCGGGCTGCACGCCGCAACGATTATATATATTGATATTGAGGCTGAGAGCCTATTTTATGCCAATACCTGGCTGATATTGCGCTTGGGCTATAGGAGCTCCTCTGGAGTCTGTACACACCCCCAGTGAGCGCCGTCGATGATAAATAAGTGGAGCGGGCTTCACGCCGCAGCGGGTACTAGTGTGTACCGTTATATGTGTTGCATTTTTTCATGCATTATTTCTTAAATGTATTACTTGTTGTATACTATTTCCACTATTTTGGATATGAACTTCTAGATATAGAGTATTTTGTGCATTTTCTGTGTTTTCATACTTTCGAACTGTAGTTATGTTTATTACTCACTGGGTTAGAGTACTTACTTTACTCCCTACACCTTCCGTGCAGATCTAGGGCAGTTTCAGGCTGAGTAGATCCAGTTGATCCAGAGTATCTATTCAGAAAGTATTTGAGGTAGCTGCAAGACGTTAGCAGCCGATGCTTCTCCCCTCTATCTCTATCCTTTATTTTCGCACTATAAGTTTTAGATAGACTTTGTAGTAGGCTATTACTTTGTATTCTAGAGGCTCATGTTCGTGACGCCGGGTCCTAGTTGGGCTGCATTAGTATTTTTATATATTTTTCGCATTATTATCAGTATTTAAGACTTTTGACTTAAATGGATTTATCTTTAATTTGTTTAATAATTGGGGTTATTGTTATAAATGGTCGAGCTTGCCTAGTAGTGTGCTGGGCGCCATCACAATCGGGTTGGGGTCGTGACATCAGTACATAGTATAGCGTAAGTGTGTATGTGTGTGTATATGTATATATATGTATATATATGTATATATATGTATATATATGTATATATATATATATATATATATGTATATATATATATATATATATCTATATGTATATATATATGTGTATATATATATATATATATATATATATGACGTACGATTCATAGTACTATTCATCCGTTGTATTACAAAAGTATTAACGATTTATATTTATATTATTTAGATATTAAATACGAAAATAATTTTTTTTTAACATTGTTGAACTGAATAAAGACAAACTTTAGTCGCTATTTATTCAAGAATTTAGTTTATCGGTCGCTATATTTAAATGAGATTTAGTTATATTTCATATAATATATAAATTAATAATATTATTATTAAAATTATATAACTGGATCCTATTTAAGCAATCAAAGTTGATCGCTATCTGTCTACCCTTTAATTAGCGACCAACATTGGCCATCATTTTTATATTATATATATTTAGATTTTATAATTTTTTGAATATATTAATATAATTATTAAAATTTTGTAGATGAGTCCCACTTTAGCAACCAATATTGGTCGCTAATTTCAGTAAATATTTGACCAAGAAAGTCTTGACCAATTCAGCCAAGATTTTGATTAATATAACAACCAAGCAACGAATATTGGTCGCTAATTTCAATAAATATTTGACCAAGAAAGTCTTGACCAATTCAGCCAACATTTTGACTAATATAACTACCAAGCGACCAACTATGGTCGCTATTTTGTTTCTCTTATTTATTTTATTATTTTTGCTAGTTTAACGACCAACATTTGACTGCTTCTTCTCACATACCAAACTTTGATCGTTAATTTGACTAATATAACAACCAAGCGACCAACTATGGTCGCTATTTTGTTTCTCTTATTTATTTTATTATTTTTGCTAGTTTAACGACCAACATTTGACTGCTTCTTCTCACATACCAAACTTTGATCGTTAAATTTTGATTCTTTTTTGATGATCGGGCTTGAGTAGAATTTCATGTAGGTACTAGTGTTTCATGTTAATAAAAGGTTTAAAATGACAAACAAAAATATCTAATTTAAATTGTAGGTGCCATGGTTGAAGCGCCCCTCACTCGGCTTGAGGCCAAAGTTCGATACCGGTTCTCTCATATTAACAAAAGCTAAAGTTGCTCTTCCTTTTTAACCGACTTGTTCCCTCTTCCCATTTTCTTTTCTTCTTAATATTTTTTATTTTCATTATTGTATTTCCACTCTGTTCAATTATCTATTTAAATTGTAAAAGTATTATTCGCTTTCCGTTTCTTTTTCTAGATATCAAATATTTATTTGAATATACTTTCGATACAACATATTTATCAAATTACAAATTAAGTACTAATCACATATAGTATTTTATATAACATGAAACTTAAAACTGTTTGAAAATACATTTCAAATTAACACAACTACTCTCAAACATACGAGAAAAAACAAGAAAAAGAAGGAACAAGCTCCATACTAAAGACTTAAAACAATCCAGCACCAAATTACCTTAACAACAATATCTCCTAAAGAAACTTTTCATCCAGTTTATAAAAGAGAAGTGCAGGATGTAAATATAAACCAAAATCTACTCATTTCCACAACCACGTACGCACTTTATATAGTTCTTAAACATTTGTGAAACGCAAGTAATCTTTGCCAGAAGGAAGATTAGCAGTATCATATCCCTGTGGAAACATTTCCTTGGCTTGTTCATTGGAGACACTGGGTGATATGACTACCGGTTCTCCCGGTTTCCAGTTTGCTGGGGTTGCAATTTTGTGCTTTGAAGCTTTCTGTAGGGAATCAATAACCCTCACCACTTCGTCCATGTTTCTTCCTGTGCTTGCTGGGTACAAAAAGCTCAGCTTTATCTGCAAACATGAACAAAAGTTAAACCCAAGTTTGAAAAGACCAGACCTTTCTTTGCTAATTAAGACACGAAAATTAAGGTTAAGAATATGTATGTTGTAGTAAACCTTGTTGTCAGGGCCAACAACATGAAGAGCACGAGAAGGGACTTTCTGGCCAGAGGAATCTGTCTCATCTGGATCCACCATGTTCAGTTCCTTAATCAATTCTCTCCTCGGATCAGCAATTATTGGGTATGTCACCTTATGTCCATTCTGCCAAGTATAAAACAACACTATCAATTAATAAAAAACTGCTACCAGAACGTCTCAAATGAAAATGTAGAAAATTGCGACGTTGTAAGCTTCGATGTCCTTGATCCACTCCTTGTGAGACTGAATATCATCACAAGAAAGTCCAAGAAGCTTCACTCCTCGTTCAGCAAACTTGCTAGCGTAAGCAGCCATCATACCAAGCTCCGTAGTACAAACTGGCGTAAAATCACCTGCATATAATTAACAACGTCAAAAAGGGCTCGATGGAGACATATAAATATGTATATATTGATGGGATTAATTAGACCTGGGTGAGAAAAGAGAATGGTATAGCTATGACCAACATAGTCATGGAGTTTCATCTTTCCATGAGTGGTTTCTACTTCCAGATTAGGAAGGTCATCTCCAATGGTGAGGCCTGGCATTTTTCTCTTGATCACAGATGGAGCTATATTGTTTTCTGAACTAGTACAAATTTTTGAGGGGAGTTGATTAAAAGGGTGTTGAAACGTTGCTGCATGAAGAGAACGTGGCATGCGTCGTGGCTTCTGCACTTTGCCACTTTCATCACCACTTCCTTCTGCTGCTTCCACGTCCTTAGTGGTACATTTCAGTTTCTAGTTTTGCTTCTTTAATTAAACTACTCATTCACCAGCTTTTTGTCTTTTCCCTTCCTCTTGGTCAAGTTTTGCCTATTTTAAATAGTTTTTCTAATCCCCCTCAAAAGGTATAGTTTTATTTTAAAAATATTATTTTAATTTTATATTTGGTTACTCAAAAAAATATTTTTCTCAATATTCAAGAAACAATTTATTAAGAGAAAAATAAAAAATAAACAGTTACTTCTCTTTTTCAGCTTGTTACTTATGAGTGATTAATTTATAATCGAAATAATACATACAATATTTGGATAAGTTTCATATGTCATTCACAAATTGTACTAACTTCCTAAACGTAAGTATGTTTATTGTCATATGGGCTCAAATGTTAGTAATTGTACCAAGCAAAGGGATCTTATGTAATATTAGAAACTTTTGAGTTAGCATGTAGTTGGAGGTTAGAAATTAGCCGGCTGTACGTGCATTTCATTTGACAGTTATCATTCTCCTTGGAAGCATTCAGAAGTTATTGGATTAAAATTTAATAAAATAATTTAAATTATACTTTAAATATATTATTTAAATAAAAAGTATGGGCTAATATAGTTCGATTAATTATATAAGTCTTCAATATATATGAGGTCAATAAATAAATTTTTTAATTGGACAAGCCCATTTAATTGGGTTACGATAATAAATTCACTTTATTAAGTTCAAAATGTCATTTTCCTTGAGGTCCAGCTTGGTGTCACGTGTGAAATGACGGGACACCTAAGTCAAGAGGCAATAGGATCATGTCATATGTCAATTTGACAAGGCATGCCAAGTCAAATTAAAAGGCCAATGAAACTACACCATATATGCAAGTGACATGTTCTAGCCAATCAAATATGGCCTCATCACACTACAGTCTGATTGGTTGGAAAGAGTTAGCTCTCATCACAACTCTTCTCTTCTACAACTATAAATAGAGGTCTTCATAACTCAGAAAATACACTAGATATCACAACAAAATATAAGAGAAAGCTTGTGGATCAAATGCCGAAAATTTTTCTACAAGATTCAAGTTTCAAAAAATCAAGTTCAAGTTCAAGAAATCAAATTCAAGATCAAGAACAAAGTCAAATATAAGGTGTTCAAGATCAAGATTACTCGTTTTTAACATAATTACTGTTTGTGTCGGCGGTCAAGGCATTTGTGACGGATAAATTAACTCAAGCTCAAATTCAAGATCAAGCTCGAAGGCTCTTAAATTTATTTATTGCTGAAAAAACGAATCAGAGATATCAAAGAAATTGTAAAACTCAAATAATTTGAAATATGGTATTATGATTGTTGCAATATTTTCTATTCTTGATTATATTTTTTTGCCGCAAATTTTATTTTCTTCACTCCTAAAACAGTCTTCTACTCTCAACTTCTTCTCTTCTCTTCCATTTTCTTTCTCTCTCAATAATTCTATCCAAATTCATTGTATGCACGATTAGTGTAGAGAATTCAGCTGATTACATCATGGTATCAGTGAGGCGATCTTGTATTTTTGATATTCCGGCGAAATTAAAAAGAATAATGTTCCGGCAAAACTCTAACTTGGTCAATTATGGTAGGAAATGAAGTCTCTTTGCTAGATCACAATCGTCTGTTATTTTCACAGCCTTCAAATGCCCCGGACTCATCTTAAAACTGCTCAAACTCACAGGGCTAGAAACTTATGCTTTGCAGAGCAGGGCAATGAAATTTGCACTTTCGGAAAAGAATAAACGAGGGTTTGAAGATGGAAATTGTATGAAAGGATCTATAGATGTGAGTTAGATGATCAATAGGAAAAATGCAACTTTATTGTATTGCCGTGGATTGGAAGCATTGTCTCGAGTGAGTGGATGTCGAGAATTGTGCATGCATCAAACACAAAGAATGTGCGGAATGACTTTCAAGAAAGATTCGATCGATCAAATTTGACAAGGATTTATCACCTTTGGAAAGATATTGCAACATTAAGTCAATATATTGGCTCTTGTACTAGTTATAACTCTAAAATGAAGGATATGTGGGATGAAATTGATGTATTAGCTCCTTTTTCCTCTTACGAATATGAAGAATCTAGACCTTCTGTCAAACATCTGAAATTACAGTGTTTATTGCAATTTCGTATAAGACTAAATGAAAGCTATAGTAATATAAGGAATAATGTGCTCGCTAGGAAACTTGTTGTAATTGTGAATGAGGCATATTCTATAGTTACTCTAGAAGAAAGCCAATGATCCTTGGGTGTTGTAGACACACACGCAACAACATACAATATTAGCGGGGAGAGGCCAGGATTTCGGACCTATAAAGCCAAGAATAATTTGTGAACATTATGGATATAAAGGACATCTAACGGAGAACTATTTCAAGATAATTAGATATCCAGCTGACTTCAAAAAGCAAAAGGAAGAATTAGTTTGGTGGAAAAAAAGTTTATGCAAACAATGTTAATGAAGCTGGTGAGGAAGGAAAGACAACTATATTATAGGTGCACGGAGCTGGGCAGTTCTTCACTGGGGAACAATACAAATAGATTAGTTTGTTTTCCAAGACTAATGTAGGGGGTTCTTTACCAACATGGCAGGTACAATCTCTCTATTATCCCATGCAGGTTTAATTGATTG
Source organism: Nicotiana benthamiana (assembly GCA_034376525.1). Taxonomy (NCBI): domain Eukaryota; kingdom Viridiplantae; phylum Streptophyta; class Magnoliopsida; order Solanales; family Solanaceae; genus Nicotiana; species Nicotiana benthamiana. The sequence goes on along the minus strand of CM067339.1, from coordinate 128,436,051 downwards.
GGCAATAGATCCAGAAGATACGCATCATGTTACATATGTTAGGACATTTTGAGTAATATAAAGGATGTTGATGATCAAGATAGACATGGAGTGTAGTTACCCAAAAGAAATAAATCATAGATAACACACAGAGAGGATATATATACATATTAGGAAATAAGACAATAAAAATATCTTATATGTAACTGACTTTAAATTTAATTTACTATCTGTGGTAAAGCTCATCATGCGTTTCTATTTTTCAAATCACATTATTTCCTGAATCCTACATGTTTTAGGATTTTCTTGAGGAAAGGAGTAGATATTAGGATTTGGCATCTAAAATTGGGGCATGCATCACAAAAGTATCTGCTACATATTACAGAATTACAAAATAAAGTGGATTTTCAAGTATAGGAAAATTGTCAAATTCCTCTATCGATTGAACACTATATATTTAAATTTATGGTAGTAGTACTAATTCCAATAGTTGTTTCCAGCTTATTCAATTAGATGTGTGGGATTTTCACGACCCAAATCTCTTTTATGAGTCGTAATGAAACTCTAATCACCTAACTAGGTAAGTCTGTCACTCCATATTATTTCAAACATTGAAAACATGAATTAACAAAAACGAAGTTTAACCTAAATGCGGAAATAAGAGTAATACAGGACAAAGCAGCAAATACTCAACATAATATCCAAGAACTAAGTGGTACAGAGTCACAAGCTCTAACTGAATACACAAGATCAATCTCCAAATACAGTATTGTCTAATACTGCATAAATAGTAGAAATGAAACAAAAGGGTGACTCCAAGGCTTGCGGTGGGATCATGCAGGGACACCTTGAAGTTTCTAGTGTGTGTGCAATGCCTCATTGTTGATTAGTCTGGTCCGAAGTACCTGATTCTGCACAACCCCTTTAGAACCTGTAGTAACAACTCAATGTAGTAAGATCAATTTTTTTTATCATAAACATCATATGTAGGTAAGGCATGAGATAAGATGTCAAATACAGCCATTAACTCAGGTAAGTGTCAACCATAAGTTTTTAGAATAATAACGAAATAAGAATAACAGCCCCATCTCAACACAATCACCACAAGAATAATGACACCCCAAAATATCATATAACATCATCAAAATGCCACCCTTATAATGCCGCATGTGCACATAAAAATAATATGTCACTCTTATTTTGTCACATGCACATATAGCCACATTTATTATGCCATGTGGGAAGCTCGAGATAACATCACACCTTATTTCGTCCCACGCACACAACCAGAGACAAAGAAATCACATGGCAAAACTACATGCTGACACCCCCAATCGATACACTCAACATGCCTACAAGTACCACGGTACCACAAAACAATAATGCCAAGTGCAACAAATCACAACAATAGTACCAAAGTGACATCAAAGTATATGTTCATACCTTTCAACAACCGTACACGAGGATATGATAAATAATCATAGAAGTGGAGGGATATTTAATAGATAAAGCATGTATATAGATAAGTCAATGAAATGAAAATGATCAGATATTCATAAAGTGATTTCATAAGATTTATATAAAGTTTATTATCACAGTAAGGCATATTAATATCCATCAAAATCACGCATAATATTTGTATACATCTCGTCACATCATGTAAAGGTCATTTAACACATAATAGAAATCAACTATGTGGGCTAGTACCTAAGGGGTATTTTCCCCACACAATGTGAGGCAAGATACTTACCTCAAACAAGATAAATCAGTCTACTTATAACCCCTCTTAGGGAAAATTCACCTTCGGGCAACTTGAATCTAGCCAATAATAATTTAATATCATAAATAAAAGCCATAAAAATAATTCTGAATAATAAAAATTCGATTATTAACTAAAATCAAAAAGACAACTCAATAAGTTAACCCAGGGCTTGCACCTCAGGACTTGACAAAACTCATAAGTTCCGAACACTCATTACAATACAAGTCCAACCATATCAAAATCATCCAATTCAAACCTCAACGGCCTTTAAATCATCAATTTATGTTTAAATTTTTTTTAAATCCTAAATTTCTCCAATTCAAATCATTAACCAAATACTAAAATCGAGGTTAGAATCATGAAATAAAATCAAATCTGAGTAAAAAATACTTATCCCAATCCAAATCGCAAGACTTCTCGAAATTGCCCAAAACTGAGCTCTTTAACTCAAAGCGTGATAAGTGGACTAAAACTCTTGTCCAAGTTATACCCAATTAATTCTGCATTTGCGGCCAAAACATCGCATATACGACCCCCCCTCCATCAACACTGGGAATTACGCTTCTGTGGTCTCGACCTGCGACATGCGGACACACTTTTGCAGTCCTCCATCGCAGGTGTGCTCTTGCTTCTGCGAATTTCTTCCGCATCTGGGAAAATTTCTAAGATTCATGAACACCGATTTTGCGATCAAATGTCTGCACCTGTAAACCTAGATCATCATGCCCAGCTTCGACTTTACGGATCCAAGTCTGCATTTGCGGGATCTCACCTACAGCCATGCCTTCGTAGGTGCAAAAACACCGAAATTCAGATACCTTCAGCTACTCAACCAAATCCAACATTGATCTGACAACAATCTGAAATACACCCGACGCCCCCAGGGCCTCTTCCAGCATACAACCCAATCCCAAAACATAGAAAAGACCTAATCGAGGCCTCAAATCATAAAACATAACATCAAAACTACGAATCACACCTCAATTCATGCCTACAAACGCTAATGAACTTTTCAAATTCAAAGCTTGCGCCGAACAAGCCTAAAGAACTCCTAATGACCTCAATTGTACATGCAAGTCCTAAATACAATGGATCTATATCAACTCCTGAAATCATATCCTCAATCAAACTTCAATCAACTCTTATAACCTACGCCTCAAACCAAGGGACTAAATGCCCCAAATCAATCAAAAACTCTCCTAAAAACACACCAATCATCCCACCAAGTTACGTAACCATATATATATATATATATATATATATATATATATATATATATATATATTTAATGAATCAAATAGGGAAAACAGGGCTAGAGTACTCAAAATGACCAGCCAGATCATTACACGGACCTCATGGAACTCTCGCCTACAATAAGAAGCATTACTTTGTTACTATTGTAGATGAATATTGTAGGTATATTTGGGTATATTTGATTCTGCCAAATTGTGGGGTTTTTTTATAGAAAAACATTACTGCATTAATAAGAAATCAGTTTAGTGTCACTGCAAAAAGAGTTGAGAACAAATAATGGTACTGAATTTTTTAATTCTCTTTGTACTGAACTGTTAGCGACTCTTGGGATTATACATCAAAGAAATTGTCCATATACACCTCAAAAAAATAATACAATAGAGGGAAAACATATACACATCCTGGAACACGAGGACTTTTAATTTCAAAGTTCAGTTCCAATAAGATTTTGGGGTGATTGTGTATGTTTTATATTTGATAAATAAATTGCCTATAGGAGTATTAAAAAGGAAATGACCATACTCTATTGCTTATCGGATTTCTCCAGTGACTATTACTCTCTTCTCTCTCATCAAAAATCACTCCTAAACGGCTAATTTCTCAGTGCTTCTGGTCCACGCGCCTCCAGAAGGAGCCGCCGGGAGGCCTCCAACCGGCGCATCTGGAAGGGCTTTAGCAAAAGTTGATCCATCTCACATGAAAGGAACAATTTCAGGAAACACTTCTTACGCAGACAAAATTTCACCACCGTCCAGTCCCTCGACGGCCGATCTCAAACTTGAAAAGGAAAAGGTGAAAGCTCGTCACACTACGCATAACGGTATGCATGCTGTTATTTTCAAAGCTTATGACTATTATGGAATAATGGCTGAGTCTTGTAGATTCACAACTGTGGGTCGACATCTAATACCTCGTCCCTAAAATGATAAAATTAGGTCAAGATTCAAGGAGATTGATCCTCTTAAGAGGTCAGTGAGAATTGGGGTTTTTGATAACCATAATTTTTTTATTGACTTATTTAATGAGGAGGATTGGAAAACAGTATGGTTTAGGAGGGTCGTTGAAATTGATGGAACGCAAATGTGGCTTTAAAAATGGTCGCCGGATTTTAAACCATAAGAGGATTTACCTGTCGCTCCAGCTTGGGTTCTATTGCCAAGATTACCATTTCATATGCACGATTGGCATTATTTCAAACAACTTCTAAGTTCCGTGGGAACTCCTCTTGCTCTGGATGCTGCCACCATGGGAAGAACTAGGCCAAGTATGGCGAAAATAGAGTTGAAGTGGACCTTCTAAATCTACTTCCTCAAAGCGTATTTTTTGGCCAAGAATTTGAAGACTCTCATCTCAAAGGCTGCACTCAAAAACTTGAATATGAAGGCATCCCAAAGTATTGCAAACAATGTAGGAAAATTGGTCATTATATAATCAATTGCAGATTTTTGTAGAGAAAAGGAAAGCAGAAAACTTACAAGAAGAAGAAAAAGAAAAATAGAATCAAGGTAACGAGAATCCTCATACAATCAGGGAACAGGAAGAGATCAAGGTTGATGAATGTAGCAATCGAGAATCTCCAAAGCTGCCAAGTCTGGAAATCACCCAAAAATAATATCATGAAAAACAACAAAATGAAGAAATCAGTCGCAATATCAGCAAGGAAAATAAAGAAGAAGACTAAGAAGAAGAAACCTAAAAAGTTGCCAAAAAAGAAGTGCAAAGTAGTGTTTAAACCAACCAACAGCAAAAGAAGAGAGGAAAACATTTCAGCAGCCAAACAAAATGAATTCTCTAGACAATTCATAGAAGAAAGCAACCTGAGCCCAGCTACAAAAAACAACATCTCCCACCACGTTCCAAACGATCTGAATATTAGTATAAGTTCTGTTGAGAAACTGATTGAGAGCAATGGCGAAGGGAACTTGCAGCAGTATAGCAAAACTATTCAATACACAGGAAGACAATAGTGAAGAGATAAATGGCCAAGAACAAAGTGGTAATTCAAGTTCCTATACTATCCCGACCGAGATAAGGAACCTTCCAGGTCTCCAACTTGTTGTGGATTATATGATAATAAAGAAGACAACAGATCTCCCATACAAGACGAAATCAACTCTGAAAACTATCAAGGTGTTGAGCAGTCGAACTAACTTCAGGAGAAGAGCAAAGAAGATCAGAACTCTCTTTCCATTATGGATGATCACCACCATAATAACAGGAGAGGGAGGAGTAAAACAAGGAATAATAGCAAAAGAAACAGGAACAGAAACAAATCCACAATAAAGAGGAATCAAAAGGAAGACAACCCTCTAAATGATCTTAATGATTAGTGCTATTTTCTATAATATTAGGGGAGTTATATCCAAAAAACGCATTCACATGCTAAAAAACTTATTAACATCAACAACTCTCGGTTTGTGGCTATCTTTGAACTTTTTGTCTCCGGTAATAAATTGGAGGGATACAAGAAATTCTTGGGTTTCCAACAATGCTGCATCAATAATAATGGCCAAATATGGTGTTTTTGGAACTCACAAAACACTACTACAGTTACTGCCTTCAGTAACCAACATATCACAATCGACTTTTAAAATATTTTTGATAAGAAGGACATATATATATATATATATATATATATATATATATTTATATATGTATATATATATATTTATATATGTATCTGTTGATTATGGTAAACGCAAATCCAGAGAAAGAAGAGACTTATGGAATTCTCTCCAGCTAGATAGTATGGATATTTATGCCCCTTTGGTGTGTAGGAGGAGACTTCAACATTATCATGGATCTAATTGAGAAATTGGGGGGGGGGGGGGGGGTTCATCCTCACAGGATGCACAAAAGTCCGGAGTTTCAATGTTTTATTAAATATTGTGGTCTCATTGACATGGGATACAATAGTTATAATTACACTTGGTGAAACAACAAAAGACCTGGGAAGAAAATTTGGAAGAGGCTTGACAGAATTTTTGTAGATGATCTCTGGGATCAGCTATTTCAAAGAACCTCTGCTAGGCATCTGGATATGACAGGTTCAGATAACAGACCCCTTCTTATGAAGAACCTGAGTGCTACCCACCATCATTTTTCCTATTTTAGATTCTTGAATTGTTGGGTTAATATTGAGGGCTTCTTTGATACAGTGAGGGAATCATGGAGTTCAGAAGTGTCTGAAAATCCTATGTGAATCATTTAAAGTAAACTCAAAGCTCTTAGTAAAAGACTTTCCTAATGGTCTAGGAAGGAAATTAGTGATATTAATGATGTTGTTACCAATTGGCAAAAGAATCTTCAGGAATTTGAGGAAATTGACATAAAGGAAAACTCTCAAAAAAAGTAGAGAAGATGTTAACAGGGCTCATGCTCAATATATCAGATGGCTTAATCTTCAAGAATCCATGCTCAAGCAAAAATCTCAAATAAAGTAGTTTGAAGAAGGGGATAAGAATACCAAATATTTCCACTCCATTCTCAGAGAAAAAAGAAGAAGACAACAAGTTAACCGTATCAAAAATAGTAGAGGAAATTAGATTAAGGGGGATGATAAGATTGCCAACAAAGCTGTGAGACACTTCCAAAACTTCTTTAATCTTACCCCTCATGCTGTTAACAATTCTATCCTAGATTGCATTTTTTTGTGTTTCAGGTGAGGATAACAACATGCTTAGCAGGATGCCAGAGGAAGTTGAAATCAAGGAGGCAGTTTTTAGCCTTAGCCCTCACAGCACAGCAAGACCAGATTGATTCAGTGGCACTTTTTTCAGAGTTGCTGGAATATAATTTCAAGGGATGTCCTTTCTTTTGTGAAAGAATTCTTCAAAGGCAAAGGTTTGACAAAATTCTATTCTTATACTTGTTTGGCTCTAATCCCTAAAATTGACAATCCTTCTACTTTCTCGGATTTTAGACCCATTAGTTTGTCTAACATTACAAATAAGATAATCTCCAAAATTGTTTACCTTAGAGTTAACACTTTATTGCATAAAATAATTTTCCTCAATCAAAGTGGCTTTCTTAAGGATAGGCTCATCTATGAAAATGTTTTATTAGCCCGTAACATTATCCACAATATTTTCCATAATAATAATGGAGTAATATTTTTATTAAACTTGATATTGTGAATGCATATGATAGAATAGATTGGGAGTTCTTATATGCAGTACTTAAAAAGTTTGGTTTCTCTGATAACTGGATTGAGGTAGTACATAATCTATTTTTTCAATGTTTGGTACTCAGACATCATTAATGGTATAAGGCATGGATTTTTCTCTTCGTCTTAAGGGCTTAAGAAAGGGGATCCCCTCTTCCCAACTCTCTTTATAATTGTTATTGAAGTACTATCTAGATCTCTAAACTCTTTGTACAGAAACCCTAACTTTGTTCCCTTCTCCATGCCCCTTAATGTCCCTCTGTTCAACCACCTTGCTTATGATGATGACATTGTTATCTTTTGTAGTGGTAGTTCTAAGACTATTAAGTTGGTTATGAATGGTATTGACAAGTATGAAAGAAGTTTTGGTCAAATGGTTAATAGGGATAAAAGCTACTTCTTAACTGCTCATAATACTACTGCCACTGGAATTAATAGGATTAGGAAATGTTCTGGCTTTATGGATAAGAATTTTCCTTTTACATATCTTGGATGTCCTCTGTTATGTGGGTAGAAAAAAATTGTCTTTGTTGATAACATGATTAGAAAAAATTGTGAAAAGGCTTATTGGTTTGCAAGGAAAATTTCTGTCTTATGGGGGGGGGGGGGGGAAGGTTACATTTAATAAGAGTGTTCTTCAGTCCATTCCAGTGTACACTCTTTCAGCTATGACTCCTCCTAATGGAGTTTTTAGGCTAATAGAGAAATATTTTGCAAATGTTTTCTGGTGTTCCTCTGAGGACCATAAAAATATCATTGGAGTTCCTGGAATCATCTTTCCTATCCTTTTGAGGAAGGAGGCATTGGCATTACGAAAATGGAAGACATTAGAAACATGGTAGCTATGAAAAGGCAGAGGATAAGGTCCACGTTATCTCTCTAGGCTACTTTTATTAGAAATAAGTATTGTGTTGGATCTCATCTTGGCTCTAAAAAGATTGCTCCAAGTAACTCCCATGCTTAGAGTCATGTTCTCAAAATGAGAGAAATTGCAAAAAATCATATTGTGTTGCAGATTAACTCTGGCTCTAGTAATTTCTTGTGGGATAATTGGTCCCTTAGTGGCCCTCTGGCAAAACTTTTCCCTAACAATCTAAAGAATTCAAAACTTCTGGTAAGGGAATTCATCTTTGATGGTCAACAGAATACAAATAAATTGAAAGAGTTCCTACCAGATCCACTGGTGCAACAAATCCAAATTATTCCTATTGGTAATCAAAAAAGGATGATCAAATTTTTTGTGCTCTCTCGGAAAGTGGCATGTTCACCAACAATAGTGCATGGAATCTGGTAAGGAATTCTAACCCAAAAGTCCAATTAATAGATAAGTTATGGAACTTTTCTATTCCATTTAAAATGTCTTTTCTGATGTGGAGGTTAGGCATAAAAACTCCCCTTTGATTATGTAATTATTAATTCTGGCAAACAAGTAGTTTCCAGATGTAACTGTTGTACTAATCCTAAGTCCAATAATATTAATCATGTTTTGTAGAAGGTCAAATTGCTAGTTACATTTGGAATATCCTTGGAAATGCCCTTGGCTTACATCACCACCCTTACACTATTAGATATTTTATTAACCAATGGTGGAAATGAAAGGCCTCCAATGATGTCCATAGACTTGTGCTAAATATTACCCCTGTTATTATTTTCTGGTTTCTTTGGAAAGAATTTTGTGCTTGCAAGTATGGAGATCAAAAAAGTTTCTAACAAGTATAGACTCAAGCAACAAATAACTTGGAGAATTGAAGCCGCGGTTAACAAAGCATATCCTAATAATGGATTAAAGCTCCCCTGGAATTTGTTCTGTGATTCTCTTACAAGGCTCAGACCTGGGTACAAAAACCTCGTTGTTTGATAGCTTAAGCCAGATAAGGGTTGAGTTAAATGAAACACTGATGGGAGCTTTCTTCAGAGGGAAGGAAAAGCAGGTCTTTGCGGTTAGAGATGAATATGGAGACATTATCATGGCCTTTTCAACTTCAGCGACTGCCTGGAATCATAACGTAGCAGAGGCCCAAGCTGCTTTGTGGGGTCTCAATTGGTGTAAACAAAATGGCTTCAGTCAGGTGATTCTTGAATTGGATTCTCTATATATTATAGAGATCCTCCGTAAAGATGGTGACACAAACTATAATCTAAGGCATATTGTGAACAAGATCAAAGACACTATCAGCATGCTTAATAGTCAGATATATCATTGCTTTAGAGAGGCAAATAAACTGGCTGATAGTTTGGCATAGAGGGCTGCTGATTTGCAACAAGCAGATCATTTTGAATCCTGCCATCGACTTCCAAGGCAAGCAAAAGGTTTATTTTTACTTGACAAACAACAGCTTCCTTGTATAAGAAATAAATACAACAAGGCGAATTTCTTTGTTAGTTAGTATATTTTTGTTTGAGGAGGCGAACTATGTTGTTAATCGCCTATTCCTCGCTTGTTTTGAAGGGTCATCTCTACCCTTGTGTTGTATATTCAGACTATCTTTTGGCTAATACAACACCCCAGGAATGCTAGGAAAGTTTATAAAAAGGAAAATGGAAATGTCCATATGAAACGTTACAAGGTAAATCTGCAAAATAGACCCATTTAAGGGTATTTGGCTACTTATGGTTTGCAATCAATTTACTATGAGAGGATAAATTTACACCTAGGCAAGAAAGTATATTTTCATTGGTTATTTTGAAACACAAAAGGTTACAGACTGTAAGACCTAGAGATTGGAAGGGTGTTTATCAACATAGATGTATTGTTTACGGAACATGTTTTTTAAAAGTTGTAGAAGATTTTTTTCCGCATGATCCTATTCCAGTTTTCACCGATGACTAAATGCCTATACAGAAGAATCATCATTATTCTCAAACTCTGGATCCCAATGATAGATTTAATGTTGCAGCCTCTCTAATAGAAGCTGATGGCGTACATCCTACTCACATTGAAGTCATGGCATAACTAGCAGACATGGAACCTCACACGTCCTGCAAAGTTAGTTGAAGTACCTGAAGTTGTAGTTGAACTACTTGATGAATATAGCTCATGTAGATGAGTTGAATATTGTACCAGATGTGCATACCATATAGTCTGGTAGAGTCCTCATACCTTCTATTTGGCTCAAGGATCATGTTACAGCACCCACACCATAGAATACTATTTAACCCTTATTGCATTGCAAACACTGTCTCCTATGATCACTTGTCAGAAGGTTAGAAGTCTTATCTGGGAGTCTTTTCAATTAGAGTTGAAATAAGATCCTTAGTAGAGGCATACCAAGATAAGAAATAGATAAAAGATATGTCGGAAGATATTAAGACACTTGAAGATAATGCAACATGGGATTTTGTACAGCAAGAAAAATTGCATCCTGCGAGATTTCTTTGTAACAATTCGGTCTGTCGTTCTTAGAATTAACACTCTGTTCTCCTATTAGTTGCTTCCTCTAAGTTCATATACACTATTTTAGTTTGCCGGGACGTTCAGTGTTGGGATTCGGAGTGTTTTGGGACACTTAGTCCCTGAATGAGAGCCTAAGAGTTGAAAAATGATCCGTAATCAGAACAATGTGAAGACGGTCTCGAAATGGAAATCTGATGGTTCCGTTAGCTGCGATAGGTGATTTCGGGGTTGGGAGCGTGTTCGGAATGTATTTTGGAAGTCTGTAGCTCATTTAGGCTAGAAAAGCCGAAAGCTAGTATTTTGGCGATTTCCGGTTGATAGGTGAGATTTTGATCCGAGGGTCGGAATGGAGTTTCGGAAGTTGTTGTAGCTTCATTAGATGATTTGGGATGTGTGTGCAAAATTTCAATTCATTCAGACGTGGTTTGGTCGGGTTTTTTGATCGAATGCGCGTTTTGGAAGTTTTAACGGAACTTAGGCTTGAATTCGATGTAATTTGATGATCTTGGTGTTAGTCGAGGTATTTTGATAATTGGAACAAGTTTGAATAACGTTATAGGATGTATCGTTATTTTTGGTTGAGGTCTCGAGGGCCTCGGGATGATTTCGGATGGCTTACGGAAACTTTTGAAGTTGGAAAATTTTATAATAAAGGAAAGTTGTAAATAAGTGCGCACAAGACCTCACTTTAGATGATCATATATCTTGTTATATAAGGAGTTGTGTGAGCCATAACCTATCAAATTAAAGCTCTTTGAGTCTAGTTTTCAGTGCAACAAACAGTTCATCATTTGAGACCACTAGGTTCATTCACTCAAAGGAAAACACAATTAAAAAAACGAAAAAGGGTCAGAACTGCCCCTAATGTATTAACGCCAGTTTAAAAATGCCCTCCGTTAACCTATTTTGAAAAAAATGCCCCTACCGTTAAAATTCTGCATATTTGTGCCCCTAACGTATTGACTCCAGTTTAAGAATGCCCCTCGTTAACCTATTTTGAAAAAAATGTCCCTACCGTTTTAAATATAAGTACAGTCAGTTGTTAGACTTAAGGGCACAGATATGCTACATTTTTAACGGTAGGGGCATTTTCTTCAAAATAAGTTAACGGAAAGCATTTTTAATCTGGAGTCAATACGTTAGGTGCAGTTCTGACCCTTTGCCCTTAAAAAAAACAAGGTCTATAAGTCCTTGAAAAAGAATGCTCTAGAATCTTATGATCACAAGAGGTTAAAAGCTTTTATTTTATGCACTACCTTATCTGCTAACTAGATGCGGAGGGTTGTGGTTCTTGTAGATGGTGGCATAGAACCTAAAAAGACAACTAGATGCTGATGCACCAGTCTTTTGATGCCCGACAGCTACTTCTAGGGTAAAGAATATTCCACTTAATTCCAACTCTATCTTTCCTTATACTATAAGCTAATTTTACGTATTTGGTGTTTGTGACTTTTTTACCACCCAAATATGCTATCTATGGCCCTACCCGACCATACCTTTAATTTCAGAGCTATCTGAAAGACAAATAAAAGCTGCACGATTATCGATTAATTATAAATGTTAAAGCTAGTTAATGATTAAAGCTAGCTAAGTTGGTGTGAATGAGAAATGGAGGGAAGAAGACAATAGAAGGAAAATGAAGTTTCAAAGCAAAGTTCCTTTGAAAAGGAGCTTTGTACCACATTGGTGGTAGAAAGGGAAAGTTATGTGCTTATATTAGAAAGCACTTCTTCTAGCTCTTAAAGGGTTAAGAAGAGGGACTCCCCTCGCGCCGTCGTCGTCGCTCGGCTTCGGCTTCGGCTTCGGCTTCGGTCAAATGATCTGATTGATTGATAATCTTTTTGGACCAAATTTATTTAAAATTCAATCTTCATTTTCTGAAATTATTTTTAATTCCCGCGGGAAAAATATTAATTTGTTAACTGTAAACTTCCCAACGTTCTTATTTTTCAGAAAAAGGCATGGCCTTTCCCGAACAGGCACCAAGCCTTTCCGAACAGCCACAATTCGAGGCTATATAAATTGAGGCAATGCCTCATTTTCGAGTACTGAAAAAAAAAAACAAAAAAAGAAAAAAAAAATATTCGTGCATTAAAAATTCTGCATTCTTTTCTGAAAACTGAAACATATCGAGTCATAGTGTGATTTCGTTCCCGAATTTGAGTTCGTCGAAGTCGTACGCGTTTGATGTACCGCCACTCCTACGACAGGTATATCCGTTATATCCTGGGAGGAAATAATCCACAACCTCGGGTACAGTGAGGGGGTTAAATTCCTTAAGGACACACAGTGAATTCTGTGGTCTCGGATTTCTTCATTTTTGTGATTTTTTTTTCTCTTCTTCTTACTGGTTTCCAGTTTCTCGTTGCTTTGAACACGGACAATCGATAACAAGCTTAAGGAATTTAAGTTATTATTTCCGTGTTCATCTGCTGTTGATTAAAACGTTACAGAACGATACAACAGTACAGGAAAAAAATAAAAAAAATAAAAAAAAAAAAAACAGTGACTACATACAGTTTTTCCTAACATAAAATTGTGACTGTCCAGAAAATAAAAGAAACTTGTAATTTTGTTGTTTGCATGTAACGAACTTGTATGTTGTTTGGAGACTAAATCTTCGGATTTTCTACTCCGGTTGAGATTAAAGTTTTCAGAACTTTCTACTCATTTGGGTACTTGATTTGAAGATATAAAAACTTCATCAAGTATACTACATACAGTTTATTACATTCTATTTGAAGTTTGTTTTAATTCTGTTTGTGTAAATTTGATTCGGTTTGAAGAAATAAAATCTTCACCGATTATTAAAGTGTTCTGTTATTTCCTACGACAGAAATGGGAGACCAAACTCCAAATTTGAATGCTACTGCTACTGTTACTGCCACACCAGCCCCCGTGGTTGGTTCTACGAGCAATGCTGCGTCCTCCAGTCGTACTGCACCAGCACCGGCTCCGGCAGAGAAGCCCGGAAAATTCACCGGGATTGATTTCAAACGATGGCAACAAAAGATGTTCTTCTATCTAACTACTTTAAGCCTTCAAAAGTTTATTAAGGAGGATATTCCGGTTCCGCCGGAATCAACACCTGAAAATGAACGATTTGTTGTAATTGAGGCGTGGAAGCACTCCGATTTTTTGTGCAAGAATTACATTCTTAGCGGACTGGAGGATGATCTTTACAACGTCAATAGTAATGTGGGAACATCAAAAGAACTATGGGATGCGTTGGAAAAGAAATATAAAACAGAAGATGCTGGCTTAAAGAAGTTTATCGCTGCCAAGTTTTTGGACTACAAAATGATAGATGGCAAGTCTGTTGTCACTCAAGTTCAAGAGTTGCAGGTTATCATCCATGATCTCCTCGCTGAAGGTTTGGTGATTAGTGGGGCGTTTCAAGTTGCGGCAGTGATAGAGAAGTTGCCTCCTTCATGGAAGGACTTCAAAAATTACTTGAAACATAAGCGAAAGGAGATGACATTGGAAGATCTCATCGTCCGGTTGAGAATCGAGGAAGATAACAAGGCAGCGGAGAAAAAGGCAAATGGGAGATCAACCATAGGGGGAGCACATATAGTTGAAACTGCCCCAACTAATATGAAAAAGAGGAAAAAGGCATCGGGACCAAGGAACTATCCCAACAAGAAGAAATTCAAGGGAAACTGCCATAATTGTGGAAAAATCGGACACAAAGCTGCAGACTGTCGTGCTCCGAAAAAGGAAAAGAAGAAGGGTCAGGCTAATATGGTTGAAACAAACGAGGAGGTTGATGACTTGTGCGCTATGTTGTCCGAGTGCAACCTAGTGGGAAGTCCGAAAGAGTGGTGGATTGACTCTGGCGCCACTCGCCACATTTGTGCTGTTAGAGAAGCCTTTGCTTCATATGCTCCCGCCGGGCCCGACGAAACAATATATATGGGAAATTCTGCAACGGCCAAGATTGAAGGTTATGGAAAGATACTGCTGAAGATGACCTCTGGCAAGGTGGTGACTCTCAACAACGTCTGTCATGTTCCTGAAATTAGGAAAAATCTTGTATCTACCGGACTTCTAGTGAAGAACGGTTTTAAATGTGTTTATGTTTCTGACAAGGTTGTAATAAGTAAGAACGAAATGTACATAGGAAAAGGCTACCTCACAAAGGGCCTTTTCAAACTGAATGTAATGGTTGTTGCTAATAATAATAAAGTTTCTGCTTCGTCTTACTTGCTTGAGTCAAATGATTTATGGCATTCACGTTTAGGACATGTCAATTATAAAACCTTGCGAAAAATGATTAGTTTGGAAGTATTGCCTAAGTTTGAATGCAATCAATCAAAATGTCAAATCTGTGTTGAATCTAAGTATGCTAAACATCCTTATAAGTCAGTTGAAAGGAATTCAAGTCCTTTAGACTTAATCCATACAGATATTTGTGACATGAAGTCAATTCCATCTCGCGGTGGAAAGAAGTATTTCATAACTTTTATTGACGATAGTACGCGGTATTGCTACGTTTATTTACTTAATAGTAAAGATGAAGCAATTGAAGCGTTCAGGCAATACAAAACTGAAGTTGAGACTCAACTTAACAAAAAGATTAAAATGATAAGGAGTGATAGGGGCGGTGAATATGAATCTCCTTTTGAACAAATATGTTTGGAATATGGCATTATTCATCAAACAACTGCTCCTTACTCGCCACAATCAAACGGAATTGCGGAAAGAAAAAATAGAACACTGAAAGAAATGATGAATGCCCTGTTAATAAGTTCTGGTTTACCCCAGAACTTGTGGGGGGAAGCCATTCTAACAGCTAGCCGAATACTCAATCGAGTGCCCCATAGCAAAACAAAATCTATTCCATACGAAAAGTGGAAAGGAAGGAAGCCCAATTTGGAATACTTCAAAGTGTGGGGGTGTTTGGCCAAGGTGCAAGTTCCTAAACCCAAAAGGGTAAAAATAGGACCTAAAACCGTTGATTGTGTTTTCATAGGATATGCCACAAATAGTAAGGCATATAGATTTCTGGTTCACAAATCAGAAAATCCCGACATTCAGGTGAATACGGTAATTGAATCAGATAATGCTGACTTCTTTGAAACCATATATCCATATAAAAAGGAATGTGCGTCGTCTAGCAAAGAATCTAAACGACCTCGGGAAGAAATAAAGGTAAACATTCCTGATGAGGAAAATCCAAGACGTAGCAAACGTCAAAGGACGACTACTTCCTTTGGACCAGAATTTTTAACATTTTTGTTGGAAAATGAGCCTCGAACGTTCAACGAAGCTACGTCTTCATCGGAAGCTCAATTTTGGAAAGAGGCAATCAATAGTGAGATAGAATCCATATTGAACAACCATACTTGGGAATTGGTTGATCTTCCTCCAGGGAATAAACCTTTAGGTTCCAAATGGATTTTCAAGCGGAAAATGAAAGCTGATGGCACTATTGAAAAATATAAGGCAAGACTAGTTGTTAAAGGGTTTAGACAACGAGAAGGTCTTGATTACTTTGATACATACTCGCCGGTAACGAGGATTACATCTATTCGGGTGTTAGTAGCATTAGCCGCCGTGTACGGTCTTGAAATCCATCAAATGGATGTGAAAACAGCCTTCTTAAATGGAGAGTTGGAGGAAGAAATTTACATGGAACAACCCGAAGGGTTTGTAGTTCCAGGGAAAGAGAAGAAGGTATGTAGACTTGTCAAGTCTCTTTATGGACTAAAACAAGCACCAAAACAGTGGCATGCAAAATTTGACCATACGATGCTGTCAAATGGATTCAAGATAAATGAATGTGATAAATGTGTCTACATTAAGAACACTCCGAACCACGTCGTCATTGTTTGTTTATACGTGGATGATATGTTAATAATGAGTAACAACATTGCTAACATAAATGCTACTAAGCGCATGCTTGCTAGTAAGTTTGATATGAAAGACTTAGGAGTTGCCGATTTAATTCTGGGAATTAAAATCCATAAGACTCCTCAAGGTCTAGCATTGTCTCAATCTCATTATATTGAAAAAGTACTTGAAAAGTTCAAGTATTTGGACTTTAAAGTTGCAAAGACGCCAATTGATATGAACCTTGCTCTTGCAAAGAATAAAGGTGAAAGTCATTCTCAATTGGATTATGCCAGAGTGTTGGGAAGTTTGATGTATATTATGAACTGTACGCGACCTGATATTGCGTGTGCTATAAGTAAACTAAGTCGCTACACGAGTAATCCCGACCAAAATCATTGGCTGGCAATGAAACGAGTTTTGGGGTATTTGAAACATACTCAAAACTTTGTTTTGCATTATAACAGGTATCCTGCAGTTATTGAAGGATACAGTGATGCAAATTGGATCACCGGTTCAACTGAAACTAAATCCACAAGTGGATACGTTTTTACTATAGGTGGAGGAGCAGTGTCTTGGAAGTCATCCAAACAGACATGTATCGCCCGCTCTACAATGGAATCTGAGTTCATAGCTCTAGACAAAGCCGGTGAAGAAGCTGAATGGCTCCGGAATTTCTTAGAAGATATTCCATTTTGGCCCAAACCGTTGGCTCCTATATGCATACATTGCGATAGCCAAGCGGCAATAGGAAGAGCCGGGAGCGTTATGTACAACGGAAAGTCTCGTCACATACGACGAAGACATAATACCGTTAGACAACTACTCTCTAGTGGAATTATCACAATTGACTATGTTAAGTCAAGAGATAATGTGTCGGATCCACTAACTAAAGGCCTAACTAGAGAAGTGGTTGAAAGATCATCGAGGGGAATGGGACTATGGCCGAGGACAAGTCATCGTGGCGGTAACTCTACCTAGAAGACATGAGATCCCAAGATCTAGGTTCAAAGAGATCAAACAAAGTCATTGATGACGGTTCAACATTGTCACAATAACTTTTTGGTCCATTCTCGTGATGAGACAATGTTCAGTACCAGGATAAAGCATTAAGGC
Organism: Nicotiana benthamiana; assembly: GCA_034376525.1. Taxonomy (NCBI): domain Eukaryota; kingdom Viridiplantae; phylum Streptophyta; class Magnoliopsida; order Solanales; family Solanaceae; genus Nicotiana; species Nicotiana benthamiana. Next base: position 128,418,546 of record CM067339.1, on the reverse strand, counting down.
TTTTTAATGGTTTCTAAGTTTGATACGGGGTATATCAAATAGTGTATCTACGGGATGACACATTTAGGAATCACCTATGTAAGTGTGAAGTGTAAGCCGCTTCAAGGAGAACTCTGTAAGGCCAGCTCTCTACGCACTTATGAACCAGGAAGTGTTCATGGCTGAAACGAACAAAACAATGAGAACCAAAAACGGTTAAAGGGTTAATTGTGTGACATGTGGTTGTCTAGGTATACACCAAAGCTCGACGGTTCAAAGATATCAAATCTACCGATTGACCGAGTATATCCGACATATGCTCACTATGGAAAGTTCAAAGAGAAATCTACTTATCCAGATGCAATTAATCCTTGCTTACGAATCACACAGTTTTTTTTTATCATGCATGTTTTTCATCATATAGCCATTCCCCATTCATGTGGGAGATTGTTAAAGCTAGTTAATGATTAAAGCTAGCTAAGTTGGTGTGAATGAGAAATGGAGGGAAGAAGACAATAGAAGGAAAATGAAGTTTCAAAGCAAAGTTCCTTTGAAAAGGAGCTTTGTACCACATTGGTGGTAGAAAGGGAAAGTTATGTGCTTATATTAGAAAGCACTTCTTCTAGCTCTTAAAGGGTTAAGAAGAGGGACTCCCCTCGCGCCGTCGTCGTCGCTCGGCTCGGCTTCGGCTTTGGATTTGGATTTGGATTTGGTCAAATGATCTGATTGATTGATAATCTTTTTGGACCAAATTTATTTAAAATTCAATCTTCATTTTCTGAAATTATTTTTAATTCCCGCGGGAAAAATATTAATTTGTTAACTGTAAACTTCCCAACGTTCTTATTTTTCAGAAAAAGGCATGGCCTTTCCCGAACAGGCACCAAGCCTTTCCGAACAGTCACAATTCGAGGCTATATAAATTGAGGCAATGCCTCATTTTCGAGTACTGGAAAAAAAAAAAAAATATATTCGTGCATTAAAAATTCTGCATTCTTTTCTGAAAACTGAAACATATCGAGTCATAGTGTGATTTCGTTCCCGAATTTGAGTTCGTCGAAGTCGTACGCGTTTGAGGTACCGCCACTCCTACGACAGGTATATCCGTTATATCCTGGGAGGAAATAATCCACAACCTCGGGTACAGTGAGGGGGTTAAATTCCTTAAGGACACACAGTGAATTCTGTGGTCTCGGATTTCTTCATTTCTGTGATTTTTTTTTTGTCTCTTCTTCTTACTGGTTTCCAGTTTCTCGTTGCTTTGAACACGGACAATCGATAACAATAAATAGGGTCGAAAGTTCAATCACAATGAGAACGACCACCGAGGAGATTACCTGTCCACCACACCTACCGCGGCCCCAGTATCTACTTTCTTGAAATCCCCGATCAAAATCCACACAAATAGGGCGATCATCAACAATTGTCCCACTGATATATTTGACAGAATCCTTGGTGTCGTCCCTAGAGGAGAACCTGAAAAAGTTTTACATTTGTTACAAATGCAAATGATATTCTCCATCCAAGGTGGGAAGTTCTTAGAGGGAAGGATGTTGGGTTTTATTTGGAAACAGCCTCTCTATTCAAAGGTAGGGTAAGGCCTGCGTACATACCACTCTCCCCAGACCTCACTAAGTGGAATTATACTTGTTGTTGTATTCTCTATGCCTCCTTTTCTTTTTTACTTCTTCTTCAGCTTTTTTCCTTTGAACGGGTCAGGGGTTGGATGGGAGATAAACGCAAAAGTGTACATGTAACAAACCAGAATATACACCTAATCTCATCTTGATGTTTATAATAGAATTTACTTCAGCTGTCAAAAAAGTTATGAGCAAATACATATAACTGCAAAAGAAGTGACAGCACTAAAGAGACAAAAGCTCGTGATACACTTCTTATCAATTGACTCCTACTAGCAAAAGGAATGCAGACCTAGTTTGACATGCTTGGAACAGGGAACAAGACAGAGAATGCAAGACACAGATATTCCATCTTTCTCTGACTTTCAGGCTAGAGACTCTCTCTTTCCTTATTAATGAACTTGTCTTCCATCATTAAGAAGGTAACCAATGCGCGACAACCGAGTGGAACAAGAGATAACATCAAAGACGGCACAGCCAAACTACTCCCTTTTTTTGTTACGACCTGTTAGACTATGCCACAGATAAACCAACCCCGGATTTGAAGGACTAAGACAAAATAGGAGGGAAATTTTCTTTTTCTTTTCTACCAAGTTGGAGGGAGATTTCCTTTTCAGTTAAAGTAGAGGAAACATGGAAAACTGAGACCCCATTTAACTAAACGTTTTATAATAACAATAGGACCTTCAAGATTACGAACAAAATAACTACATATCAGGCGATTAATGTCGAATAACAGTCGCACCTTTCATTTTCACCAAATAGATGCAGAAAAATACTCCCCTTCCTCTCCTCTCTCTTTTCTTTTCTCCTGCATATTGTAGGACTCTTTAAAACCAAAAAAATCCATACCAAAGTTTAACAGTGATCATCATGTGAGAATTAGATAGATAATTGCAATAGGGTTGAATCCATGAAAGAAGTGCAAATGCTTTCAAATTTTGGAAGTCCCTGCTATTTCCTACCTAGACTTCGGGGACATTTGACAGAATCAGATCAAACGATTGTGGTATAAGCCTCTTTAATAATCTTTACAATACTTCTTAAGTTAATAAGTTCCTTGTATTAATAGTCGGGACTATATAATGTGACATCTAATTCATAAGACACAGCGAATAAGAGTTGATCGATACTTATAGGAATAGAGACGGAGAGCATGATTCTTATATTTACTAGGCGGCGTGAATAAATGCCAAATACATAACATCAATATCCTTACTGAACAAGCAGACAAAAACAGAACTAAAGGGAAATAGTCAAAGCTGCAGCAGGCATACCGTAATTGGAGAAGAAATTATACAGTCGAAGGTTAGCAACACAAAATGAAAATTGGAGATTGAAAGCAAGGTTCGAGCTATACATTACAAAGCAGAACCCACAAGAAGTTCTGGAATTCTTGTCCAATCCCATCACTGTTTTTTTAATCTCTCCAGCACAGAGAGAACAGCTCATACACTTGTTCCTCTGTTATGTAGAAAGACATGTTTCCCACATAAACAGTTGTCGACTTCAGCAAAGCATCTTCAAATTCTTCCTGAGTTCCTGGAAACCTTCTATCCCTATATGCTGAAATCTTGGCTAAATCCTAAAAGAAAAGAAAAAAGCAGATAAAACGTTAAAAGATAAAAGCAAATAAAACCTAGATTAAGAAAGAACATAGGACACCTCGGACACCACAATCTCTTCATGTTAAAAATTCATGAAATGCCATTGGATATGCAGGAAACTCAACTACTGCACTTCAGTGTGGTTAAAGGCTAGCTTAAAGCACGCTTAAGTCCTGAAGCTCGGTAAAGCCCAGGTCCTACTCACTTAATTGGCGCTTTAGTTAGGCGTCAAGGTGATAGGCGTCTGCACCTTCACCAATGGGCTTTGTATTTAAGGGCACGACATCATATATATAGCTTGATTATAGTTTTCTATTCTTTTGTCCAAATAATTATTATTTGTGTTTGTAGTTACATATTTTTGCAATACATTTCAGTTTTTTTTTTCCACACTTTAATTGTGCTTAAAGTTCCAGCAGACTTTGGAGCTTTTTGCGCTTTTCACTTTTGACTATTGTGTTGCACTTTGCTAACATTATACTAAAATAAAGAAAGGGATAGATGTATCTTCCTTTCTAAACTACAAACTTTCGAGTTAAATCGAGAAACCATGACTGACAGATTGAGATGTTAGCTCCTCATAACACCAAGGTTTAACACGCGTTACTCGTCAAAGTATCCATGCATAAGGTGTGTGTTTGATTCTCACAATACCCTTCCCCAACCCTCCTCTGTTGAGATGAAGGAGATTACATAGTTCTAGACACTGTATATACAGTGTGTGTTTATTGCATATTTGGTATACAATGGTATGGGCTGTGATGATTAATTGTTATTGGGCCAACTGTATGTGCCGAGCCCACTGTATCTGAGCCCACTGTATCTGAGCCCTATTTCATTTTCTGCCTTTGGGCCGTCCGACCCGATCCGACCCACGTGTATATGTATATATATGGGGTCCTCAGATATTTTGGACCCCGGACTTCATTTTCTTTTATGTTCTTCGTTTAATAAAATTTCTCTGAGTTCCAGAGACTTCTCAAACGCTCCTCCTTCTCTCTACTTTCTCTCTCTACCATCTTCATAATTTCTCGGTTTAATCTCGATGTTAACATGGTATCAGAGCGAGGACGACGATCCGACTATGTTTATATGTACTTTGTTGTCTTGGATGAAGTCTGTTTTGAGATTTTGGGGGTGTTTTCTGAGACCTCATGGTCGATGAATATTCCGACCTATTGGACACCTTTCTGAGTTTTTCATCGTGATATCGGAGTGTGCTTTCTTCACTCGAACGTTCTGGGAGATTATCTAATGAATTTTGGGTGCTTTTTTGGTGATCTATCGGCTTCTAGGATTTCTGGTGGTTTAACCTAAAGTTTTACTGCTATCCGGTGGCTCGATTTTCACTCAGAGGATGTTTTGGGTGACTTTCCGACATTCCTGACCATACTTACAGTAAGATTTTTGACGGTTGTACCTAGGGTTTTGAACCTAGGGTTTTCTCTGTTTGCTTGAAGGCCGATCTTCTCCGGTCGCGAAGAAGGAGGGTAACTCTTTCCTTATCTTGACTATTGTATGCATTCTGTGTGATTATCTGGCTCAGTAGGTGAGTATCTGATTTTCTATGTGAATATCTGGTTCTGTGTGTGAATATTTGGTTTTGTCTGTGAATATCTGGTGTGATTATGGCTTCCAATACGAATATTGGTGCCTCTGCTTCGATAGATTCTACCAGTCCCCTCTTTGTATATTCTTCTGATGTCCCTGGGGTGTCTCTTGTTCCCACTCCCTTCTCCGGTACTGGTTATGGGGGCTGGAGACGTAAAATGATTGTTGCCTTATATGCTAAAAATAAAATCGGATTTGTTGACGGTTCATGTCCTCGTCCTAACAATAATGTGGCTCAACAGAGACTGTGGGATAGGTGTAATTACATGGTCATCTCTTGGTTGACCTCCTCTCTGTCTTCACAAATTACTGATAGTGTGCAGTATTCCGATACTGCACAGAGTATATGGTCCCAAATTGAGAAAAGATATGGTACCCCTAACAAGACCAATATCTTTGAATTAAAGAGGGAACTTTCCCACACATCTCAAGGTTCCTTAGATATAGCCTCTTACTTCAACAAGCTCAAAGGCTTGTGGGATGAATTGGGCACAATGTGCACAAATCATGGGCATAGATGTATGTGTGCTGCCAAAAATGGGATAATTGAGGAAGATGATGAAAATAAGGTTTTTCAGTTCCTTATGGGGTTAAATGAAGTATATATGGGGGTTAGGAGCAATTTGCTGATGATGCAGCCATTTCCTTCCCTTGACAGTGTTTACAACATAGTGCTTAATGATGAGAAACAAAGACAAGTTCAATCTACTTCTCATATTAGTCCAGATTCTATGTCTTTCAATACTCATGCAAACAAGCACTCAGTTGGGTCTCATCAGGCCACAGTGCCTCGACCTCCTATTTTCAGACCCAGAATTAATTTTGAGCAAAGCAGAAGGCCCTTATTCTGCAGATATTGCAAGAAATCTGGGCACTTAATTGATAAGTGCTACAAGATACATGGGTTCCCTCAAAGCATAAATTACAACAAGGGAAGGAAATCTGCAGCTGCTCATGTCTCCACTGGAGTTGAATGTGTGTCTGTTAATCATGATAATTCTAATTTGTCTGTTCCTCTTGGGGATCCTTCTGCCAGCCACATAGATGGTCACAGTTCTGTGATACCAGGGTTGAGCAGACATCACTATGATCAATTGATGGCCATGTTGCAACAGACCAAGTTAGGGGATTCCAGTGGTCAAGCTCCTCCTCCCATGTGTGCTGCTAATTTTGCTGGTACAATGTTAACTGAGAGTCTTGTTTCTGATTCCAAACTATGCATGCTTACACATATTAATTCTGTCACCTGGATCATTGATTCAGGGGCATCCAATCATATGACACATAATAAACAACTACTCTTTAACATCATACCTTTGACTGTTCCTTATCTTGTAACTTTACCTAATGGTTACAAAGTAAAAGTAACTTGTACAGGTTCTTTTGCACTAACTTCTTCCCTCACTCTTCATAATGTGCTTCTGGTTCCTTCCTTTAAACACAGCTTGATTTCTGTTCACAAGTTGATTAAACAGTTGCACTGTATAGTTTCATTCACACCAACTTCCTGTTTACTTCACATGATACAGGACCATTCTCTGAAGAGGCCTCTGGATCTTGGTAAGGAGGAAGCTGGCTTATACAAACTGTGTTGGGTGCCTCCTTCCCTTTCTCCCTCTTCTGTTTTTCCTTTTACTTCTGTGTGTGCTTTGCCTAATTTTTGTAACGATGACACTATGTCTGACATCAAAAATGTTTGTTTACCTTCAATTGTAAACAATTCTATTTGTAATAATGTTGTTATCAATGATATGAATTACATTTGGCATTTAAGACTGGCACATACTCCTTTTACAAATATGAGACATATTTTAGGTTTGTCTTTTTCACTTGCTCCTAAACAACCCTTTCCCTGTTCTGTCTGCCCTATGGCCAAGCAGACTAGACTTCCTTTTCATGACAGTAGTATCACTACAAATAGACCATTCCAATTGATACATGTGGATACTTGGGGACCTTACCACACTTCTACTTCTTTTGGTTACAAATACTTCCTTACTATAGTTGATGACTTCTCTAGGGCAACCTGGACACACCTAATGGGATCCAAAAGCAATGCCTTTTCCCTACTTAAGTCTTTCATTTCCTTTATTAAAACTTAATTTAATTCTGTGGTCCAAACTGTCAGAAGTGACAATGCCTTAGACCTGGGGTCCAGCATTGAAGGAAAATCCTTCTTTAGTAGCCAGGGGATCATTCATCAAACCTCTTGCCCTCATTCTCCTCAACAGAATGGTGTTGTTGAAAGAAAACACAGAACACTCCTTGAAACATGTAGAGCCTTGCTTTTTCAATCTGGCCTACCTGTCTCTTTCTGGGGGGGTTGTCTCTTAACTGCCACCTATCTCCTTAACAAAATACCTACCAGAACCCTCCATCATAAGTCTCCCCATGAAATATTGTATAGCAAAGCCCCATCCTATTCTCATTTGAGAGCTTTTGGATGCCTTGCTTATGTTGTTGTCCCTATCCCTCAAAGGGACAAGCTTAAACCTAGAGCCCATTCTTGTGTGTTTCTGGGTTACCCCTTTGCTAAAAAGGGTTATAAACTGTATGACTCGGCTACCAAGAAGTGTTTTGTTTCAAGGGATGTTGTTTTTCATGAATACCATTTTCCTTTCAAGGACAATCCTACTTCTTTTCATCTTTCCCCTTCCTCTGTTCCTTCTGTTCCCCTTGCTGATGATTCTACTGTCTCTGACTTTCCTATTTTTCCTTCACCTGATTCTCCTGCACCTACTACTCTTGATGCTGCTACTTCTCCCCTTCCTTCTGCTACTTCTTCCCTTCCTTATTTCAATCCAGATCTTCCTGCCCCTGCCTTACCTTCTTCCATTCCTCTTCCCACCTCTAGAAAATCTACTCGACAGCATAATCCTCCTTCCTACCTTAAGGATTATGTCTGTCAACTTCCTGCCTTTTCAGGTTCTTCCTCCTCCATTTTGGAATCTGAACCTCTGTACCACTCTCAAGCTGCATCTGTCCCAGCATGGCAGGATGCAATGAGGCAGGAGTTTACTGCTTTGGAGGCTAATCATACTTGGGACATTGTCCCTCTTCCTGTTGGTATGAAACCCATTGGGTGCAAGTGGGTCTACAAAATCAAATAAAAGTCTGATGGTCTTGTTGAAAGGTATAAAGCCAGATTGGTTATTAGGGGTGACACACAGGTTGAGGGGATTGATTTTACAGACACTTTTTCTCCAGTGATTAAGATGACCTCTGTGAAATGTCTTATTGTTGTGGCTGTCAAACATCATTGGCCTCTTTTTCAGCTTGATGTCAATAATGCCTTTCTCCATGATGATTTAGATGAGGAAGTTTACATGAAGCTTCCCCCAGGTTTGACGATTTCTGCTCCTCTTGCTGGTTCTGTTTCTACTACCTCTTCTACAATGGTATGCCAAGTTGTCTTCTGCTCTTTATTCCAGAGGGTATACACATTCTTTGAATGACTATTCCTTATTCATCAAAGGTAAACCTGGCTCACTTGTGGTGGTAGCAGTCTATGTGGATGACATCATACTTACTGGGGATGACAGTGATGAACTTACTGCTCTTAAACTGTTTCTGGATGATCAGTTTAAAATCAAAGATTTGGGTTCTTTGCATTATTTTTTGGGTCTTGAGATGTCAGTTGTACCTGGTGGGCTGCTCGTTAATCAGCATAAGTATATTTCTGATTTGCTGCATCAGTTTGACTGTGTCAATGTCTCTTCTGTTGTGTCTCCTTTGGACATCAATGTCAAACTTCATGCTGATTTTGGTGATATCTTGCTCTCTCCTGACCAGTACAGGAGTCTTGTTGGCAAGATTGTTGGAAACACGTTCTCAAGGCTTTATACTAAAACGTGTGTTCTTATGTGTAGGTTTTGATGAATGACAAACGAAGCGCAAAGTGATATATGACGAAGTTCAAGTACAGGCGCATAATTGGTGGATAACGAGATTCAAGCACAAGACAAAGTTTTATAGTTTAAATGAGTCGTTCTTAATTGTGATCTTGATCCGACAACTTGACTCATGACATGGCTTCTCTCGTAAAATTATTTTTACAAAATCATGCATATTTAATTTAATGCTAAATGATTTTAAATCATGCATATTTACTTCAGTCAAAATGATTTTTAAACATGCCTCTAAAATCTGGACTAAGATAATCGATTATGTACTTATGATAATCGATTATGTTAAGCCAAGACTGCATGACAATCGATTGTGAACTAATGACAATCGATTGTGTTAAGGCAGTGAGGATCAGGTTTTTTCAAACCTGCATGACAATCGATTGTGAACCTTATGACAATCGATTGTGATGAGGCAGTGTACATCAAAGTTTTTCAAAACTCAGAATAATCGATTGTGAAGCTAATGACAATCAATTGTGAAGAGACAGTGTCCATCAGATTTTTCAAAGTCACAAAATAATCGATTGTGAACTTATGACAATCGATTGTGTTGAGGCAGTGACTTCCAGACTTTTTCAAAATTATTAAATAATCGATTGTGAGTATATAACAATCGATTGTCACGAGGCAGTGTCTAAAATGATTTTCAAAGTCTGATAAATAATCGATTGTTAACATTGCACAATCGATTGTGAAGCTGACCGTTGTCGTAAAATTTTCAAATATCGTCAGGTAATCGATTGTTGATTTTGTACAATCGATTGTTGATATTGAAATCTAAAAAAGATTTTTTGAACGTTGCTGAATAATCGATTATTGATTTGGTATAATCGATTGTTTTACGTAAAATCTGGAAATGATTTTTTGAACGTTGCCAATAATCGATTGTTGATCTTGGACAATCGATTGTTAAGCGTAAAATCTGGGATTGATTTTTGGAACGATTGGCAAACAATCGATTGTCACAGAGTAAAATCAGCAACTCTTAATTGGCAATTAGGCAACGGTAATGCCAAGTTTTTCAACTATAAATACAGCTTCATTTCAGTGTTTTAAACACAACAACACACAACAACTGATCATTCTATTGCTATAAGCTTGCATATTATTGGTTATCATTTTATATTCATTTCATAAAGCTTTTGAGAGCCAAAGTCTTGTCCATAGTTGTTGTAATCTTGAGCCTACTTCTTTTACTCATATCTACTCATTAAGGAGTGTTTTGTTTGAGTGTTTAGTGTTTTGTACACTTGTAAGAGAATTGTGATTCTCTTGTTGTAAGGAACTTGTGTTTCCTTGGTTGAAGTCTTGGAGTGTTGTATCTCCGAGCAAAGGTGTTAAGGCTTGTGTCCTTAAGTTGTAAAGGTTTGTTGAGCACCCGTAAGCTTGACAAGTTAGAGGAAAATCTCGAGAGAGTCTCTCGGGGACTAGACTAGCCACGTGTTGTGGTGAACCAGAATACATCGGTGCGTTCTTTCCTTTTGTTTATTTAACGCACTTAATTATTTCTTGCAAATTTTAACTTCCGCAAGTTTACGCTAAATTAACGCTATTCATCCCCCCTCTAGCGTTAAGCGTATTATCTAACAATTGGTATCAGAGCCCAACTCTCTAAAGACTTAACAGTTTGAAGAACCATCCATGGCTTCTACTCGTGACTCTTTTGCAGGAATTGATGAAGGACAATGCTCCACACGACCACCTCTATTCCACGGTACAAACTACACGTACTGGAAGGAGAGGATAAAAATTTTCGTTCAAGCAAACAACTTTTATCTCTGGAAGGTGATAACGAAGGGAAATCAAATTCCAACCAAAAAGGTTGAAAACGAATGGGTTCCCAAGTCCGAAGAAGAATATGACGCGGATGATATCCGAAAGGTTCAAAATAAAGCAATTAATTTATTATATTGTGCTGTAAATGCTGACGATTACAGGAAAATATCGTGTTGCACAACGGCAAAGGAAATGTGGGACAAGCTGGAAATTACGTACGAAGGTACGGACCAGGTAAGGGAAGCTAAAATTGATTTCCTAACCCATGCTTATGAATTATTTCACATGAAGGAAGGTGAAAAGGTGGATGAAATGTTCGAACGATTTTCAATAATCGTAAATGACCTACATGCCCTCAAGAAGACATTCACGGATAGAGAACTGGTTCGAAAAATTCTTAGAAGTCTCACTCCGGCATGGCGATCAAAGGCCGACGCAATTCAAGAATCCATTGGCGTCTCAAATGTCACAATCGACGCATTAAGAGGTAACCTTAAGACTTATGAATCTACAATACTTAACCCTCTTGTTGATGATCAAAGGAGGCAAAGAATAGCGCTTAAGGCAAGCACAAGCCAACCTCAAGTTGATGAGGACGGAGACAACGAGTTTGGACTCGTTATCAAAAGATTTCAAAAGTTCATGCGAAAGGAGAATGAACGAAAGGGCAAAAAGCAAGGCGAGCAAATAAAGTGCTATGAATGCGGTGAAACTGGGCACATCAAATCAAATTGCCCAAACATCAAAAAGGAGAAGAAACCTTTTAAGAAGCAACGTGCATACATTTCTTGGGGAGGAGACTCCGGAGATGAGTCAAGCGAAGAAGAAGAAGACGAAGCCGCAAACCTTTGTCTTATGGCGCAAGAAGACAAACAAGATGAGGTATGTCAAATCTCTTCTAAAAACTTCTTTACTCTTGAAGAAATGCGAACTGCTTTTGATGAGCTATATACTGAATTTATTAAAGCTTCAAAAACTGTCAAGAGCATAAAAGAAAATGCTTCTCTAAAAGAAAAAGATTTTCAAAAACAGCTTTCTTTAAAAGAAAAGGATTTAGAAAAACTGGTTTTAGAAAATGAAAAGCTGAAAGAGGAAAACAAGTTTTTCGGAAAAAGAAGCGCCGACAAGCCCGAAAGTTCTATTAAAAATTGCTCTTCTTGCATGCATCTTGAAAATGAGGTAGATAGACTTAAAGGTACCTTAGATAAGTTTAATTCTTCTCACAAAAACTTGAATGAGGTCCTTGTTAATTTGAAGTCAATCAAGCATGGCATAGGTTTTAAGAATGAGCCTAAAGAAAAGGTTGAAGCCAAACCCCAACCACCTAAGGCTCAACCAAGGATTAATAAAACAAATAGCTTATCCTAGAAAGAGCAATCCTAGAACAAATATGCATGTTAGACCAAATGTTGAACATTTTAGAAGACCTAGAAATGACTTACCACTTAGAAAAGACTACCCTAGAAATGATGCATATTTTAGGCCAAACACTAGAAGGAGTTTTGAACCTCCTAGAACATCTAGACATGACCATTACTCTAGAAACGCTGCTCATTTTAGAACTAATAGTAGGAGAAATGGTTCTCATGAAATGTGCAATAGTCATAATGAAAATAGAGTAATTCATTTTCGTCCATCAAGTTACTATGAACCTAGAAGGATGCATAACCCCAATGTGACTTGTCATTATTGTAGACGCATTGGTCATATTGCCCCTGCATGCTTTACACGACATAGACATATCACTCAATCGCATCATTATAACATGCCTAACCCTCAAGGACCCAAAATGGCATGGGTACCTAAAACGCAATAACTTGTTTTGTAGGTATGTTTGAAGGGATCAAGTGTACTATGGTACCTTGATAATGGATGCTCCAAACATATGACGGGAGACGAATCCAAATTCCTTCAACTAGAACACAAAGAAGGAGGAAGTGTGATTTTTGGGGATAACAATAAAGGAAAGATCATTGGCATCGGATCGGTCGGTAAGGATGAAAATTCCTCTATTAAGCATATATTACTTGTGAAGGTTTAAAGCATAATCTCTTGAGCATAAGTCAATTATGTGACAAGGGAAATCTTGCCCTATTTGATTCGGAGAATGCTTAGTGTTTAGACGTAGTGATTTCAAAATTATCCTTCGTGGTTTTAGAGTGGATAATATTTACATGGTTGATCTTGCTAATTCCTCACCCGAATATGTGGATTGCCTTATGAGCAAAGAGGATGATAATTGGCTATGGCATCGTAGAGTTGCTCATATAAACATGCATCTTTTGAACAAATTGATTTCTCAAAACTTAGTTATTGGCCTTCCCAATTTGAAATTTGAAAATGACTCTATCTGTGATTCTTGTCAAAAAGGGAAGCAAACAAAAGCATCTTTCAAATCCAAAAATATTGTTTCAACTTCTAGACCATTGCAATTGCTTCACATAGATTTATTTGGACCATCTCGCATTGAAAGTCTAGGAAGAAATCGTTATGCTTTTGTGATTGTTGATGATTATTCTAGATTTACTTGGACTTTATTTCTTGCCAATAAAAGTGATGCTTTTCAGAATTTTAAATATTTTCTTAAGCGTGTTCAAAACGAGAAGGATACAACCGTCACTTCAATTAGAAGTGATCATTGGGGAGAGTTTGATCACAATCTCTTTGCGGACTTTTGTGACGAACTCGGAGCATACCTTTTCCGCTCCACGTACACCACAACAAAATGGGGTGGTGGAAAGGAAAAATAGGTGTCTCGAAGAGATGGCTAGAACCATGCTCGAAGAGGCTAAGATTCCCAAACATTTTTGGGCGGATGCCGTGAGTACCGCATGCTACATCTTAAATAGAGTAGTCATAAGGCCAATACTCATGAAGACCCCTTATGAACTCTACAAGGGAAGGAAACCAAATATCTCCCATTTTAGAGTATTCAGTTGTAAATGTTTTATTCATAACAATGGCAAAGATCAATTGGGAAAGTTTGATGCTAAGTCCGATGAGGGAATTTTCATTCGTTATTCCTCACGTAGCAAAGCATATAGGGTTTTTAATAAAAGAACCGAAACTGTGGAGGAATCCCCTCATGTTGTATTTGCCGAAAATAATGCTCGCTTGGCGAGAAAGGATTCCGGTTTTAATCTTGCAGGTATTTTAGATAGCTTGAAAGACAAAATACAAGAGGAAACGCCTAAAGAAAATCAAGACGAAATTTTGAAACAACCAACGGAGGAAGCGCCACAATTGGAGAATGAAACGAAAATGCCTAACGAGTGGAGGACAGTTAAAGATCACCCTCTCGAACAGGTAATTGGCGACGTCAAAGAAAAGGTATGTACCCGAAACACTCTTAAGAACACCCTAGGACACACTTCTTAGGAGATCAAGCTCTCACTCGGCCACACTAGTTTAAGTTACTATTTCTTTACAAATTACTGACTTGAGCGTCGGAGACGTCTAAATTCCATTTTTGCAGGTATCGCCCTAAAGGTAGGGGGAATTATAAAGCATGATGCGGAATAATCAAGTATTCTTCAGAAAAATCGGTTTCTGTCGTCTAATAATCGATTATCTCGTATCAATAATCGATTGTTCTGCTATTACTTGAGTTATTGTACTCTCTTTAAGTAATCACGTTTTTTTTAAATAAACAAGTTTTATTTACATTTTTGGCATCTTCTTATATTATTTTTGCTAATGGCAAAAGGGGGAAGATAACGGGTATGCACTCTCAATATTTATAAGCTTAAATTGAGGGGGAATTCATATATTGAGGGGGAACTAATCGCATACTTATTGCATATCTTTACTTGTCTTGAATCGTCATTATAAATTGTTTAAGTTGCATATCCCGCTTAAAGTTTGCCATTATCAAGAAGGGGAAAATTATTGGAAACACGTTCTCAAGACTTTATACTAAAACGTGTGTTCTTATGTGTAGGTTTTGATGAATAACAAACGAAGCGCAAAGTGATATATGACGAAGTTCAAGTACAAGTGCATAAATGGTGGATACGAGATTGAAGCACAAGACAAAGTTTTATAGTTTAAATGAGTCGTTCTTAATTGTGATCTTGATCTGACAACTTGACTCATGACATGGCTTCTCTCGTAAAATTATTTTTACAAAATCATGCATATTTAATTTAATGCTAAATGATTTTAAATCATGCATATTTACTTCAGTCAAAATGATTTTTAAACATGCCTCTAAAATCTGGACTAAGATAATCGATTATGTACTTATGATAATCGATTATGTTAAGCCAAGACTGCATGACAATCGATTGTGAACTAATGACAATCGATTGTGTTAAGGCAGTGAGGATCAGGTTTTTTCAAACCTGCATGACAATCGATTGTGAACCTTATGACAATCGATTGTGATGAGGCAGTGTACATCAAAGTTTTTCAAAACTCAGAATAATCGATTGTGAAGCTAATGACAATCAATTGTGAAGAGACAGTGTCCATCAGATTTTTCAAAGTCACAAAATAATCGATTGTGAACTTATGACAATCGATTGTGTTGAGGCAGTGACTTCCAGACTTTTTCAAAATTATTAAATAATCGATTGTGAGTATATAACAATCGATTGTCACGAGGCAGTGTCTAAAATGATTTTCAAAGTCTGATAAATAATCGATTGTTAACATTGCACAATCGATTGTGAAGCTGACCGTTGTTGTAAAATTTTCAAATACCGTCAGGTAATCGATTGTTGATTTTGTACAATCGATTGTTGATATTGAAATCTGAAAAAGATTTTTTGAACGTTGCTGAATAATCGATTATTGATTTGGTATAATCGATTGTTTACGTAAAATGTGGAAATGATTTTTTGAACGTTGCCAATAATCGATTGTTGATCTTGGACAATCGATTGTTAAGCGTAAAATCTGGGATTGATTTTTGGAACGATTGGCAAACAATCGATTGTGGCTTCCTGACAATCGATTGTCACAGAGTAAAATCAGCAACTCTTAATTGGCAATTAGGCAACGGTAATGCCAAGTTTTTCAACTAAAAAAACAGCTTCATTTCAGTGTTTTAAACACAACAACACACAACAACTGATCATTCTATTGCTATAAGCTTGCATATTATTGTTTATCATTTTATATTCATTTCATAAAGCTTTTGAGATCCAAAGTCTTGTCCATAGTTGTTGTAATCTTGAGCCTACTTCTTTTACTCATATCTACTCATTAAGGAGTGTTTTGTTTGAGTGTTTAGTATTTTGTACACTTGTAAGAGAATTATGATTCTCTTGTTGTAAGGAACTTGTGTTTCCTTGGTTGAAGTCTTGGAGTGTTGTATCTCCGAGCAAAGGTGTTAAGGCTTGTGTCCTTAAGTTGTAAAGGTTTGTTGAGCACCCGTAAGCTTGACAAGTTAGTGGAAAATCTCGAGAGAGTCTCTCGGGGACTGGACTAGCCACGTGTTGTGGTGAACCAGAATACATCGGTGCGTTCTTTCCTTTTGTTTATTTAACGCACTTAATTATTTCTTGCAAATTTTAATTTCCGCATGTTTACGCTAAATTTTATTATAACGCTATTCACCCCCCCTCTAGCGTTAAGCGTATTATCTAACAAAGATGCTGTTCCTGACTCACACTAGGCCTAACATATGTGTTGCAGACCAGCATCTGAGTCAATTCCTCAAATGCCTCAGACTTCCCCATATGACTGCTGCCCTACACGTCCTAAGATACCTTAAGGGTACTCCCTCCTTGGGTTTGCTTTATTCTGATCATGCTGATTTCTCTGTTACTGGGTATTCTGATAGTGACTGGGCTGCCTGCCCTGATACTAGGCGTTCTGTTACTGGTTTTTGTGTGATTTTGGGTGGATGTTTGATCAGTTGGAAATCAAAGAAACAACCTGTTGTTTCTCTGTCCTCTGCTGAGGCAGAATATCGAGCCCTTAGCAAGGTTGTTGCTGAGCTAACTTGGCTTTCTCGTTTGTTGGGTGATCTTGAGGTATCTGTTTCTTCTCCTATTTCTGTATATTGTGATAGTCAGGTTGCTGTTCATATTGCTCACAATCCTGTTTTTCATGAACGTACCAAACATATCGAGGTGGACTGCCATTTTGTTCGGGACTTGCTGCAATCTGGTTTTCTCAAGCTGCTTCATGTTCCTACCTCTCGTCAGTTGGCCGACCTACTCACTAAGCCTCTGCCTGGCACCATGCTTCTTCCGCTGCTCACCAAGTTGCAGGTGGTTTCCCCCTCCAACTTGAGGGGGGGTGTTGAGATGAACGAGATTAAATAGCTCTAGACACTGTATATACAGTGTATGTTTATTGCATATTTGGTATACAATGGTATGGGCTGTGATGATTAATTGTTATTGGGCCAACTGTATGTGCCGGCCCACTGTATCTGAGCCCACTGTATCTGAGCCCTATTTCATTTTCTGCCTTTGGGTCGTCCGACCCGATCCGACCCACGTGTATATGTATATATATGGGGTCCTCAGATATTTTGGACCCCGGACTTCATTTTCTTTTCTGTTCTTCGTTTAATAAAATTTCTCTGAGTTCCAGAGACTTCTCAAACGCTCCTCCTTCTCTCTACTTTCTCTCTCTACAATCTTCATGATTTCTAGGTTTAATCTCGATGTTAACATCCTCTATAACAGAAAAAGTCTAGAAAGAAAAAAGTTGTTACCTCCTTTGGATGAGAAGCTATACAAGGATTGAAGCATTAGTGACTAGTATAATTATAACATGTCTTTTAAATGCTCCTCCAAAGGTTGTTCTTTTCACGGGTGGGAGCAGCCCACAGATCCCACCGACCAGAATTAGCACAATCCACGAAAACACAAAGAAAGAAACAAAGTAAAACATTAAATCAATGGACAAATCGCTTATTTAACAAATATCCCATGTATACAGCACAAGTGAAAAGCCAAAGAACACTGAGGCATTCATATTACATATAACGGTGAAGCTACTCTGTTTTGCTCCCAACTATATCTCCCACTTTGGATTTTTGTGCCGCCTAATAACTGCAAAATTCTACTTCATGTTAATAACAACCATTATGATTAGACCGATTCAGATTTAAACATTAGTTCAAAAGAAGAAAAGGGCTTATGGAACTGCTTTGGGCCTATAAACCATCAAGAGCTAAACTGTAGGGCAGCACCATCATGATTCAGTTAGAAGAAGCGGACAACAAAAGCTTTGTGCTCACTGCATTTTTTTCAGAAGTTCTACACTTGTTAGAATATTTAAATAGTAGTAAAATAACACTAATTCAATATGTATTAGAACTAGGATAGGTTATGTATATATATATATATTTATATGGCTCATTGTATCATGTTTAATATCAATTATATTTTTCTCCCGTGCTTTCTCACATTGTATCAGAACTACAGTGAGAATATTATAGCTGTACGTCATTCCAGCAACTTCCAAGAAGAAAAACCTCGTCGCCGTGCAATTTTTCGGCTTAAGAGGTTGTCCGTTGTGCAAAAACCAACACCACTACAGGGTTCCCAAGGCTCCGACGACCAACCCCAGTAAACCCCACCAGAATATTCCTCCTCACGCGCCAGAAGACTCTCGGCAGTTCAGACTCACGCGCCTCATGCGCCGGCGCGTGAGCACTGTTCCGGCCAAAATTTCAAAATTTTTCTTCAGGACAGTTGGATCTTCCTCAATTTCCGAGCCTACCCATATTTTTACTTTTCAATTCCGACCACTTTGAATTTTTTTCGGCATCTACAGTGATTTTTTCCGGCAACTACAGGAATTTTCCGGCAAAAACAGTATTTCCTTCATCTGTTTCAGCAAGTTTTCATGATCTCTTTGGGAGTCGATGCTTTCGGGCCTAAAAACTCGGCTTCTGGCAATTCCGGTGTTATGATTACCTCAAAACCTTTAATGGGAGGTTCCAACTATTTAGCTTGGGCTTCGTTTGTCGAGTTGTGGTGTGAAGGTCAAGGTGTTCAAAATCATCTAATCAAGGCGTCTAGTGAAGGAGATGAAAAAGCCAAAGCTGATTGGGAGAAGATCGATGCTCAATTATGCAGTATTTTGTGGCGATCTATTGATTCCAAGTTGATGCCCTTGTTTCGTCCATTCCAGACATGTTATTTGGTTTGGGAAAAGTCTCGTACTTTATACACTAATGGCATATCTCATTTCTATGATGTGATATCGCGGATGATAAATTTAAAGAAATGGGAATTAGATATATTTACTTACTTGGGACAAGTACAGCCAGTTGTGGAGGAATTTGAGACGTTGATGCCAGTTTCTGCTAGCGTTGCAAAGCAACAAGAGCAACAACAAAAGTTGTTTCTAGTTCTTACTCTTGCTGGGCTTCCTAATGATCTCGACTCAATACGCGATCAGATTTTGGCTAGTCCGGCTGTCCCAGCAGTTGATGAATTATTCTCTCGATTACTTCGCCTTGCTGCAGCACCAAGTCACGCAGTGAGCTCATCACAGACACTTGATTCATCTATCCTCGTATCCCAATCAGTGGACAATCGGGCATCTCATACAATGGAGAATAGACGAGGAGGAGGTCATTTTGGAAGATCTAGACCCAAGTGTTCTTATTGTCATAAACTTGGTCACACTCGTGACATGTTCTATTCTTTACATGATCGACCATCCAAAAATGCTTATGTTGCTCAGACCGAGACTACAGGTAACCAGGGATTTTCTGTATCTGAAGGGGAGCATAATGAGTTCCTTAAATATCGAGCAAGTACGCAGACATCTCCACAAGTAGCCTCTGTTTCTCATACTGATACTTCTGTTGCTGGTAATTCTTTTGCTTGTGTTTCCCAGTCTAGTCCTCTTGAACAATGGGTTGTGGACTCAGCTGCTTCTGATCATATCTCTGGTAATAAATCCCTTTTGTCAAATATTGCGTATTCACAATTTCTTCCCAATGTTACTTTAGCTAATGGGTCTCAAACTAAAGCAAAAGGAGTTGGACAAGCGAATTCTCTACCCTCTACCACTCTAGATTCGTTCATTATGTCCCTGGCTGTCCTTTTAATCTATTAGTCGTTTGACTCGTGCCCTCCATTGAGGTATATATTTTATTGATGATTCTTTTATTATGCAGGACCGCAGTACGGGACAGACGATTGGAACATAACTTGAATCAGAAGGACTCTACTACCTTAACTCACTAACATCCTCCAAGGCCTGTCTAGTTGCAGATCCTCCAGACCTACTTCACATTCGTTTAGAACATCCTAGCTTGTCCAAGCTTCAGAAGATGGTGCCTAGTTTTTCTAGTTTATCCACATTAGAGTGTGAGTCATGTCAGCTCGGGAAACATACCCGCGCCTCCTTTCCTCGTAGTATTGAGAGTCGTGCAGGGTCTGTTTTTTCTTTAGTTCATTCGGATATAAGGGGTCCTAGTAGATTCAGTTCTACCTTGGGATTTCGTTATTTTGTTAGTTTCATTGATGATCATTCAAGATGTACTTAGATTTTCTTAATGAAAGATCGTTCTGAGTTGTTTTCTATATTCCAAAATTTTTGTGCTGAACTTAAAAATCAATTTGGTGTTTCTATTCGCACTTTTGCAGTGATAATGCCTTAGAATATTTATCCTCTTAATTTCAGGAGTTAATGCCTTCTCACGGAATTATTCATCAGACCTCGTGTCCTTATACCCTCAGCAAAATGGGGTTGTCGAGAGAAAGAATAGGCATATTATTGAGACTGCTCGTACATTTCTCATTGAATCTCATGTTCCGCTGCGTTTTTGGGGCAATGTAGTTCTCACATCTTGTTATTTGGTTAATCGGATGCCTTTATCTCCCGTCCAGAATCAGATTCCATATGAGGTATTGTTTCCCCAGTCACCCTTATACTCTGCTCCCCCTCGTGTTTTTGGGAGCACTTGTTTCGTTCATAACTTAGCCCCTGGGAAAGATAAGTTAGCTCCTCGTGCTCTCAAATGTGTCTTCCTTGGTTATTCTCGTGCCCAGAAGGGCTATCGTTGTTATTCACCTGATCTTCGTAGGTATCTTATGTCAGCCGATGTCACACTTTTTGAGTCTAATCCTTTCTTTACCTCTTCTGACCATTCTGACCATCTTGATATATCTGAGGTTTTACCTATACCGGCCTTCAGGGAGTCTACTATATCTCCTCCTTCACCTTCCGCTACAGAAGTCTTACCCATTACAATCGTTGGAGAGTCTAGTGTGGCTCCTCCTAGACTCCCTGCAACAGACACTTCACTCTTGAAAAATCATCGTCGTCCTCGCCCAGCATCCGGCCCGCTTGATTCACGTCCTGCACCTGACCCTGCTCCTACTACGAACTTGTCTCTTCCGATTGCACTTCGGAAAGGTATACGGAACACCCTTAATCCTAATCCCCATTATATCGGTTTTAAGTTATCATCGTTTGTCATCACCATATTATGCTTTTCTATCTTCTTTGTCCTCTGTTTCCATCCCTAAGTCTACAGGTGAAGCATTGTCTCATCCAGGATGGCAACAGGCTATGACTGACGAGATGTCTGATTTACATACGAGTGGTACTTGGGAGCTCGTCCCTCTTCCTTCAGGTAATTCTACCGTTGGTTGTCGATGGGTGTATGCAGTCAAGGTTGGTCCAGATGGTAAGGTTGATCGTCTTAAGGCTCGTCTTGTTGCCAAAGGATATACTCAGATATTTGGGCTTGATTACAGTGATACCTTCTCTCCCGTGGCTAAGATAGCATCAGTCCGCCTTTTTCTATCCATGGTTGCTGTTCGCCGTTGGCCCCTGTATCAGCTGGACATTAAAAATGCGTTTTTACACGGTGACCTTGAGGATGAAGTGTATATGGAGCAACCACCTGTGTTTGTTGCTCAGGGGGAATCTTGTAGCCTTGTATGTCGCTTGCGCCGGTTACTTTATGGTCTAAAGCACCAGGGTTTGTTGCTCATGATGTAAAAAACTATTTTTTTTCATTCCAACCAAATGAGTATTTTCTTTGTTCCACATTGGGTTTGTGTGAATTTTTAGAGACTTGAGGGAATGGGGAGGGGTGAGGAGAGTAGCATTAAAAGATATTTTCCTAAAAAAAATTTTACTCTCTAACCAAACACTAAAAAATATTTTCCATTCACCAATCAAACAAGAAAAAATAAGTGATAAAATCATTTATTTTTCATGAAAATATTTTCCTTCGTACCAAACACACCCCTAGTATTATGAGTTAACTTAGTTAATTCGCAAACTTGAACAAATAAGAATGAAATAATATAGATCAAATATCCAAACTGAGTCATCATTAATTATTATTTTTATTAACTAAAAGCTCTCTACAAGAGTAACATTGTAACCATTGAGTAAATTAGTTGAGAAGACGTAAGATGTAATTCTCTAATTTGTGTTATTTCATAAAAATTTGAGCTAATAAAAGTATAGCTAATTCTATTTTGTCGTCTTCGAAAAAATTGACAAAATATTTATCAGAAAAGCTCTTACATCTTTAAGAGTGATGTTCTTCCCGAAACAAAAAAGGAAAGGAAGTATAATAACTTGTGAAATTGAATTGGTAAAACGGTTAAGGGTCAGATTTATCCTTGTATTATGAAAAATAAGTTTTATTAATTCTCCGTTTGAATTTCTTATAAAGAATATCCCTCCTGTTATATTTTTGGGTCACATTTACCCTTCAACCATTAAATATAATTTACAAGTTTATAATAGACACGTGGCAGCATGTCATTGGACACGATTAAAAAATTTTAAAGTATTTTTATTAAAAATTAGAAATAAATTATAAAATTGAAAAAATGTTTTAATAAAATATTTTCATTTTTTAAAAAACTGAAAAATATATTTTCAACAAAATATTTTCGTTTTTAAAATTTTTTATTTTATTTTTTTTCAGTTTTATAGCATTTCATTTTATTTCTTTTTTTCAATTTTTTAAATGAAAGTATTTTTGTTTTTTTTTTAAAATAAAATGAAGAAACAAAAAAATTATTTTTTTTTAGAAAGAACTGAAAAATGGTTGTTATTCTTTAAAAAAAAATGGTTATTTTTTAGTTTTTTTTTGTGAAGAATAACAAAAATACTGTTTTTTAAAAATAAACTGACAGTTCTTTTTTAAAAAGCAGCCATTTAAAAAACTGATTTTTTCGTTTTCTTCATTTTATTTTTAAAAAAATAAAAATACTTTCTTTTAAAAGAATTGAAAAAAAGAAATAAAACGAAATGCTATAAACTGAAAAAAATAAAATAAAGAACTTTAAAAACGAAATATTTTGTTGAAAATATTTTTTTTCAGTTTTTTTAAAAATAAAAATATTTTATTAAAATATTTTTTCTATTTTTATAATTCTTTTCTAGTTTTTAATAAAAATGCTTTAAAATTTTTTAATCAGGTCCAATGACAAGCTGCCACGTGTGTATTATAAATTTGTAAGTTATATTTAACTGTTGAAAGGTAAATTTGACCCAAAAATATAACAGGAGGGATATTTTTGATAAAAACTCAAACGGAGGATAAATAATACCTATTTTTCATAATATAATGACAAATCTGACCCTTATACTATGATAGTGGAACAAAAAGTTTAAACGAATATATTTGAATGATGATTGAGGACTCTATAAGGCATAATTTCTTTTTTGGCAAAATAACCTTCGAATCATCAAAACTTGTACCCAATTTTTATTCAGATAAATAAACTTAAGGATTTTTCCATTTAAGCACTTCTATTTGAGGAAATACCTGCTAATAAACACTCCTTCTTAAGCGTGTTCTTCAATTGCTGAGATATTACGATACGTCACAGCTTAACTTATTATTTTTTGATATTTGTATTTTGTAGATCCCATTAACTAATTAGTAATTAAAATTTTAAAATCAATTCCCCTTCTTCTAAACATAAACATGGCAACCACACAAAGCAACCACCAGAGGTGGTATTGAAGACAGTTGCTTTATGACATCTAATTTTTTTTTCCTTTCTCTTCCTTTATACGATAGCTCCACTAGGACCGTGTGGGAGTTGATGGGACTAATCTGGCGACTGTCATCTAGAGCGATTCGGAACTCTTTGAAATTAAATTTGCCGAATTTTTTCCGGCAGCAACGAGCTCGCCGGAGTAGTTTTGGGGGCTTGGGATGGTTTGAAGAGTACCCATTTCGTTTGTAAAAAAATAAAAGGGTTCCCATAAATTTTTGGAATAGTTTTGTGGCCATGAAAGCTTGAACGAAGAAGAGGTGAAATTAAAGAAAGAAAGCTGAAGGGAGGGGGGTTTAGGAGAGGTGAACGTGAAGAAAGAAGGAGATGAAGAGACTCTCTGCAGAGATTTCCCTTTTTCTTTTTAATTTTTGGTTTTTCTTATTCTAGTGTTTCTAAAAATAAAAACTAAAAATCATCAATCAAATATATGATTGCCACATCATATATTTACCACATCAGCAATGTGATTGCCATGTAACCATGGTCAACAATCAAATATATTTAGTAGGTATTTCCTCAAACAAAAGTGCTTAAATGGAAAATCGTAAGTTCCATTACCGGAATGATAAATGAGCACAAGTTTAGATACTCCGGAGGCTATTTTGCCTTCTTTTTTCATTGAGTTCTCAATATAGAATGGATATTTTTCAATTTTTAAAGCTTAATTTTAATTTATAACTGAAATATGTTTCTAGAGCTTAACCGTTTTTTCATGATATGATGCACTAGCAATAGAAAGTACGGAAAATGTCCAAAAATACTACTTAACTTTTAGAAAAGGCTTATTCATACCATCCGTTAAAAAAATGTTCATTCCATACTACTGTCGTTACACATATGGCTCACATATGCCATTAATGAACTAGCGGCACAACATTCTTTTTAAAAAAAATTATTTTAAACCCCAAAATTTCCACGTGTAATGTCCTCATTCGTCCGAATTAACTCATGCTCCACAGTATTTTAACCTGAGTTATGTGATTTACCCAAACCCGACCCAACCCGTTCCATATCCCCCTTTTCTTCAAACCTATTCTTCGTTCTTCACATTCCCATCTCCTAAAACCCTCCTTAAACCTATTCTTCAAAATTCAATTCTTTTTCTTCCTTCCCCTGTTCTTTTTCCAAGCCTTCTCGACCTCTTACACTTCACTGTTTCAGTTCAGATGAATTCCCAGTAGGTGAGGACGACGCATTTCTCGAAGCATTTGGGGCTCAAGGAGAAAGAATCCGAAGAAGAAGCCCGTCGCAAAAACTGGGTCGACCGTGGTTGGGCTCCATGGGAAGAAATCTCTCACCTGAAGCTAATTTCGCCCGAAAATCTCGTAACGAAGGTGAAGAAGTCGCCCTTCAATCGCCTGAAGCTATTGAAGCTTTTAAAATGCTTAGCTCAAACTACGGAAAAAAGAAAATTTCAGAAATGGGTATAACGGAAGATGACTATTACGCAATTGGGATTTTTACTTATATATACCATATAGCAAATCTTATTACCAAAAATGTTTATTATTTGGTATTTACCCGCCTAGACCATAGTTTGTTTACAAAAATTGTACCAAACCAAAAATAGGTGAATCTACCCTAAAAAAGCGCCAATTTTGTAGCAATCAGATTTAATGTGATTCTATCACCATTAATTTCGAAATTTAAAACGGAAGAAAATCCAGTGCAGCGTAATTATCTCCTTCTCCATATATTTTCCACCATTGATAGCCATTAAAAAGCTTGAAAGCTTTGAATTCAAATTTGGATTTTCAAAAATCATTATTTGTTTGGATTGAGTGTTGTTGTGAATAATTCGAAATATGTTTAGGAGTTTATATCTCAATTTTGAGAGGTTTTGGTGAAGATTAGACTTGGTTTTGACTGAATTTCAGATTGAAACTAGTCGAAGAAGAAGAAGATATATTTTTCTAGAAATTGTAGTTAAATTGTAGCTAGATTGTAGAATTGTAGATAAATTAGAGATAAAATATAGATAAGTTGTAGATAATTTGTAGATAAATTGTAGCTTGGGAAGAGTAAAACTTCTACAAGTCTTCTACAATTATGTCGAAAATACCAATTATGCTACAATTGAAAATCTCTTGGATTGAGTGTTGTTGTAAATAATTCGAAATATGATTAGGAGTTTATATCTCAATTTTGAGGGGTTTTGGTGAAGATTAGAATTGGTTTTGACTGAATTTCAGATTGAAACTCGTCGAAGAAGAAGACATATTTTTCCAGAAATTGTAGTTAAATTGTAGTTAACTTGTAGAATTGTAGATAAATTGTAGATTGGGGAAGATTAAAACTTCTACAAGTCTTCTACAATTATGTCAAAAATGCCAATTATGCTACAATTGAAATGAGAATTGGAATATTAAAATTCAATGTATTCAGTTTGTAGATACAATTTCTACAAATGAACTACAAATCAGTTTAAGTATTGTATAAAGTTGTATTGTAACATTTACACTATAATTAAACTACAATCTTGTGTCAAAAAAATTTAAGCATACCAAATATTAATTTATGTGCCATAATTCAAATTAAGGGTATAATTATTGCTTCATTAGGCATGAAAAAATTACCTTCGTTTGTTAATTAGCCGCCGCGGAAATATTACAAATAAAAGGTTGTCTCATTATGCACAAATGACACATTTGATGTGTTTATTAATCAAGATTTTCCTATCATATTTCAATGACAAATTTGGTCACATTAGACTTATTGAACCATGTAATGAAATTGTTTGTTTATGTGGATATCCAGATAATATTCAGACAAACCAGTAATTTCAGTTTTGGCATTATTCTTCAAAATTCTGATAGCATGCTTCAAATTCTGGCAATGTACTTTAAAATTTTGACAGCATGCTTAAAAATTCCGACAGTATGCTTAAATATTATGATAACAGAGCCATTTTTTTTAATAAAAAAGACAATTAACGAGATTAATATTTGGAAAAAGTATAATGGAATTATACACCTAAAGTGAATATATGCTTCTAAAATCATGCCTAAAATAAATGAAGTAATAATTATATCCTTAATTTAAATTATGGTACATAACTTGAAATATAATATGCTTAAATATAATAAATACAAACCTTAAATATGTGAGATAATAAGATTTACTATATAGTATAGATAGGTAAAAATCCTTTTTAGAAAGCGACAGAAGAGACTTTATCAGCATCTGCTTAAATGAACGAGTCCATCCACTGAATGGTTATCCAAGTATAGGAAATTACTTAATAAAGTCAATTTTATTTATTTTAGGACTAGAAATCACTGGATTATATTTTTATTATTCAGAAAATCAAAATCACCAAAAAAACCGTTAATCACACAGGATATATTAACTTAGAGTCCGTTTGGATTAGCGTGAAAAAAATAACTTCTAAGTGCTAAAATTTATTTTATAAATAAGCAGTTAAATGTTTGAATAGAAGTGCTGAAACTTTTAAAAAGTTGTTGAAGTGTCTGGTAAATAAGTGCCGGTAAGAACTTTTTTTTGTTATAAAGACAGAAATATCTGTATGAGAATCTATTAATCAATTGGTCTTTTATTGTTAGCCAAATAAAACCCAGAAATAAAAAACTAACGACTCTCACTAAATACCCATGAATCGCCAAAGTTGAAATTTTCGTTCTTCGATGGCTTCTCTACTGAACCCACCTCTTTGTTACTAAATTTCTTATATTTTGCATTCTTTTGTAAAAAGAAAATAAAAATTATTTTAATCAAATTGATAAAATTAACAATGACAAAAAAAAAATTACACATATGATAATGTGAGAGATGTACCTTAATTTTTCGATCCCACCGATCATCATCCACCATAATCATATTTTTCGTGGCATCCCATCCTAACCTCGTCTCCCCACTCATCAACTCCTTAAAAAGTGTCCATTCTCCTTCATGTAATCCCAATAATTTTTTATATTTTTTTTATCATAGTCTTTTCCCGTCTTCTTACAGAACTCGTCAACAAGACTTTTCTACCCATCTTTATTTAAGTAAGTGTTTGGTCTATTTCCTTTTCTAACCTCTTGCTCACACAACTCAATAAATATAATATGTGTATCATCGTCCCACTTAGCATTGTCCGGCATAACTGAATGTAAATAATCTGAAGAAAGCAGAGCAACCAAGAAGCTAAGACTGAATATGTAAAAATAGTAATACCAGTACTTTTGTATGTTAACTCAGATCAAGCATTAGGAATATTGCATAATGAATAAGTTGGTTTATGTAACTAAGAATATATTCTATACCATCTGGAAATTAAGTTTGTATTGTAATTATTTATACAAAGTAAATCAAATCTATGTACTAAAGTAATTTTAATGGTATTGTTTCCACTTTACAACCCTCCTATGCCAACACTCAAATGAAGAAACTTAAGTACACAAACTACAACCTTGTACTACAACACTCATCATAAACTAAGCTAAAATTTCTAAAGTTGGTTTTAAGAAGGTAATGCATTTTGAATTTCTGCAATGCATCAACAGTAAAATAGAGTCCCAATAAAGACAAATTATTAGGATAGAATAGGCATCAGTTTTGTTAAGCAACAAACTTTGGCATCCTCAATTAGTCAATCAAGACAGAATGGCAGTTTGTTTATAATAGCTTTGGACTTAAAGGTACCTATAGACATCTACTTTGTCCACGTAAGATAGATCTTTAAAAATTATGTAACAGCTAAAATAGGAGCTGAAATATTTGTTGGATAACTCATATTTCCAAGCTTTCCACAATGAGGTTTCTTGATTTCTGAAAATGGATAACTCATATTTCCAAGCTTTCCACAACTGAACTCTTTTTGGACAAGATTTACGCTCACCTTTAATCAAGTTAAAGATAAGCAAATGAAACACTAAAACCATAGCACAAAATAATATTACACCCATTATTCTAACTTTAAACTTCAACAAGTTACATACAAATATAGAAAAACTATACACAAAATATGAGTACCAATGGGTGAATATACAGAAAGAAAAAGGGGGCGTGATTGAAGCCGATAGGCGATGTAAATACTATTCGACGACATGTATAATCAAATCAGTAAAAATTTTCAATTCAAACAAAAATATACAACAAGGATCGAGAAGAACTTACAACGATAATTGATTTTCACTGAATTGCTTGAAGAAAAGCGCAAAAAATTTAAAGATGAAGCAGAGATCGATGAAGATGAAAGGAGACGGCAGTCTTCAAAGTTCAAACTGAAGAAAATAGGAGAAACACGATGATTTAAGGTTTCTTTTACTGAGGGTAATTTTGCTATTATAAAAACTTATAAGGTACGGGAGAGTAGTTTCACTGGTCAAACCAAAATGGCTTTCAAGCCAAAATAAAAAAAGTTGGGGTAGACAAACTTGTTGGTTTTTTTTTTAAGTACTTTTTTACTTTTTTTAAGCAGTATTTTAATCCAAATACTCCATTAATGTTAAGATCTATTATTATTTTTATAAATTTTAAGGCCTATTTAACTTAGATTATATTAGAGTTTATAATTGGAAAAGCCATTAACTATATAAATGAATTTTACGAAAAAAAGCCTATAATACATTACCAACAACAATATATGAGAAAACTTTGGAGTAACTAATTCAAGAACTTAAGGGATGATGTCAAAATACTCTAGAAAATAGAGAAGTACAGCTCACCTTCAGGTGAGTTCTAATGGCGGTTGAGAGAAGCCATGAGAGAAGAACCTTCCAGAATATTTTCACTTACTTTTTCATTAAAGAGATATTGGAAAAAGATATTTTCTATTACAGAAAAAATACAAAAAAAGAAGGCAAGAATGAATTAACTAACTACTCCAATATATCTACCCCTATTTATACTATGTATTAGTATACTATGCTAAACTACAGTACATATGTACATAATACATAAATATACACGTGCGTTAATACCCCCGCCTCCCCCAGTTGGAAGGGAGGAACTCACAGCCAACTTGCTAAGTAAGTTGCAATGTTCTGCTCTTGTGATGGGTTTTGTAAAGATATCAGCCAATTAATCATTTGTGGAAATGTGATGCAATGTGATTGTCCCTTCATGCACTTGATCGCGTACAAAGTGACAATCCATCTCTATATGTTTGGTGCGTTCGTGGAAGATAGAATTTTTGGCTATGTGAAGTGCAGCTTGACTATCACAGAAAATTGGAACAGGCAGTGTCAGAGGAGCTGCTAACTCAGAGATTAGTCTAAGTAACAAGACCAAACTTCCACAACTTGTATAGCATCTTCTGCTTCTGCTGAAGATAATGATATTGTCTGCTATTTCTTTGATTTCCAGCTGATTGGGCCATCTCCTAGTAGCACAACATAACCACTGACTGACTTTCTTGAATCAGGACAAGATGTCCAATCTGAGTCACAAAATGCTCGAATTCTGTGGTCATTGTCATTAGATATAAAGACTCCAAGATTTGGATCACCTTTGAGATATCTTGGAACATGATAACCAGCTCTCAAGTGTGGCTCCCTAGGATTTTGCATAAACTGACTCAAACACTATACACTGTATGATATATCAAGTTTGGTGTTGGTCAGGTAGTTTAACTTGCCCACTAATTTTATGAAATGTGAAGGATCAGACAATAGTGGCCCTTCATTTGAACTTAGCTTAGTTGAGGGATCCAATGGAGAAGTTAGTGCAGAGTACTTCATGCAGTCAAATTCTGACAAACCGTGATATTAACACCCCATTATCTTTGTACAGAATTTCTAATCCCAATAAATAGTGTAGTCTCCCTAAGTCTTTTATTCTAAATGTTTCATGTAGGTATCTCTTTAGGGCACCTATTTCTTCCAAATCAGTCTCAGTCACTAGAATATCATCTACATAGACAGCCACAAACACCATTGAAATTTTGGTTTTTCATATAGAACAGAGAATAATCTAGCAAAGAGTGTGTGTATCCTTTAGTATAGAGAGCTTCAGTTAACATTTCATACAATTGCATGCTTGCTTGCTTCAAGCCCTACAAGGACTTGTTTAATTTGCACACCAAATTTGACCTATCAACAGCTAGGCCTTAAGGTACCTCCATGTAAACCTCTTAATGGAGGTATCTATGAAGGAAAGTATTATTTACATCTAGTTGAAAAATATCCCAGCACTTCTTTACTGCTATTCCAATTAGAGTTCTAACAATTGTCATTTTAACTACAGGTGAAAAGGTTTCTGTATAATCTACCCCAACCTTTAGAATATAGCCTTTTACCATTAATCTTGCTTTCAATCTTTCTACACTCTCATTTGCCTTGTGTTTCACCTTATAAACACATTTACATCCTATTGCTTTTTTTCCTGGTGGGAGAGGAACCAGACTCCAAGTATTATTGGCATAGAGAGCTTCAAATTCCTGAGTCATGGCTGCTTGCCATTCAGGATCTGCAGCAACATCCTCATATGACCTGGGTTCAGTCTCATGTGAAATGATTCTGATTAACTACTGACTTTCAGAATTTAATACATTGAGAAAGATACATTGGGCATTGGTTATAGATGCATTGAAAGAAATTGAAGTTGTGCTTTGGTTGCTATAAGAAGGAGATTAAGGGTCACTTGTCTTTAGTTTGGGTAGAGAATAGTTATAATATTTTAAGTAGGTAGGAGTTTTGATGATTCTAGATGGTCTTCCTAAGTTTTCATCAGGTTCTTGTATTCGTGAATTAGTAATGTTATTAGTCAAGTTGTCATAGTCATCAAAAAGAGTGAAATTATCTTCTGTACCTGATGTTGTTTGAGAACTAGTCTGACTTACCCCTGGCAGTGAAGAATCATGTGACAAATTTGGGAGATATACTTTAGGAACAGTAGATGACTCAACAGGAGGAAATAACTCTTGTGCCAGATCAGTATTTACTTGGGGGAATGAAGGAAAGACGTTATTAGAACTAGAATGCAAGGCAAAGGGAAATACATTTTCATGAAATACAACATCTCTAGAGACATGAATTCTCTTTATGGCTAGATTGAGCACTTTGTAACCTTTTTTCCCAAAGGGATACCCCACAAAACATGAGGTGAGGATCCGGATTCAAATTTATCTTTGTGAGTCTTTAAGGTTGTGGGAAATCAAAGGCATCCAAAGCTTCTGAGATGTGAGTACTTAGCTTTTGTTTTGTACAACAGTTCTAATGGGCATTTATTTTTTAGAGTTCTAGAGGGAAGACTGTTGATCAAATAGGTTGAGGTATGTATTTATTCTCCCCAGTACTGCATTGGGAGTTTGGATTGATACAATAGTGCTCTAGCTGTTTCCAGGAGGTACTTGTATTTTCTCTCCACTATGCCATTTTGCTGGGGAGTGTAGGGGCATATTTTCTGGTGTATAATTCCCTCAGATTGCTAGAATGAGGTGGTTTCAATGTTTATAAACTTAAGACCATTGTCTGTTCTGATTATCTTAATGGAACAATTGAATAGGTTTTTCACCATGGCATAGAAGGCCTTAATAACTTGCAAGGCATTGCTTTTGCAACTAAGTAGATGAGTCCAAGTACATCTGATGTAGTCATCCACCAAGGTGATGAAATATTTTTTCTTGTCATGTGTTTGCACATGATAAGGCCCCCATAGGTCAATGTGCAGGATTTCAAATATCTTGGTTGTTGCTGTGGTTCTTTCTCAGAAAGGTAACCTACTTTGTCTGGCCATTGGACATATTGGACAGATAAAAGGTTGTTTCGGTGAGAAATAAAATGGTATGGATTCGATGCCTCTCATTTTGACAAATGGTACATGTCTCAATCTATTGTTCCGCAGAAGATCATGCATGTAATTAGATTCATGGATGCATTACATGTAGAATTTGTATTTACCTTATATTGCACATAAGAATTGGTGACAATTATATTATTTTCATGTGAACAAGTGTGTGAATTGATTAAGGCAGGAGAAACAGAACTATGTATGCTAGATACAGTATGTGAAACAGGATGATAACCAGTCTTGCTAACACTAGTTACACTAGATGAAGAGTATTGAGTGACTATATCACTTTTATTCAATGAACTATGTGAGCCATCGGACACTAAGGAACTAAGCTTGTAAGAATCTGGACTGTTGAGTTTGCATGAGTTTGTTTTGTAAAGGTATAGACCATTCTTACTTTCACCAATTGCTAGAGGCCTCTTCAGTGAAGGGGCCTGCAAAAGGATGCAAACAAACTTGGTGAATATGACAAAATAATCAAATTGAATTGTTAGGCAATGAACTGAGATTAGATTGAATTTGAAACTAGGGACAAAGAGGACTCTTATTAGAGTAAACTTAGGGCCCATTATCACATCTCCCATTAGTGTGATCTTCAGCTTATAGCCATTGGGTAAAGTGACTAGAAAAGGGTAGACTAAGGTATTTATATTGGTTAGTATGGATTTATTGTAGGTCATATGGTTTGATGCCCCAGAATCAAGTATCAAAGAGTCAGCAATAGACCTAGAATTCATATGAATCAGAACAAGAATCAAAGTGAGTTGAGCAAGCTGAAATACCTGCAAAGTTCACAGCTCCTCCTTTTAGCTCATTTCCTCCACTTCCATTATGAAAATTCTCCAGGATTCTCACTAATTTATTTCATTGTTCCTTAGTGAGAGCTTGCGTGGTCCTGTCTTCTTCATGTGTTGCACCATTACTTCCATTTGTACCTTCCACATAATTGTCTCCATGTCCTCCATGAACATTAGCAGCAATTCTTTTCCCCTTATTGAACCTTAGATCTTGTGGATAACCATGCAGCTTGTAACACCTTTCCTTAGTATGTCCTTGTCTATTACAATAATGACAAAATGGTCGTGGCCTATTTCCAAGGTGTCCTCCTCTATAGTTATTGTTTCCACCTCTATTACCTTGCTGATTAAAGTTCACATATCCAGAATTGTCTCCGAAGTTTGTAGAATGACCAAAGCTTGTCATGAAATTATTTCCTCCTGATCTGTTGGCACTTAAGGCAGTAGATTCAATCACCAACTGATTATTTGGCTTAACCTCTCTTTGTTTTTATTCTTGGATGAGGATTGAAAAAGCATGTGCAAGTGAGGGCAACGAATTCATTATCAAAATGCTGCCCATAGCAACAATATAGACCTCGTTTAGTCCCATTATGAATTGAATCAACCGTCTATCTTGTTCTGCTTTCTGCATGTTGGCTTTAGCACAACATGTGCAATTGCATTTGCACTGGGCATGTGATTTCAGCATGTTTAATTCTTCCCAAAGTTTCTTCATCTTAGTGTAGTACCCCATGACATCTAGGGTTCCTTGACTCAATTCATTTATCTCCCTCTCAATTGGTACAATTTTGCCACATTCGTCTGGTCGTATCTATCTTTAAGCTCCTTCCAGAGTTCCTAAGAATCATTAATGTACTGTAAGCTATCCGCCAAATCCTTCGAGATAGAGTTCAGGATCCTAGATGTGACCATATCATCACAGCGTTCCCATTGTTCGTACTTAGGATCCTGAGGCAGTGGTTTTATGCACTTTCCGTTTATGAACCCTACCTTATTCTTCATTGAGAGAGATCTTAGAACTCATCTCCTCCATGATCTATATCTCGATCCATCAAAAATTATCGGTACTAGAACAGATCCAGCACTTTCAGAGGGATGCATGTATAATGGCCTAGTCGAATCTGGAGCTACTTTCGTGGATCCTGTCGTGTTCTGAGTGTCAACCACGATTATTGATGATTGAATCGAAGAATCAAAGTTCGCACATAAAGTGAGAGAATCGAGAAACTATGCTCGAATAGGGGAAAGAGGTGACTGATCGAGCTTGAGATTAAGAGCCGGGCTCAAAGAATGATTATTGCCATTTAACCCTGCTTTTCACGAGAAAAGAAGTCATCCTTAAGGATAGTTAATTAATGAGGTGTAAGGAGCATCTAGCCGACGCTAGTAGTAGCGTCGGCATTTGTGCTTCGTGTCTGCGCGAACGGCTATTTACTGTGATCGCGGCGGAGGCACAAGCACAAACTCATTATAAACATTACGAGGCAATTCAAATACAAGAAGACCACCGGAAAACAAACGCCAAACCTCCGCCTCTAGCGTTTCCTCGCTTCGTTTCGCATTATATTTCTCACCGGAAATCTGATACTACGCCTTTGCAATTCCAGCAATATTCATTTCATGGAGTTCCAGATAAAAGATTTTTCAGTACTCTACATGTGGGTCCCAACGGAAAAACAATTAGTGCTGCCACCTCGCATAAGAAGAAGAGTTTCAAATTTCCTTTGTTATCGGGTCTGTTTAGATCCGGGTCGAGTAAACCGGGGTGGGATCATAGGGTTTCAAATTCAGGAGATTATTGCCCCGCATCGTCGTCTTCGTCACCGTCGTGGTTCTCCGGATTTCTGCCCAGTCGCCGTAAAAAGCAATCACGGACGTTTTCATTGTATGAATCGACGATCGAAGGTAAGCGGAGGATTTGCCGGGATCACGATCGAGGAATGTCTCCGGCGCGATATACCGACGAGGAGGAAGACGAGAATATCCACGGAGGATCTAGCGGGTACTCGTCGGCAACTCCGAGGAGAACGCCAGCAGCTGAAAGTGGCCGGAGAACCGGCGGGAAGTCAGGCCATAACCGGAGCTTCTCCGGGATGGCGTTTTGCTTGAGCCCATTGGTACGTGCGAGTCCGGCGAAGCCTCAACTGTCTAAATGCGACGTCATTTTGCAAGAATAGATCGAGGAAGCTTGTAGATTTCGGCAGGATAAATCCCAACCGTTAAATTGCAATCGTTGATATTTGACCAATTGGACAATATACGACAAAAGTACGATTTTGCCGTTGATTTTTTTTATAGTTCTTCCCTTGTTACTTAAATTTCCAGTTTATATTTTCTCGGTATAATTCCACCAGAAACAAGGAAATATAAACGCATCCCTCCCCGTATATGATTGGACATAAATTTTAAAAAACTTTCAAGCTTATAGTATAAAATAAGTACTTATAGATGTTGAGTAATTATAAATTATCTTATTAAGAATAAAATGATTAATCTAAATATGTGATCCGTTTATGATTTTGTCATCGTGTGTAAAAACTGAAGTATTCTTGGTGCAACAAAAAGAAGTTTAAGTAGTGAAAATAATCTTATAAAAAATAACTTCACACGTAGTATCAACTTTGTAGATGAGCTTAGCGGATTGGGTGCTATAAAAAGGAGCATGAAGGACGATGCTCCCCGTTTGGCTTACATGACAGTAATTGGAGTTAGGTGGATCACAAGATTTGATGTTCTGATCAACGATAAGTGCAAGGCCATCTGTGTAAATACGAGGTGTGTAGGATATTTGATTGGACAATGTAAATACAGATTTTAGAAGTTTCTTCCTTTTTTGTTTGCATAAGATATGCTTTATATCAAACGGAAGAAGTTTATACGTTCCAACAGGACAGTGTAGTTGGAATTCCTTGAAATAAATGCAACTTCAAAGGAGAGAAAAGAGGAAAATTAGCCATGGGTATAAATAAATGTGCATTTGCAGCATACGTAACTGAGGAAATGAAGGATGAATAGAGAATACAGAGTACACCACCAATACCAAAATCTAAAAGTAGTCTAAATATCCACCGCACTTTGAATTTCCTTTAAATTCAAGTACCACGGCCTTTATTAAATTATTATGTTAGAACTATTCGTATTCGAAACTATTAACTTGAGGCTTCCTATTAAGGGTGCAGGGAGCTGGGAGCGCATCTATGGCACCACGTCCTAGTTGTTCAAGTAAACACAACCAGTTATGCTTCTCAACACTTGAACAACCACATCAACAGATATATAGAACTACTGGAGATTTAAAAGTATTATTGAACTTGTGAAATCTTGAAAAAAGAAAGTGAGTAAGAATACTAAAGAAAAACACAAAAAATATATAAGATTTTTTGAAATATGAAGAAATTGCAAAAAGAAAAGAAAAGAATGACTTGAACAAATTACGGAAGAGAGAGCAAATATTTTAATGGGGTAAAAAATAGAAAACTAAAAGTTATGAATATTATGCATCTATCCATTGTTAAATAAGTTAAATTATTATTTTATTTATATATCTAAAAAGTCTTTTTTATTAAAAACTCTAATTTTGTATCGAAAATACTAAATATTATTTTTGAATACTTATGAACCTATTTATTTTTTAAAACTGGGGCTCCTTAAATTTGGGGTATAAGGCATAAACCTTACACCGCATAAGGTTTAAGCCGGATGAGCAACATATTTAGTTGAGTTTAATTTTTATACAATAATAATATAAAAGAGAATAAGTTATGTATGGGTCAAAATATAACCTCGAAATAATCAACAACATTAAATATATCCTAAGCTAACTCATAGTTAATAAATGTATGATCACTTATTAACTACGAGACTCGATTATCAGACAATTCAATCATTAAGGCTACGACCTATCCGCCATCATAAGGACGGAACCCCGGCATAGTCACGACCATCATAGACAGCTCATACATCTTACATCTATAAATACAAAGAGAAAGAATCCTAGAATGAGGGCTTCTTTTTCTTCTTCTTCGTCACTATTCTCGAAAAAAGAGAGAATATCATTATAAGGCTCTGAACCTCTCCATGGAGAGGCAGACCAAATCAATATCATGAATAAAAGATCTCTACATTTCTCTCCCTAACAAATAATAGTTGTCTCTTGCACTTTTCATTTGGTCTTCTGATTATTACGATCTGCTATGATTGACCCTTGATTTATTTCGATTGTGTTTATACTTGCAAAGTGTATGATAACTTTGAACTAAACAATTTGGCGACATTTGTGGGGATTTCATAGCAGAATCGCGTTGTTCTTCTTTGGACCAAAAGGTAAGAAAACGACGGAAAAGGAAAGCAGCTCAGATCGTGCTAGCCAAAGCAACATCTCGGGTGGAGGGAACCCAAAGGCTTCGACAAGAACCTGAGCCCCTCACCCCCTCCATTCTCAAATAAGTGCAAGGAGAAAAAGAAGAAGAAGCAACCCCCCCCTCCCGCGGGGGAAAACATATCTAAGGTATTCCCGTGTCCCCGATGCAAGAACCCGCTGGGAAAAAGCACAAAGTCGTCTCAACTGGATTACCGAACAACTTCTTGAAAATTGAAAATCGTTGAATACTTGAAAACTTCAATTCAACAACTTCACAATTTTTCACAAATTTTCAACAATAAATTAAGCAATTGTAGTAGAAAGATTGAGAGAGATTGAGAGATATTGATGAATTGGTGAATGAAAATGAAAGAATGTGGTGGTATTTATAGTTGAGAAATGAGAAAAAGTATAATTATATAAAATTTGGGGTTAAATTAAAGTTTGGGGGCCAAATGACCATTTTTCAAACTTCCAAACGGCCATATTTTCAGCCCAAACGACTATATTTTAAATACGGCAGTTACTGATTTTTTTTAAAAAAATTTGAAAAATAGCCGTTTGGCCATGTTTAAGCCCGCCAGCACCGACCTAGGCCCGGCTGACGGTCCCGGGCTCACGGTCTATTAGTTTCGGACCGGCCCGTCACGGGCCTACATATAATACTAGGCTCATGACCGCTTGGACCGATCCGATAGACCCGCTAAGATCACGGGTCCGATGCGATTCAGGCCCGGACCACAGTGCAAGGTTACCTTGGAGCGTTAGGGCGGCCTTTATAGTGATTGGAGGAAAGTTGTCGTTTCGAGTTTCGGGTGGATTAGGTAGTGGGAAGCGAGATTCTCGATAGTAAATAATCTACGGCTAAGGTTGACTGATATATGAGCCCACATTTGACGACAACATTCTAAACTTGGCAGCGGGTCCCATCACTTATCTTGATCTCTGGATCTAATTTCCATGTCGGACTTTTCGGGCATGCTACATGGATAGGGTAAATTTTATCCACACAGATACCCCTTTCATATTCGAGTTTCAGTTTGCTTATAAAAATTTTAATTTATATGAAATAACTTACAAAATTTATAATATTGTATGCTATTTTATTTATATTTTTTATGTTTAGATAATTATTTACATTATTTCTGCTGGAGTTACTAATGCTCTTTTGTTTTTGTTTTTGTTTTCCTTTCCTTCACTGAGCCGAGGATCGATTGGAAACAGACTCTCTGCCATTTCGAATAGTAATAAAACCTGTCTACATATTACCCGTCATAGATATCACTTTATGAAAATTTACTGAGTAGTTGTTGTTGTTGAAATAACTTACAAAATTTATAACTTACTTCTAATATTTCTCATAACAAGATCTTTAGATCGTGATCTAACGTGGGAAATAAAAAGATAGTTGAAACAAAAGAGGGAACCCGACAAAAATTTTACGGTCATTTCGAGATAAGAAACTTGGTTTCTAATCTTGGATATCCATGTTAATGTTAGCCAAATTTAATTAATGAATTGAAAAAATCAGCAACTCATAGAGAAATTTGGATGATACATTATTTGTATATCATGCTCTTTTATAATTTATAATTTAGAAAAATGACTTTTTTAGATTTTTTGTGCGTAAAAGTAAGATCTTTTATATATAAAAGTAAATCTCGTAAGATTATAATATTAAAAATAAATATGTAAAGAGTATGGACTGTAAGAAAAGAGAAAGGGTTCTTTTTGATTCTTTTGCTAAAGAAAGAGGTAGACACTACTCGATCTGATTAAACAAAGATACATTACTTGAATGGGAGTGATAGTAGGATTTTTGTAATGGGATTTTTATCTTATGAAACTTTATTATCCCATCCCTTTCCCCCTCTCCGAATTAAGTTTTAACTTGAATATATGACCATATATAATTTATCAATTATATACAAATTAGTTTTAAATGAGTATCCTTTTATGCTATGAATTGAATAAGAAATAAGTTATTTCACATCCATGTTCTCTCTCCAACTCTCTCTCTATCTCTATGTGTCTCTCTATCTCTCATTTTTATGTTCTTTTCCCAATTTTTCTTCCTTTGATGTTTTCTACTTTTTATCCTTTCATATTATATATACTTTTAATAAAATTCATCAATTGAATTCAATTGTTTTACTATAGAGTTTTAACTTAACGGTTTCCTTTCACGTTGCACAATTGGTGTTCAAATTGAAATTGTCAATCAATAAATTTGAAGGTGTTTGACGCTCCACCATTGACAGCCATTAAAAAGCTCTGAAACTTTAAATTCGAATTTGGATTTGTGAAACCATTATTTGTTTAGATTGGGTTGTTGCAAACAATTGGAACTATTGTTTGGAGTTTTATCTCAATTTTGAGGATATTTGGTAAAGATTAGACTTGATTTTGGCGGAATTTCATACTGAAGAAGCTGAAGAACACATGACATATAATATACTTACCAGATTGTATTAAAGTTGTATTATAACTGTATGAAAATTGTATTTAAGTTGTATTCTGTTGTAGTTATATATTCTTTTTAATTTGAATGTTGTATGAAAGTTGAAAAATAGTTATATAATGTATGAATCGTTGTATGAAATTTGTATTTAAGTTATAAATACTATTTCTTTACAGAAAGTTGTTGATATGTATTAAAAGAGAAAATTTTGATTTAAAATTCAGAGAGGAAAAAGAACACGCTACATACAAAATATATACAAATCTTTTACAAAATACATACAGAAGACATATTGTATAAAATCTGTATTTAAATTGTATGATGTTGTAGTTATTTTTAACTGGTAAAAATTATGTATGAAAGTTCTAGATAAGTTATAAATAAGTTGTATATTATATAATTAGTTGTATAAAATTTATTTTGTAGTTTATATGTTGTGGATGTATCGAATTCGTACGAAATTTATTTTTAATTTATATGTCGTTGTACCATACATTATTTTTTTTCTTGTTCGATTGTTTAAAGAAAGAAAAATAGAGAATGAATTCCAAAATTGACTCATATGCTTTGATTCATGTTTGTTTAAACTGAAAAACTTGAATATTATAGCAGCAATAGTAACTGATAATGACAATCCATAAGTAACTGATTTGATTGCACGTGCTAAATTAACTACTAGCGTTGACACTAATATCTTTCAACTTCTTTGTTCTACTCAGATATGCTATTCGATAATTTTTCCAATTCTATTTGTAGGCGATCTCAACTTTCTTAATAAAGCACCAAAAGAAGTCAATTTAGTATGGACAGTAATGAACTAGAATTGCAATGGTGTTTCTTTATAGATCTGCAGTATGCTATCCTTTTGTAAATTCAATTGCAGAACTCGGGTGAATCAACAGATATATGTGCTTAAAAGTCTTGTTCCCAACAGGAAATAGCCAAAACTGCATATATCTAGAACAGATAGCTGCTAGTCAACTATGATGACAATCTCCTGCATCTAACTCAAAATCCGTCCCAAAAAAACAAAACTTTACACACATTTGTTGTTGACTATTAAGAACAAAATCGTAGACCAAGGAACTTCTAACCATTAAAGTTAACAGGCACATCCTCCTGACTGTGCTTGTGACTGGGATGCATTCGCATTGCTTGACTTGAGGTTGACATCGACCATGTCTTCTTGTTTAGCAGAAGATAATGTCTCCATTCCTGGCAATGCCGCGGCAATTTTTCTAAATAGAGGCTGCAGTTGTATATTAAGCACTATGAGCAACCAAAAGATACATAGGCAGGACCAAACTGAAAAGAACTAACTTAAATCATATCACAGTATTCATTTTTTGTGTGGGTATAACAGAGTAAATGGTTGCACATATCCATCGATAACTTTACTTACTTTTATATTAAAGCCAGCCTTAGCACTGGTTTCAATAAACATGACATTTAGTTCACGAGCTTTTGCTTCTGCTTCCTCTATTGAAACTTGCCTATAATTCAGTCATAGGAAGAATGCATGATAAGTATGGCATACTATGAAGATAATTAGAAATAAAAACAAAAAAAACATATGTACAAATGAGAGACAGCACAACACAAATTGCACAAATATACAACCAGTCAAGTCGGCAGACTCCTCTTTGCTTATAACAAAAGGTAAGTGTTAGCACCCTAAGCCTATCAGAAACCGTTCTCCAGCAAAAAAACTGTAGCAGCTGTGGTGCTTTTTTATTTATTTATAAGGAGCAGTTGTGGTATTTGTAACACAGATATGCTTGCTTTGCCACTTCAGTTACAACCCCATGAAGCCAATGCACATTCCTCCTCTACCATTGAATAAGATGGGTGGAAAGTTAAGGACCTGTAAAAACCCTGTCTCGATGTACTGCTAAGGTTACAAGATTTTATCTTGTTCCCAAGGGGATAGTTGAAAGGCTGAGAAATAGGAATAATGCCCTGGCAGTCCCAAGTTTGAATATCAGGATAACACTCAGTATGAACCCATTTGCTCCAATATCCACAGGCACACTCTTACCACATACTTATGCATATGAGTTGCAACAGACTGCCTGGGAAAACAGTCTAGTAAGTGCAAAGCTGTCTGGAGGATTCATTGAGGCCTCCAGAAGTCCTTGGAAGAGGAAAAATGAAGCATCTAGCAAATATGAGGTACAAAGGGTGGATTTTTTCCTTTAAGGGTTGCCCACATAAAAATCTTTATTTTCTTTATTTATTTGTTCTCGATATTTTTCTAGCATCTACAGTGAATAGTAATAGCCAATAGTACCATGTGAATAGTATCTTACATGTGAATACTAAGCCATAAGTATGAACCACATTATACATATACAACATAATCAAATGTTCATATACCTTAAGTATGAATAATATAGCATATATATT
The DNA here is from genome assembly GCA_034376525.1 of Nicotiana benthamiana. Lineage (NCBI taxonomy): Eukaryota > Viridiplantae > Streptophyta > Magnoliopsida > Solanales > Solanaceae > Nicotiana > Nicotiana benthamiana. The sequence goes on along the minus strand of CM067339.1, from coordinate 128,376,300 downwards.
GATATAGTATGCATTAGGGGTGTATTCTGGCCCGGGCCCGGGCCTAACGGGCCGGGCTTCGCGGTCTCGGACTTCGTGTGCCGGGCCTGGCGGTTGAGACCGGCCCGTGACGGGCCTATGCCCACAGTGGTTCTGGGCCTGACGGTTTATTTTTCTTAAGGCAATATCTTGTATAGTAGTTATTAGTATAGTGTAGAATATATTTTATATGGTGTCTAAGTTATTAGTAAAGTATATATAATATATATTTCATTCTATATTGTGTTGTAGTAATTCGTATATATTGTATATTATGTATATAGTGTGTTGTAGTAATTAGTATATATTGTATATTATGTGTATATTGATATATATTATGTATATATTGTGTTGTAGTAATTAGTATATATTGTGTTGTAGTAATTAGTATATTGTCTTGTACTAATTAGTATATATTGTATCTCTTATGTATAATGTGTATATATTCTCTTATATATATTGTATCTTATGTATATACGTTATTACTAGTAGATTAGGTTGTACGTTATGTATATATATTCTCGTATATATTTTATTGTAGTATATATTGTATGTTATATATTGTATGTTATATATATATATATATATATATATATATATATATATATATATATATATATATATATATATATATATATATATATATATATATATATATATATATATATATATATATTCAAGGATAACATATCGAAGTAAAGACAAAGAAATATTGAGAAAAAATATATTCAAGTATATATTGCAACCACTAAACTTTCGTACATACAATTCCACCTAGTCGGGCAAGGTTTAGGAACCTTTCTTTCTCTAAGGTCATATTCATCACATTTTTTAAAATAATCTCTAAGTCTAGTTCTACGGTTTGAATAAAATAGCCAATTAAGAGCCATTCGAACCTTTTCAATTTCTATCTTTAAAATTCGCATACCATCACCAACAATTAAATGATAAATATGACAAATACATCTAACATGGAAAATATTACTAAATGCAGGATTTAGTGTTTTTGTGAGCATGCCTATTGCACTAGTGTTACTAGAAGCATTATCCATAGAAATTGCCATTATTTTATCGCTAAAGCAAAAATAACTACAAATATCTGAAACAGAGCTATAAACCTACCCGTGTGACGTGAATTATTTATTCTATATGCAATTATACGTTTTTGCATTGTCCAGTCCTCATCTATCCAATGACTTGTAACAGTTAGGTAATCACAGTCATTATTACTTCTACCAATATCAGTAGTAATAGAAATCCGATTAGGTATATGAGTAAATAAATAGCGCAAATATTGTTCATATTCATGTTTGAATTTATAAATATCGGCCTTAACTGTTGCGTGAGGTCAACATTTATAAGTAGGATTAAAAACTCTTCTATATAATGAACCCAATTAGGATTAGAAGCAAAAGTATAAGGTAAGCACATAACAGTAATCATCTTTGCTAATTCTTCACGATCCCTATTTGGATCATAATATAAAATACCTCCGGTGACAGTGTTAATTCCTGGTTAAACTAGATTTGAACCTGTACTAGGGTTAACCGCAGAATCTACACTTGTCCCCTCTTGTTCCGCTTGCATTTGAAAAAATCTAGCCCTATCAGTAGGGTGTATTTTTATGTGCCTAACCGAACTACATGTGCCACTACGGTCTCCAGTAAATTTATGAACAAATAATTTCCCACAAATTTTATACTTAGCCTTATTTTGTTCTCTTACTTGAGTAAAAAAATTCCAAACTAATGATGTTTCTGTACGTTTAGCAGGTTGTCTACTAAAAGTTGGAGTTTCTACAGGTGGGTGTGCCGGTGCATTACTTGAGTTATGAACAAGACTAGTAGGTGTATCATCTAAATCTGGTGCTTGGGTTACATCATCATCATTATCATCCTCATTTTCCTCTAAGATACGTTCATTACGATAAAGAGCATTCATAATTTCATCATCTAATCTATCACCTACTGCAACATCATGTAGAAATTCACTATCGGTAAATTGAAAACAAGGGTAACCACTATCAAGCATTACGGAAGGCGGAGTAGGACGTTTAGGTTGGCGACTACTTTTAACTTGCTTATCCTTTGTAGGTCGGGGAGCCGAGGGAAGGGTAGTATTATGGCCACTACTTTCACCGGTTTTACCTTTTCCTTTACCGAACATTTTTTCCAAAGAAAATGCCATAATAATTAGAATTATGCAAACTAAACAACACAAAAATATATTATTAAAACGTAAGAGTTGAAACGTGTTTACCGGATTGTCGAACAACTTCTTGAAAATTGAAAATCGTTGAACACTTGAAAACATCAATTCAACAACTTCACAATTTTTTACGAATTTTCAACAATAAATTAAGCAATTGTAGTAGAAAGATTGAAAGAGAGATTGAGATAGATTGAGAGATATTGATGAATTGGTGAATAAAAATGAAAGAATGAGGGGGTATTTATAGTTGAGATATGGAAAAAATTGTAATTATATAAAGTTTGGGGTAATGACTATTTTACAAAGATTCAAACGGCTATTTTTGAAAAGAGCCGTTACTGATTTTTTTTTAAAAAAAATTAAAAAAAGAGCCGTTGGGCCCGCCAGGACCGGCCCAGGCCCGCCTGGCGGTTCTTTGATTCTGGACCGGCTCGTCACGGGCTTAATGGACCGCCAGGACCGGCCCACCAGGACCGCGATCCCGGTCCGGTCCCGATTCAGGCCCGGGCCTTTTTGCACCCCTAGTATGTATAAACATAACCTGTACATATCAACAATACTCATACATAACAATCTCGGCAAAGAATTATTGCAATACTCTGATACGACTTTTTGGGACCCACGGAATACCCCACATATATCAATACTACTCCACATATTCCCTTTTTATGACGGTGGTGTCCCTCAATTCTATTTTAAACAACTTTCTTTCATTTTAAATATGTTCTAAAAGAATGACACTTTTCCCTATCTAGAAACTCTTTCATATTAGACTGCTCATACTCTTAATGACATAATATTATTGTCGTGGAAATGTCATGATATGTTTACGACAAGTTCTAAAGGTACTTTTGGTATACGACAAATGTCTTTCTTTCTTAAACTCCATGCACAGTCAAACATTGTCATATAAAATGAAAAGAGGGAAGTAAAATAACAAGAATAAAAGGAAAATATTTAGGTGGAAAATTTTTTACTAGGGGATCTACAGATCCTGAGAAGCAAAAAAATATCACTAGAGTGAAATTTTATGGATAATATAGCAGCAAAGTCAATAAACTAGTTTTTGCAACGAGAAAGTCACTCAACATTGCCTAAATATCATAGAAAGTCATTAAACAATTTTTATGTAACTAAAATGTCACTCAACTTTGCCAGTATTATCGAAAATGCCTCTATTTCCTCGTGATTTTCTGTGATACTCAAGGCGAATTAGACTGCCCTAATTACAAAAAGTAGTTTACTGCTATTCGTAATACTCACGTAAAGTTGAGTGACTTTTTCATTATAACATTTAGCGTAGAACTCGAAAATTTAACTTTTCGAAGTCTCGACTATCACAAAGTCCTTGAGTAACTCATCCACACAAAAAAGAAAATTCCGCTGAGTTGTACCCACTAAAAGAGTTTTTTAACGCCCAAAATAATAGAAAACCGGGGGGGGGGGGGGGGGGGGGGGGGGGGGGGGGGCGTTGGCTGATGTCATATCCGATTCCCTGCCTATAAAAGAGGCATTCTCTTCTCATTTTCTCTTCTTCCTCGTCGAAATAAAATATTTATATAAACACTCGTTGACAAAGGTAATATTGTAGAACAATGTAAATCTTACCTTTGTCTTATTTACTTTGATTGCTCCTTTAAGCTGACTCTCCACTTAAGGCGGAGTAAATTTTGTCTATTTTATTCTGGAACTAACTCCAATAAAGCTAAGTCTTCTCTTATCTTGTTGGTGTCTTTGTTAACTCTTTACATTTTTCGCACTTTTCCATTGTTCCCTATGATTATTATTCAATAGGTGTCTCTGACCCCAACAATCCTGAATCATAACTTTTGAGAAACAAATAATATCGTGGACATAGGCAAACACAGAACAACACCAAATACCCACGAGGAGTCCTCAAGCAGTGTTGTCAAAGAGCGCTTACGCCTTGAAGCAAGGCTCAAAACACGTTGAGCGTTTCGCCTCGCTTTGTGGGCGCTTAAGTGTCTCATCAAAGTTCTAAGGCATACTTTTCCTTGCCAAGAAGTGTAATCCTGAAAAGATGACCTTAAACAATTGATATTTCACTTTATCGTAAAAAAAATTTCAATTTCTTTGTCCATATATTTGTTATTCATGCTTATAATTGTTAGTCTTGGACTACATGCCTATTTTTACTTTTTCTCCCGTTGCGCCTTCTTTCATTAAAGTCAATGCTTTGTTTGTGCTTTGCGCTTAAAGTCCCAACAGATCTTAGAGCGTTTTTGCGCTTTTCGCCTTTGATAACACTGTCCTCAAGTTGTTCTAAATTGAGGAGCTGAAATAATTGAATCAAAAGACTCAAGCTTAGAAGAGGTTCTCAATAGATCAAGCAAGACTAACCACACTCATAAAACTCTAAGTAGATGCATTAGACAAAAAAGGGGGAGAGAGATGAGCAAAGAAGGCAATGGGAGTAAGAAATGCACTTATTCAGCCATTCTCCAAACTTTAACCATCACTTTCTTCTCTCAACTACATTCCCTAAAGCAAGTGAAAGGTCTTTAATACACTTTTTCGTGTAAGTATGAATTACAAAAGATTATCATAGCAATATGTTAATGGAGAGTATATCCACGGAAGAAATGCTAGTACCCATAAGTGCAAGATGCACAAGATATAAAATTCTCCTTTAACAAGTAAGGACCTTAACTAACTCATTACTAAGGCCAAAAGACTTCCCAAGAGCGCTTATCATACAAGTACCCTATTTTACTACAAGCTACATATTTTGTTTCTTGACCTAATCATGGGCTTGTTAAGCAACTATTATTATAGAGTGTGGGTTGGTCCATGCTCCATCCACGGATCTCTAACCTTTTCTCACAGTAGCCATTGTACTGAGTTTGCTCTGTAAGAAATATTAAGAATATTGTACATGATATTGTGTATTAATGAGAATTAATCAGAATTAATTAGTTTCATTCATTCCTATAAAAGCATTTCTACATTAACTGTTCAAATTCAGCAGCTTGAGCGAATAATCAAGCTGAGGTTTCAATCAAATTTCATTGTCTTATTTTTTCACTGGTACCAGAGCAAATCCATCTATTCATAATTTATCCAATGATGGGCCCGAGGTTGTATAGTCCACGCTTTAGACGTCCAACTTTGGCATGCCGGGGATGTTAAATGTCTCACATTAAAGGAGGAAATGGGATATTGTCTTCTATATGGTCTAGGGAAATCCTCAGCTTATGAGTTACCTTCGGGGTTGAGTAAGACACAAGGTCTATTTTATTAACATGCTCCTCATAATTAGGATAGGTCGAATGCCCAACCCCAAGTATATTGTGTCATTAATGGTAAATAAGAACTTTTATCTAAATCTAAGCAAAATTACTCACATTAACCTGGACAAAGGTGAATTCACTTCATTATATGGCTTTACAAAAATGAAGTTAAACTAATTAAGGACCAGAATTCATTACAGTTCATGGTGAAAATAAACCCATGTAGCTAACAAGCGAAACTAGATTATCAGAACAATGCATTATATTGTACAAGTTTCAATTCAATATCTTTTTCTAAGACAAACATTACAATATAAAGAAAATTTTGTGATAGTTGCTACTTGCTAATAAGCTAATTGTGCAAATACTCCTATCCAAGCACATATCAGAATATAGAAAAAACATATTTTAAGTGTAAAAGAGAAGAATGAGCAGAACTAACTTAACAATGGCTTCTCTAAGCTATGAACCAATATCTACTTAGATAACTTGATCATAAGTTCTTCTACACAACTTAAAAAGTGATGAATATATTTCTCCATGAATAGTAATATTACCAAGTTGGCATAGACGAGTTAGTTGCACAAATTGGCTATGCGGTTTTTCGTCTTGTGCAGCCCTTATTTGTCTTTTGTTCTTTGGCCTTTACTTTCCCCCTCCCCCCTCTTTCTTAGAATTCAACATTTATGATATGTTTTGCAATAATGCAATGATGCTATATTTTCCAAATCAGAAATCTTATGGGTTGTTTTCTTTAGGTAGAAGTTTAAGCACTGCAAGTGTGAGTTATAGAGTCGTTGCCTAAAGATTTGCATGTCTCCCTCTTATTTTATATCCTTGCCTTTACTTTTGGTTGGGGAGAATTGTGGCTTCAAAGACTTATCTTTCCATAATACCAACATACATCCCTATGACATACTCAAAGCCATATGACCATTCAGATGTAATAGCAAAAAGAGAAGGTGAATTTCAAAGGAAATGAACTTTATGGCTACCTTTTTTCAACAAGATCAGTTTTGTTACCAACAAGCACAATGATAACGTCACTGCCACGCTCGGTACGAACCTCCTCAATCCACTTCGAAGTGTTTAAGAAGGACTGCCTACCTGTAATCAGCAAGAAAAATAAAGCCTGTGAATTTAGTAAGTGACAGAAAGTCAAGCCAATACTATGAAAATCACATAACATCAACCATAAGCAGGATTAGAAGCACCAAGTCCGTTTAAGATAAACTAGATACACATTTCTACCACACCACAGTATTAACATCGGAAGAAAGCATACTTGCAACATCATAAACAATGACAGCAACAGAGGAGTCCCTAATATAGCTTGGTATAAGACTCCGAAATCTCTCTTGCCCCGCAGTGTCCCTATAAAGACAACATGAAAGGGTTAAATTTTACTTTTTTAGACCACTTAAATTGTACATTAAATAAAGAATCTAGCATAAAATGATTCCTAGAAGGAAGCTTGGCAACAATAGAACATTTCCTAATCAGCGCCAAATAGGCCAAATAAAATTGATTACCATGAAACTAGCTTGTAACGGCATTTCGTCAAGTCAGTCATTTCATAATATGGCCAGAGTTCTAAAATTATGATAATTAAACAAGAAAGGACAGCTTAATTTAAGCTTTTATCTTAAAACTGGGTGAGATTTCTTTTTGTTTCTTTTCTTATGTGCGTGTGTGTGTGTGTATGGGAGGGGGGGGGGGGGGGGGCTTAACAGAGCACTTTATGTGAAAATACCTACTAACGATGATCTGTTTTAGCAAGAAATCTAGTCTGATTGATGCTTTATCCAGATAAATGTTAACGGTCCAAATGAATAAGAACAAGGAGAAATATTAAACTCTTCGCAGATATCTTATTCTGCATACTTTTTATTGTAGTCCATTCCCAAAAAAGACTGAACTCTTTTCACCACCGTATTAAGCAAGAAGACTGAACTCATTCTTAAGATGGAAAATTTATCATCTTTAAATTCAGATATTTATATTCCCTCCATCCCAAATTGTTGGAACTAGTTAACTTCACACAGATTAATAGAAAATGTTGAGTTATTATATTTAAGTTTGATTGAAATATCTTATATTATTAATTAAGAACAATAATTTATAAAGTAGTTTTCTTTAGGTTTATACGACCTTCCGAAGATAGTTGAATTTTCCATCAATCGAGAAGGTAATTTCTTGGGATGACGTAATAGAAACCAGATGAAATAGAATTTCATACTCCTATAATATCATGTAACTCTGGTTTATATTACTTTGTACCATGTTCGCATATCCCAACTATTATTACCAGACATTTCTTCCAACCTTAGATATAATTACATATAAACCTTCTTTTTCTCTCAATCCTCCTGGAAAGTCAATAGAACATGATAGCATGGAGGGAAAGATGTTTACTTTCTTTCTTTCTTTTTTTTTCTTGTATCATTTTATGGTAAACCATGCTATCACATTGTACTGCTAGTTGAACCTTGTTATTCTTTAGTTGAAACTTGTTAATCTTTCTGTAAATATAATTGTCCTTGTTCCAAAAAGGAAAAATGGATATGAATACAAGTCTATAAGACCTTTATTAACAATTTTAAATACTCAAGAGCAGTCCCTTATCAAAAAAAAATACTCAAGAGCAGTCATACTTATTAAAGATAGAAATAGAGCAATTCTATCAGTAAATCTTACCAAAGTTGCAATCGCACTGTACGATCTTCAAGATACATTGTCTTTGACAGGAAGTCAATACCAATTGTAGCCTGAATATAAAGTTGAATGAAAAGAGAGTGAGAAATCAGAGATTTAGAGATTTTATTTTCTGATCAGTAGATTGAGAAATCAAGCATTTTGGCCCAATGGATATATTATAGTGGAAAAGGAGAAACATGGGTTACATGTCAAGATAACAAAGAAAACTATTTTCCAAACATTAAAATATAAAGGCTCAACAGTGTGATAGTATTCCCAACTAGGAATATAAAGACAGAAAAAACAAATGTAAGAGGCTATAACTCAATTTGAAATTTCGACGAATTCTTTTGATCTGCATAGGCAGCAAATTCAAAAAGTATTTGAATATTCCTTGTCAAGACAAGCTGAACGGAAGTAGGCGAGATTTTAGGCTTGATACACATATTCAAAAAAAACATTTTAAACAACTCTGTAAGACTGGTCCCAAGAGGGAAGCTACTTTGTTAAGTATTACACGGTGTAACTGGTTCACTGCCATAAACCGCTTTCCTGGCATAAAAGTTCAGAATCCTACAGTCCACATTGTCCATAGACATACAGAAAGGAGCAAAAGCTATTTGTGGTATGATACTGAAGTGAGGACATGACAGCATAAATACATGCTGTGTTGATTTTTCCCGTCAGTGTGCTACTTTTAAAACCATACATTTGTACCACTAATGGCAAAGGAAAAGCAAGACCACTTCAGTTTTTCATTTGTACCAGGAATCGTAGAGATCAATAAAATACTAGAGTAGAGATTGAATTACTAGAATAGAGATTGGATTACCTTCGTATAGATTGGATTACCTCAATAGAGATTGAATCACCTTAGCAAGGTTAAATTATTAGCACAAAAGTCTTCCTACTAGGGGGGTGCTGGAGGCTCACAAAAGGCGTCCCTCACCACAACTAGGCCGTCAACAACGAACTCAAAAAACTTTTGCACTCCTAATGCAATAACTACTAAAGCAATCTTTCTCAACTACTAAAGCAATCTTTCCCAGTAACTAGAGTAATCTTCCTTTCAACTACTAAAGTATTTTGAGACTCTACACTCAAATATAAACCAGTCATATCCTCATATTTTGGAGGAAGAAATTATAAGAGACTTAGCTAGAACAAGAGATTGGAAACCGCCTCCCTGCCCTTTCGGGTAGGGGTAAGGCTCGTCTACATATTACCCTCCCCAGACCCCACTTTGTGGGACTATACTGGGTAGTTGTTTTAGCTAGAACAAGACATTTTATTACAAACGAGTTTTTACAAGAGAACTACATTGGAAATAAGATACTCTCCAACTACAACAAGCGCTCCTATTTATAGGAGATGGAAAGCTAGTACATGTGAAGAGGGGTTGCTCTGATGGTAAGCAACCCCCGCTTCCAACCGAGAGGTTGTGAGTTCGAGTCTCCCCAAGAGCAAGGTGGGAAGTTCTTGGAGGAAGAATGTCGGGAGTCTATTTGGAAACAGCCTCTCTACCCCAGGGTAGGGGTAAGGTCTGCGTACACACTACCCTCCCCAGACCCTACTAACTGGGATTATACTGGGTTGTTGTTGTTGTTGTTGTTGGAAAGCTAGTACATGTACATACCTTATTTAATTACATATTACAAGTGGCATAAAACAAGTACAACAAACATAAAAGTCTTACAATGCATGACACTTATTTGGATAATAGACAAAGCATAAAAGCATGACCATAAACTAGAAAACAAATTGCATGGCCTTGGGTAGACATGGATAATGTCAAAGGGACCCATGAATAGTACTTGCATGGCACCGGGTTTGGGTAAATTAATTGCTTGACATGAATGACTTTTTTTTTGGTGAGACGAGGGATTCTTGAATAGTACTTGCATGACATTGAACTTGGGAAAATTTATGGCAAAACATGGGTAGGCAACTTTATTAATATATGTTTGGATTTTTATTTTAACTTTTGGTGGATTAAAGGTGAAAAATTTGTGCAGACTTTTTGTTTTTCCATGGAAATTTCTTGTGGGGTAGAGTGGTGAACAGGATAAAGAATGTGCGCATACTTTTATGCCTTCAAATGGGTACTTACCTAGGGGTTAAGAGGTAAAAATGGATTAAGACACTAGTGCAGTTTTTTAATTTGGAAAATAGGGGAATTATGGAAGGGAAGTTGGCTAAAAAGGATTAGAAAACATATGCAAATTATTTCCTTGCTCATGATTGTGCATTATGCTTGCCTTTTAACCCTTCTAGCCTCCACTTTTCAGCTCTTGTGAAATATCTCTGTGTGCGGATGATCTTCTTCTATAATTCCTACTCTTACCTTTCTTCTTCTGCGTTAAAGTACCGGTATCCCCATTTAAATTGATCTTAGCAATGTCTGTTGGATCAACGTCATAGGAGTTTGGGGAGTCTTCAAGCATTTCTCTGTATTCCTTAACTGTTGTCTTAACATTTCGTCAATGGGGGTGAATGGAAGAATAATTCCAACTTCATACCTCTCTGGCCATATCTCCTCAGAAAGGCACTTATTTTGCTGAAAAATGAGCCTCTAAGCTTCGCATACTCCTTTCCATCGCTAGGATTGTAACTAGATAATGAAACCAAAAGGACACCGTAGGTATCACCTTTATAGTTCTTTTGATCATACTAAATGGCATATGGAACATAAATATTTTGAGTCCACGACAATGGCAATGATGAACCCAATATTTTTTAGGTTTGAACCACAATAAAAATACTTTTAGGAAAGGTTCATGATTGTCAAAGTCTCGGAAATCAGGGCACTTGAATTCCATGAGAATGGGGTATTGATGGCAGAGATACCAAAAGAACCATAAGAGCTCCTGTGGAAAATTCTTGGCTTGCGCTATAAACATCTAGCAATATGGATATTTCCAATTAAAACCAAAAGGAGCTAGTATGGAACCTCCGTAGTTTCAAAAAACCTAAAATTCATTAAAAAAAACCTTCGCCCTAATAAGATGGACGGATCAAGAGGATCCGAAAAATCAAACAACTCCAGCAAGTGATGATGATGAAGAACCTGGACGTGGCACATGTGAGACCACGAACATTTGAATTGCTGATTTATTCTTCTTGTGCTTTTATTGCAGAAACCTTTTGGAAAATTCACCTGGCCTTGAAAGTAAATCAACAAGAAAATTTCTTTCCCTTTCTAAGTGCTTGACCTGAAAGTTGTATGGAGAGAACCATCGACCCCATTTGAGAATTTGCGAATTCGGAATGACCTTTGGACTCAACTGGATCATTCTCGAAAAAGCCTTCCATCTCAATAGGAAACTCCGAGTGAATTAGGAAAAAATTAAACTTTTTAAACCCATTTTTCACAGCAAGAATCGCCTTGAAAGTGGAATGATAGTGTTGTTCAAAATCCTTGAATCTTCCACTGGAGTAACCACATATTTTTCTGTAGCCTTTTTCTTCTTCAAATAAAATTGCACTCCAATATTCATTGTTGGCATCTATCTGCAATATTTCTTTCCACTGGAGGGAATGTGCAAAGATTTGACACTTTGGGAAACCTCTTTTGTTTTTCTAACTACGTTATTTTGTTCCTTGCCCCATGGCTAGGCATTTTCTTCAATATTCTTGTGAGAGGAGAAATATATGCAAAAACATTAGGAATAAAATCTCTCACATAATTTATTATTCCCAAAAACTACTGGATTTGCTTCGTTGTGAACCCAGTATTAGGGAACTTGAGAAGTTCCTGAAAAATATGAGGACCTGGGGTGTAATCCCGATGGGAAAAATGCACGTGCAATATCAGGTGCCATTGAACAAAGTCTAGGGAAAGCATCTACCTATAGTGCTAGTGATCCATCGCCTTGGCTTGTGTCTCCAACACATCTATTTCATGTTCGCTTGTAGCGATTGGTTAGGCTAGGCCGGTTAGAACATCTCCACAGTTCTCGATTCTGATTGAACTAGGAAGGATCGGTATTGCTGTGCGAGATTGTTAATCCTCAGCTAGCTTGTTAACCATGGTCTCTTGAAGGTATCAATTACTTTTTTTGCAAAAACCATTGTTTTTGTTGAAAGCATGATGCCATTTTTTTGGTTGAAAGCATGATGCCATTTTTTTGGCTGAAAGCATGATGCTATTTCGCATTAAAGATGCAAAATGATTGAGCACATTTATGTGCTCCTCCCAAGTATCACTGAATAGCAAAATATCATCAATATAAACAAGTGATGTATGGAGGATAGCCTTAAATATTTTTATCATGGCCTTTTGAAACAAAGACGGAGCAGTTTTTAAATCGAAAGGCATGACTTCCACTGAAAATATTGATCGAGAATGCAAAAACCAGTTTTTTCCCTATCATATGGGTGGATTCCCAATTGCCAAAAGCCTGATTTGAGATCAAACTTAGAAAAATATTTTGCTTTGGCAAGTAGTGAGAAACGGGTGAGCTTATTTGGGATGGGAAACTTGTCAACCAAAAGAAAATGATTGAGTGGTTGGTAACAAATTACCACTCAATTTACCTCATGTTTGCTAGACTCTTTTGTTGACATAAAATGTCTCGCATGCCTATTGTGAATTTGATAGCTCAATGAGATCAAATTCCACTAGCTCCTGACACTCCTTTTCTGCAAGCTGAAGGTGGTCGGGATTCATACCATAGTGACTTGCCTTTATAGGATTGATATTCTCATTTTTCTTGAAAGACAGCTTGATGAAGAGCTCTTCATTTTCCCATAAAGGATTGTCACATTTGGTTAAGAATTCAATGTGAGATTCTGCATGTTAGAATATGTAAATAGTAGTAAAATAACCCAAATCCAATATGCATTGGGAGTAGGATAGGCTATGTGTATATATAGGGCTCATTGTATCATGTTTAATATCAATTATTATATTTCTCCCGTGCTTTCTCACATGGTATCAGAGCTTTGGTGAGATAATTATCGTTGTGCGTCATTCCAACGACATCCGGGAAGAAATAACTCAGTCCCCGTGCAATTTTCCGGTGACCTAAGTGACTAATTGCGTCAAAGTCACTAATTATCAGTGTTGTGCAAAAACCAACACCACCACAAGGTCCCAAGAGAGATCCGACCAAACCCCAGCAAACCCAACCGAAAAACTGCCCTCACGCGCCCTCACGCGCCATATTTATCAAGGCAGATCCGACTCACGCTCCCCACGCGTCGCGCGTTAGCACTGTTCCGGTGAGATTTTGACGAAGGTCCTTCAGGGCAGTTGGATCGCCCTGAATTTACCCATATTTTTACTTTTCAATTCTGACCACTTTGAATTTTTTCCGGCATCTACAGTATTTTTTCCGGCAACTACAGTAATTTTCCGGCAAAAACAGTATTTCCTTCATCTGTTTCAGCAAGTTTTCACGATGTCTTTGGGAGTCGATGCTTTCGGACCTAAAAACTCGGCTTCTGGCAATTCCGATGGTATGATTACCGCAGAACCTTTAATGGGAGGTTCCAACTACTTAGCTTGGGCTTCGTCTGTCGAGTTGTGGTGTAAAGGTCAAGGTGTTCAAGATCATCTAATCAAGGAGTCTAGCGAAGGAGATGAAAAAGCCAAAGACACTGGGAGAAAATCGATGCTCAATTATGCAGTATTTTATGGCGATCTATTGATTCCAAGTTGATGCCCTTGTTTCGTCCATTCCAGACATGTTATTTGGTTTGGAAAAAGGCTCGTATCCCAATCAGTGGACAATCGGCCATCTCATTGTGGTATATATTTTATTGATGATTCTTTTATTATGCAGGACCGCAGTACGGGACAGACGATTGGAACAGGACTTGAATCAGAAGGACTCTACTACCTTAACTCACTAAAATCCTCCAAGGCCTGTCTAGTTGCAGATCCTCTAAACCTACTTCACAGTCGTTTAGGACATCCTACCTTGTCCAAGCTTCAGAAGATGGTGCCTAGTTTGTCTAGTTTATCCACATTAGATGTGAGTCATGTCAGCTCGGGAAACATACCCGAGCCTCCTTTCCTCGCAGTATTGAGAGTCGTGCAGAGTCTGTTTTTTCTTTAGTTCATTCGGATATATGGGGTCCTAGTAGAGTCAGTTCAACCTTGGGATTTCGTTATTTTGTTAGTTTCATTGATGATCATTCAAGATGTACTTAGATTTTCTTAATGAAAGATCGTTCTGAGTTGTTTTCTATATTCCAGAATTTTTGTGCTGAAATTAAAAATCAATTTGGTGTTTCTATTCGCACTTTTCGCAGTGATAATGCCTTAGAATATTTATCCTCTCAATTTCAGCAGTTTATGACTTCTCACGGAATTATTCATCAGACCTCTTGTCCTTATACCCCTCAGCAAAATGGGAGAAAAAATAGGCACATTATTGAGACTACTCGCACACTTCTCATTGAATCTCATGTTCCGCTGCGTTTTTGGGGCGATGCAGTTCTCACATCTTGTTATTTGGTTAATCGGATGCCTTCATCTCCCATCCAGAATCAGATTCCGTATGCGGTATTGTTTCCCTGTCACCCTTATACTCTGTTCCCCCTCGTGTTTTTGGGAGCACTTGTTTCGTTCATAACTTAGCCCCTGGGAAATATAAGTTAGCTCCTCGTGCTCTCTAGTGTGTCTTACTTGGTTATTCTCGTGTCCAGAAGGGCTATCGTTGTTATTCACCTGATCTTTGTAGGTACCTTATGTCAGCTGATGTCATATTTTTTGAGTCTAAACCTTTCTTTACCTCTTCTGACCATTCTGACCATCTTGATATATCTGAGGTTTTACCTATACCGGCCTTTAGGGAGTCTACTATAGCTCCTCCTTCACCTTCCGCCACAGAAGTCTCACCCGAGTCTACTATAGCTCCTCCTTCACCTTCCGCTATAGAAGTCGTACCCTTTCCAACCATTGGAGAGTCTAGTGTGGCTCCTCCTAGACTCCCTGCCACATACACTCCACTCTTGACATATCATCGTCGTCCTCGCCCAGCATCCGGCCCGGTTGATTCACGTCCTGCACCTGACCCTGCTCCTACTGCGGACTTGTCTCTTCCGATTGCACTTCAGAAAGGTATACGGACCACCCTTAATCCTAATCCCCATTATATCGGTTTAAGTTATCATCGTTTGTTATCACCCTATTATGTTTTTCTATCTTCTTTATCCTCTGTTTCCATCCATAAGTCTACAGGTGAAGCATTGTCTCATCCAGGGTGGCGACAGGCTATGACTGACAAGATGTCTGCTTTACATACGAGTGGTACTTGGGAGCTCGTCCCTTTTCCTTAAGGTAAATCTACTGTTGGTTGTCGTTGGGTGTATGCAGTCAAAGGTTGGTCAAGATGGTAAGGTTGATCGTCTTGTTGCCAAGGGATATACTCAGATATTTGGTCTTGATTACAGCGATACCTTCTCTCCCGTGGCTAAGATAGCATCAGTCCGCCTTTTTCTATCCATGGCTGCTGTTCGCCATTGGCCCTTGTATCAGCTGGACATTAAAAATGCATTTTTACACGGTGACCTTGAGGATGAAGTTTATATGGAGCAACCACCTGGGTTTGTTGCTCAGGGGGAGTCTCGTGGCCTTGTATGTCGCTTGCGCCGGTCACTTTATGGTCTGAAACAGTCTCCTCGAGCCTGGTTTGGTAAGTTAAGCACTGTTATCCAGGACTTTGGCATGACTCGGAGTGAAGCTGATCACTCTATATTCTATCGGCATTCTGATTCGAGTCTCTGTATTTATCTAGTGGTCTATGTTGACGACATTGTTATTACCGATAATGACCAGGATGGTATTACTAAATTGTAGCAACATCTTTTTCAACACTTTCAGACTAAGGATCTGGGAACACTAAAGTATTTTCTGGGTATTGAGGTCGCTCAGTCTAGCTCAGGTATTGTGATCTCACAACGGAAGTATTCCTTAGATATTCTTGAGGAGACAGGAATGACAGGTTGTAGACCTGTTGACACTCCGATGGATCCGAATTCTAAACTTCTTCCAGGACAGGGGGAGCCTCTTAACGATCCTGCAAGATATAGGCGGTTAGTTGGTAAATTAAATTATCTTACAGTGACAAGACCTGACATTTCCTTTCCTGTGAGTGTTGTGAGCCAGTTTATGGGTTCTCCGTGTGATAGTCATCGGGATGCAGTTGTTCGCACTTTTCGGTATATAAAATCAACTCCAGGTAAAGGTTTATTGTTTGAGGATCGAGGCCATGAGCAGATCGTTGGATACTCCGATGCTGATTGGGCAAGATCGCCTTCTGACAAACATTCTACTTCTGGATATTGTGTCTTAGTAGGAGGAAATTTGGTATCTTGGAAAAGCAAGAAACAGAATGTGGTTGCTTGATCTAGGGCAGAAGCAGAATATCGAGCAATGGCTATGGCGACATGTGAGCTAGCTTGGATCAAACAGTTGCTCAAAGAGCTGAAATTTGGTGACGTTAGTCAAATGGGACTTGTGTGTGATAATCAAGCTGCTCTTCATATTGCGTCAAATCCAGTGTTCCATGAGAGAACTAAGCACATTGAGATTGACTGACACTTTGTCAGAGAAAAGATACTCTCGGGAGATATTGCTACAAAGTTTGTAAAGTCAAATGATCAGCTTGCAGACATTTTCACTAAGTCCCTCATTGGTCCTCGTATTAACTACATATGTAACAAGCTCGGTACATATGATTTATATGCACCAGCTTGAGGGGGAATGATAGAATATGTAAATAGTAGTAAAATAACCTTAATCCAATATGTATTAGGAGTAGGATAGGTTATGTGTATATATAGGGCTCATTGTATCATGTTTAATATCAATTATTATATTTCTCCCGTGCTTTCTCACACTGCACATGAGTGTTATGTGATTTGTACTTAAATTTCACTGAATTGATCTTTTTCTGTGAGCTGGAACAATCTCGGGACTACACAATATGGCTTGAATTGCTTTTTGAATGTTATCTCATTAGCTTTGATCTGGAGTTTCTCCAGCAAAACCTTATAAACGTCAAAACCAATAATCAAATCATTACCTAGGACATCTGACCCAATCAATTTGGTCATGTACTTCAATGGTGACGGGATGCTTGGTAATAACAGCTATGGTCAAAATTCTATTTGAGGCGGTTGAATTTCTTGAAATACGGTACCAAATACTCATCTGCAAAGACTGCAAGATTAATCAGTGAAGAGGTTGCTCCGTGGCAAAGAAAGTTGTGACATGTGTTGGTTTGTCCCACTTGGACGCATAGACTTTGATTTCTGCTTGCGAGATCACCGTGATGTTGTGGATCTCTTCATTCACCTTTGGTTTTGGTTCTGAAATTTGGTAATTATCATCATCATATTCTTCATAAAAATCCACGAAAAAGAGACTTTCTGTGGGCTCATCTTCAAGCGAGAAAACTAATTCAAAATTGTCATCCTCCCTGAAATGTACGCCTATGTAATCTGTAATCTCATAGAGAAGTCTAGTAGACTACTTGGACTGCAGGCAGTTCTGCGCAAAATATCCTATTTTATTACAAATAAAACAGGCTCTATTTTTCCTTGCGTTGTCCAGCCTTCTCCTTCTGAAGTATTTTGTTTTCCTTTAGAACCTGGACATATCGCATGAGAATTTTGGCAACCTGAATTTTTTAACTTCTTCCTTGGTGCCTGGCATGAGCAATCTTTCTTTCCTGTGATTAAATCTGACCTGCAGCAAGCTATATCAAGTGCTGGATCATTCTTCACTATCTGTTTCATAGCAGATCCTTTTGCAAAGATATCATCAAGAGCACAAAAAATGGCTTGCCTAATGCAACCAATATTTGAAGCAGTTACTGACCGGTATTTATCTTCTATGATGATCATGATTCGACCGGCCAACATCTTTGGTAGGGATAAAACAAATGCTTGTTTTAGATTGATATCCCCACCCAGTTCAAAAAAGATTTTTGCCTTTTTTTGGAAATGTTTGTCAATGATATCTCTATCCAAAGACAGGTAGTTCATTTCAAAGAGGTGTCTTTGAAGTTTTTCATGCCTTTGGCCAGCATCGCCACAGAAAATTTCATGCAAGATTCTAATGTTAAAAGCAAAATCTTGGGAAGTGAGGAAAACATTTTTGTCCTGCGACCCAAGTGAATTCCACCAGTCTCAAAGGATACCTGAGAGGCGAGAAGTGAATTCTGATAGAAATATGTACTTCTGTGGCTCTGCGAAATTCTTGTCACCATCCAAGTGTAGAAATCTTGGATTTTTTAAGGTCATTTTAAGACGTTTATATCATCTAAGGTAAAGGTATGGAGACCAGTACCTACTTGTTTGCCTGTGGCACAATCATATCTCCCTTCTGGAATGGGCTCATAGTCATCCCATCTTGATCATCGTCAACTTCTGGGACCTCTGACTCCCTAGGTTGATTCATGAAAATGGGTGGAACTTCCCTTCAATATTTTCTTTTTTTTCCAATCCAAAAAATTGCACAAGTGTCTTAAACCATTTTCACCTCTTAACCCCCTAGGTAGGTACCCATTTGAAGACATAAAAAATAGGCACACCTTCTTTATCCTGTTCACCACTCTACTCCACAAGAAATTACCATGGAAAAACAAAAAAATCTACACAAGTTTTCACCTTTAACCCACCAAGAGTTACCATAAAAATCCAAAAATATATCAATAAAGTTGCATACTCATGTCTTGCCATAAAGTTCCAAAAGTTCAATGCCATGCAAGTACTATTCAAGGGTCCCTCGTGTCATCAGATAAAAATCATTCATGTCAAGCCATAAATTTCCCCAAGTACTATGTCATACAAATACTATTCAAGGGTCCCTCATGTCATCAGAGAAAAGTCATCCATGTCAAGCCATAAATTTACCCAAACCCAGTGCCATGCATATATTATTCATGGGTCCATTGGCCATCATACATGTCTTCTCCAAACCAATACCAAAATCCAAAGCCATAGAATTTATTTTCTAGTTCATGATCATGCTTTTACGCTTTATCTATTAACCAAATAAGTGTTTTACATTGTAAGACTTTTATGTTTGTTGTACTTGTTTAATGTCAATTGTACTATGTAATTAAACAAGGGTAGTACATGTATTAGCTTTCTATCTCCTATAAATATGAGTCTTTGTTGTAGTTGGAGAACATCTTATTTTCAACCTAGTTCTCTTGTAAAAATTCTTGTGTAATAAAATGTCTTTATCTAGCCAAGTCTCTTATACTCTCTTCCTCCAAAACATGGGGATATGGCTGATTTGTATTTGAGTGTAGAGTCACTTTGAATTTGTAGTTGTACATAAGCAAAGTACAGAGAAATGCATTTATTTTTTGTATTTCTAACCATCATGGAAATTGAACTACATATGGTAGAAAACCATGTGAATCATCAATACAATGTGCCAACTGCTCTTGGATTTTTATTAACATTGGATGGATTCAAGCTTTGCTTGTCACGCTCACATATTGGAAAGTAAAATTTGCCTCAATGCATCAAACTCATCAAGAGCTCCAATTTTCTAACAGCAACATAATCCAAATAGAATTTCGGAAACACAAACAAGGCATATAATATGATCACCGAAACATCAGGAAACATCTAACATATCTCTTCTCTGTTTCTCTCTAAGCAAATTATACAAGCTTATGCAAGTATACATGCACTTTCTAGACCATTAGTTTCTACACTGCTTACAACTTATCTTCTCTGTATTCTTCCAATTTTATCATAACATTATCCTAAGGCTTCACTCTCAAATTGAAAATAGAACTTCTATGTCCGATTTTATGCGGCACACTTTCCTTTTCAGTCTATCCCAAAAGAATGATACTTTTCTACATTTAGCAACAATATAGCTTTAAACTTCTCATTTTACCCTTAATTGAGATGATTTACAGCCACGCAAATATCTTTAGCATGTTTTAGTTCATAAGTTTCAAAAGTTTTTCCTTCTTTCATAAACTGAGCGTCCAATCAAATACTGTAACACAAAATTGGGACGGAGTGAGTGAATCTCTAAGATACTAGTAATTAAAGAACACTTCTTGCTGCTCTCTCTAGTCCGTCCTTCTATTTGAACCTTTGAATATAGTGTAAAAAGGTAATAGCAAACTGAACTAAAGAACAAGACAAACCACAACAAAGAAAAACTAAATATCACTAACAACAAGCAGAAGAGAGAGAAAATTACAAAAGAAGCAGATCTATTAAAACAGGCAAGGATAATATGCATTAAGCATGCTATTGAGTATGAAAAATTCCTATTAACCTGATAAGTATTGTCGAATTTATCATACATAAATCGCGTGATAATACTGGTTTTACCGACAGATTGATCTCCTAAGAAAACGAGCTTATACTTTGCAAGCGCCGAAACCGGAGCCATCTATCGATCTTTCGAAATAACCTGATAACGGATCCTATCAAGATTTTCCGACGGTTTTATGAGAGATCTCGCCGGCAGGTGATCGGAGAAAGCAAGAGTTGGATTTGAGAGAGAGAGAGGGAGGAAATTGTAGTTTTGCGTTAGGAAGCGCGTGAGGTGTTTTGACGAAACAAATTTGAAACGGAGTTGACGGCAAGGGTGTTAAAAACAAAAAAAGAAGTACCGAAAACCGAAAGAACCACAGCCAAATCAAATCAATGTTTGGATCACTTTTAAGCCGGTAATTGTTTAAATAGAGATTTTAATCCCTATTGTTATGTTAAATATCACATTATGTTATATGTCTACTCTTCTTCTATAATTTTTATCTCAAATGATTAATAACATATTCCATGATATATTTTATATATTTAATGACATATTCCATTACATAGCTTTTTCACTTTTATGTCTATATAAAGGTCTTGTAATAGATAGGAAAATACACACAATTAAAGAAGAAATAAAAATCTCTCTTCATCTCTTTCTATCTATATCTCTTAGTTTGTTTTTGCTTGTTCTATATTATTATTTCAGGTTGTATTTTATAATACATTATCAGCACGAAATTATATTATCTCAAGAAGATCTTTGACAAAATTAAGGTATAATTTTTCTTAAATTTGTATTTTTTTAAATTATGTCTGATATTATGAAGAGAAAGTTCGTTGACCTTGAAATTTCGGGCAAGAACTATATAACATAGACATTGGATGCTGAAATTTATTTAGATGCAATGGGTCTTGGAGACGCCGGTAGAGAAAAAGATAAAGCATCTACCCAAGACTGTGATAAGGCCTTGATTTTCTTGCGCCATCACCTCGATGAAGAGTTGGAAATTGAATATCTCACAGTGAAAGATCCACTTATTTCGTGGAATGGTTTAAAGGAAAGATATGATAACTTAAAGTTGGTCACTCTTCCACAAGCACGATATGATTGGGCTCATATTAGGCTTTAAGATTTTAAGTCTGTTTATGTTTAGAATTACTTCTAAACTAAAATTTTATGGAGATAATATCAGTGAATATGATATGCTTGAATAAATATTTACGCCGTTCATGCCTCTAATATGGTCTTGCAACAGCAGTACCGAGAGAAAGGTTTTACAAAGTACTCTCATTTGATTTCTCTTCTACTTATGGCTGGACGAAACAATGAATTGCTTAAGAAATCACAAAAATCAACCCATTGGGTCTACACCATTGCCTAAAGATGATGAGGTGTATTCCCATTATGCTAATTGTGAAAAAGGTCGTGACCATATTCGTATTCGTGGTCGTGGTCGTGGCCATATCCAAGGAAGAAATTTTCCTGGTGTTAATCATCCTCCACCGAAAAATAACTCTCAAAAATGGAAAGGGAAAGATGAGAAGCGAAATGCAGAGGGTTCAGAAACTAGATGCTATCTCTGCGGTGGAAAAGGGCATTGGGCAAAATTTTGTCACATACCAAAATATTTGGTTGAGCTTTATCAAGCATCTCTGAAGAATAAAGCCTCTGAAGCCAATATTGTCTATGACAATGAATTTGACATCACCCACTTGGATGTGGCAGATTTTTTTGAGCATCCTGATGAAAAAATAAACAACTTGATCGGTGATGGATCTGTGGTTAGAGATGATTAAGCAATTTAATTTTTATGCTTTCCTATTTGTAGCATGTAATGAATAAACTTCTCGTAATTTTTATTGCACTTTATAACTCTTCTTATGTAGTTCTTAAAAATATTTATATTTTCGAAACTTTATAAATTTCACAAGTTCTAGTTGTATAACAATAGTTTCTGTTAACAGCTAATATGTCATAGCATACTGTTTCACAAACCTCTTTATATGCATTTTAATTCTCTCTTGATAGTCTACTGTTTCACAAACCTCTTTATATGCATTTTAATTCTTTCTTGATAGCCTACTGTTTCACAAACCTCTTTATATGCATTTTAATTCTTTCTTGAACAAAAATTCGCGTAAGTGTTGTGCTGCTAAAAGAATATTACCAGAAAAATTATTTTACTTACAATGTGTAGGAAAATGCAAATAACTTATACATGTACATAAATTGATTGTAGTTGTATTAGTCATATGTGAACTTGTATTATTTTTTGCTTAATTATTTGTATAATAACTAGAATTTGCCAGAAAATGCATTAATGACTGCTATTGAATTATTGGTTTAACTTTATTTCTTTTCCATTTTTCTCTAAAAATATTAATATTTATTCATATACATCTTTTGTATGTCAAACTACGGGAAGCAAATATGGATATCTTTTAAAGCAAACTTAGATCAAAGTTCAATTGTAAAAATATTTGCTTAATTAATTCATGTACAACACATACAATATTCAAAGAGAAGAAATATTTCTCTCATTTAAACATGTGTAAGGCAAATGTTACTATAATTTCTGATAGTAGTAATTTAATTGAAGGCTCTGGAAGAGCTACTATAACTCTGCCTAAAGGAACAATACTTATCATAGAGAATGCAATGTTCTCCTCCAAGTCCAAGAGGAACTTGTTGAGTTTTAAAGATATCCATCGAAATGGATATCATATTGAGACAATAGATGAGAATAATCTTGAATATCTCATCATTACCAAGAATGTCTGCGGCCAAAAGAGGGTTATTGAGAAGCTCTCATCTTTCTTGTGGCCTGTATTGGATAAGAGTTAGTGGCACATTCTACTATAAACCAAAAGGTTACTGATTCCAATACTTTTGTACTTTGGCATGATCGATTGGGAC
Organism: Nicotiana benthamiana; assembly: GCA_034376525.1. NCBI lineage: Eukaryota > Viridiplantae > Streptophyta > Magnoliopsida > Solanales > Solanaceae > Nicotiana > Nicotiana benthamiana. The sequence continues at coordinate 128,352,951 of CM067339.1, read as the reverse complement.
ATCCTAGATAAATTATGATGGGACGGATTATAGAAAATTCAAATGGGCATCCATTAAAGAATTTAAAGATTCTTTTAAATGATTAATTTTATTACACTTCTTGTTATCAAAGCAAATTAATTATTAGAATACCACCAACAAAGGTTGGAATTGAGTCCCCTGCGTTCTTGGAACGTATACAAGGAGATATGTGTGAACCCATTCACCCACCTAGTGGGTCGTTTAGATATTTTATGGTCATAATAGACGCGTCTTCTAGATGGTCTCATGTGTGCCTATTGTCATATCGCAACCTTGCGTTTGCAAAATTAATGGCACAAATAATTCGATTACGGGCTCAATTTTCCGATAATCCAATTAAGTATATTAGTTTTGATAATTCTGCTGAGTTTTCATCCCAAGCATTTAATGATTATTGCTTGTCAATTGGGATAAAAGTGAAACATCATGTAGCTCATGTTAACACTCAAAATGGTCTTGCAGAGTCCTTAATTAAATGCCTGCAATTGATAGCAAGACCGTTACTCATGAAAACAAGGCTGCCCACTTCTGTTTGGGTCATGCCATTTTGCATGCAGCAATGTTAGTTCGTCTCAGACTAACAAATTATCATAAATATTCCTCGTTACAATAGTTTTGAGTCATGAACCTAATATATCCCATTTCAGATTTTGGATGCGCAGTATATGTGCTTGTAGAACCGCCATATCGCACCAAAATGGGTCCGCAAAGAATGTTAAGAATATATGTTGGGTTTGAATCGCCCCCCATTAGTCCCTGCCTCTAAACATTGACAGAGGATTTGTTCACTGTACGATTTGCAGACTATCGATTCGATGAAACACTTTTCCCAAAATTAGGGGGAGAAGCCGGTGAAAACAAACGGGAAATTTTGTGAAAAAATCCATCATTATCTCATCTTGATCCACGTGCCTCTATTTGTGAAAAAGAGGTGCAAAAGATTATCCATTTGCAGAGAATAGCAAATCACATGCCAGACGCATTTCTGGATTTGAAAAGGATAACAAAATCACATATCCCTGCAGGAATGTTCCAATCCGTATTGATGTCCCTATTGGGAAATCTTCTAGTGTCATAGCTAATGAGTCGAAAGCACGCCTAAAACATTACAGACCATTGGGTTCCAAAGATCTAATTCCTAGAAAAAAGAAAATAAATGATCAAAATTACACTATGAAAGAATCTCATGAAGAAATCCACGATTTAATAATTCTGAGATTCATGAGGAATCCACTAAGCCCGAGACTCAAGAAAATAAGGAACTATCAATAAATCCAATCTATATTGAGATAAATTTGATCGAGTGGATATAGTGGTGGATTATGTCTTTGCATATAATGTTGCATCTAGCATTATGCAAGAAAGTGAGGTTCTTGAACCTCAATCTGTTGTAGAATGTCGACAAAGACTTGATTGGCCAAAATGGCAAGAAGTAATCCAATCAGAGTTTAATTCACTTGCAAAACGTAAAGTTTTTTGGCCTGTAGTCCAAACACCTAGTGATGTTAAGCTTGTTAGCTATAAATGGGTCTTTGTACGCAAGAGAAATGAGAAAAATGAGGTACAAAGATATAAGGCACGCCTTGTTGCACAAGGATTTTCACAAAGGCCTTGTGTCGATTATGAAGAGACATATTCACCCGTTATGGATGCTACAACGTTTCGTTATCTCATTAGTTTTTCTGTCCATGAAAAGCTTGACATGGATTTAATGGATGTGGTTACCGTCTACCTTTATGGCTCACTTGATAATGAGATATACATAAAAATTCCTAATGGATTTAAAATACCAAACGCACATAATTCTAAGTCCCGGGAAATATTTCAATCAATTACAAAGATCCTTGTATGGTCTAATGCAATGAGAACGAATCTGATATAATCGTCTTAGTGAGTATTTATTAAAAGAAGGCTATATAAATGATGTCATTTGCCCATGCATTTTTATAAAGAAAACAACATTGAAATTTGTTGTGCTTGCCGTATGTGTTGATGACATAGACCTTATTGGAACTCCTATAGAACTCCAAAAGGCAATTGATTATTTAAAAAAGGAATTCGAGATGAAAGATCTCGGAAAGACAAAATTATGTCTTGGTTTGCAAATTGAACATTTGGCAAATGGAAATTTTGTTCATCAATATGCCTACATAGAAAAGGTATTGAAACGGTTTTACATGGATGGAGCACATCCATTAAGTACTCCCATAGTTGTTCGATCACTTGATGTGAATAAGGATCCACTCCGAACTCAAGAAGAGAATGAAGAGTTATTTGGTCCTGAAGTACCATATCTTAGTGCAATTGGTGCACTAATGTATCTTGTCAATACTACAAGGCCTGACATAACTTTTTCAGTTAATGTCTTAGCAAGATATAGCTCTACTACTGCAAGGAGACATTGGAATGGAATCAAACACATATTGCGATATCTAAAAGGGACTACCGATATGGGCCTATTTTATGGCAATAGTAGCAGTCCTGACCTTGTTGGTTATGCTGATGTTGGTTATTATCTGACCCGCATAAGGCTCGATCTCAAACAGGTTATGTGTTTACATGTGGCGGCACTGCCATATCTTGGCGATCGACTAAGCAATCAATCGTGGCTACTTCTTCTAATCATGCTGAGATAATTGCTATTCATGAAGCAAGTAGAGAATTTATTTGGTTGAGATCTGTAATACATCTTATCCGAGACAAATGTGGTTTTAAGTGTGAAAAGCTACGCACAATTTTGTATGAATATAATGCAGTATGCATAGCCCAATTAAAAGAGAAGATTTATAAAAGGAGATAGGACAAAACACATTTCACCAAAATATTTTTTACACATGATCTTCAAAAGAATGGTGATACCAATGTGCAATAAATTCGTTCAAGTGATAATATGGTTGATTTGGTCAACAAGTCTCTACCGACGTCAACCTTCAAGAAGCTAATACACAAGATTGGGATGCGAAAGCTCAAGAATGTAAGTTGATGCTCTCATCAGGGGGAGTTAATATGCGTTTACTCTTTTTCCCTTACAAGGTTTTGTCCCATTGGGTTAGCGAGACAACCAAAAGGCGTATTTCTAAACAGTGTACTCTTTTTCCTTCACTAGAATTTTTTTTCCCATAGGGTTTTTTTTCTAATAAGGTTTTAACGGGGCACATTATCTATAGACATCCAAATGAGAGGTGTTATGATAAATACACATTATGTTTGATGTCTACTCTTTTTTCATGATCTTCATCTCAAATGCTTAATGACATATTCCATGACATATTTCGTATGTTCAACGACATATTCCATAACATATTTTCTTCACTTTTATGTCTATTTAAATGCCTTGTAATAGATAGGAAAATACATACAATTGAAGAAGAAATAAGAATCTCTCTTCCTCTCTTTCTCTCTATATCTCTCAGTTTGTTTTTGCTTGTTCAATGTTGTTATTTCAGGTTATATTTTATAACACCTCTGTTATTGTTGTATTTCAGTTTTGATTCTTATATTATTCAACTTAATACATTTAACTTTGCCTTAATTATATTTGGCCAGTCTTTTTAAAAAGTATTTTTAAATATCAAATTGCCAAAAAAACCATAAAGCTTTCGTTTACAATTGCTTTATTTTAAAGTTTATATATTTATTAAAAAATGCAATTAAAATTTTTATTTAACTAAAATATAAAATAAATATATATTAAATCTTTTAATGAACGTAAACCATAATTATATAAAATAATAATTTTGAATATGAAATTAATTATATTAAAACAAATTATTTATTGTTAATTAAAAAGCTAACCATAAATTACTATTTAAAAGAAGAGATAATTTATACTCCGAGAGACTATTCCAACGAGCAATAAGAGAAGGAGAATAAAAATATGATAAAAATAATAAAATAAAAAAATGAATGGTAGCAATAAAAAATAAAAGCGATAGGTTAAATTGATGGGGAATAATTTCTGAAATCTTAATCTATGGTAAGTATATTCTTGTCTTTAAAAAATTAATATTCTACTTGTGCTTCTTGAAGAAGCTAGATTTTATTACTTCTTCCCAAAAATAAAGAAATTACTTTTACTGCTACTTAAAATTACTTTTTCGTCTTGACCAAGTACCACAAATTAAAATATTTTTGGCTTCCCAAAAGCTTGGCCAAACATGCTCTAGTTCTCATCATTGTCGATCACGTCAATGCGTCCTAAAGATATATCATATATATAATGACTGGACCGATCGTTTTGTGTATCGTAACTCCATTTCCCTATTTATTTCTTATTATGTGTTTATTTGTGGTTATGTGACTTGCCGGGGTGGTTGGATTGGTTTCGGGAATGTTTCGGTATGAAATTGGACACTTAATCCCAAGGTTGAAGGCTTAAGTTGAAAGAGTTGATCAGAGTTTGAATTTTATTTATATGACTCCAGAATGATATTTTGATGATTGCAATAGCTTCGTATAGCGGTTTTAGACTTAGGCATATGTCCAGATGTTGATATGGAGGTCCGTAGGTTAATCTGTTGCTTTTTGGCGAAAGTTAGAATAATGAAGGTTTGGAAGGTTGGAAGTTTTAACCAAGAGTAGTCTTTGTTGATATCATGTATTTTATTTCGCAAGTTGAAAAAGGTTCGTAATGTCATTTGGTACTAGTGTGCAAAATTCGAGATTATTCAAAGTTGATTTGGTATGGTTCGGCATGAGTTTTAGGAGTTGTAAGTTCATTAGTTTTATTAGGCTTGAATTGAAGTGCGATTCATGATTTTGATATTGTTTTACATGATTTGAGGCTTTGATTAAGTTTGTATTATGTTTTAGGACCTGTTAGTATGTTTGGATGAGGTCCTGGGGCCTCGGGTGTGATTTGGATGGTTGGCGGATCATTTTTGTACTTTGAAGGATTGTTGAAGCCTGGGAGTTATGGTACAATCACACATGAATGGGATTTGTCACAGGTGCGATGCTGCAGAAGCGGCCATGTAATTACATATGCGGGCTTGGCTAGGCTGGAAAAGGTTGTAGGTGCGAAGGATTTACCATATCTGCAAGCAGACAGATGCAGACAAGGCGACGCAGAAGCAGAGAAAGGCTGGCAGATCTAGGATCGCAGATGCGGAAGGGTTCTACATGTGCGGATACGCAGAAACGGTAGGTCAGAACTTAATTGAAGTTTGCAAGTGCATGGTTTTGACCTTAGAAGCGGAATTTTGGATCTCAGGTGCGATTTCACTAGCATGTTACTATATTCGAAGAGTTTGAGTGTTTTCTCAGTTTTTGAGATTTGGAACTCGGCTAAGGACGATTTTTGAGAGACTTTTTGTTACAATTAAAGAGGTTGGTAAAGTTTAATCACTTTTGATGTCAGATAGTGATTACCCACTGACTGTTACATCTAGTATATGTGAATTTGAAGTGAAATTTGGGGATTTTAGACTATGTTGTTAGAAAGGGAGATTTGATGATTTGTGGTTGCAATTGGATATAATTAGTATGGTTGGACTCGTAATTGACTAGGTGGTCAGAATTTGTGAATTTTGTCATGTTCCAGGATGCGGGCCCGTGGTTGACTTTGCAAAGTTGATTCAAGACTTTAGTTTTATTATTTGGAATTATTTCATAATGGTATTATTGATAGTATTAGATAGGTTTTAAATGTCCTTGCCTTATGTTTTGATAATCTAACAAACTTACTGTTAAGAACCAGATAGGGAACCTGACCTACTTGGACTATACTGCAAGTTTGACGGAATCCAGCTAAATGTGAACTGCTATAGCTTCAGGAGCTAGGAAACCAAACAAGGACCCGGTACCGTTGTGGTTCTCTCATAGCAGTACAAAGTCAATTGGACACAACTGGAAACGAAGTGACCGCCTGCACTGTTTATGCCGAATTGCACTATTTCCAGCGCCCACTCATTCCTTGACCAACTAAAGTGCTCACATCATTTTCAAGTGATGTCATCAAGGTGTACCAACAATGAGTTTATGTTAAAACATCACTTGAATGTTTCAGTTTCTCATTCAAGCCTTTTGCAAAAATAGAGAAATCAATTCTCACAAGCTTGAAGAACAAAGTTGAAAGATACTACGGACTAGTTCCTACACTCATTATTTTGTTGTCCTTAGTTGAGTTGTAACTTTGTTATTGTACTTATGGTATTTCCTAAATTGCTTAGCTAGAAGCGTTGATTAGGAAAATTCTTGTAAAATCCGTAAATTTTTTGAGTTTATGTTATGACTAGGTTTAGTCATAAGCAAAAGCCTTTGTAACTGTAGAGTGACAAAGTGGCTTGCGCTGAGAGCATCTCAAGTTAGTGAAAGTCTTTGTTACTAAGGAGTCACAAAGTGGCTTGTGGTAAGAGTATCACAAGTTAGTTGAGTTGAATTCTTTGTAATGGAGTTATTACAAAGTGGCTTGTAATAGGTTTTTACAAGTTAGTGAGGTAGAAAGCCTACATGTGTAGTTCGTGATTTTTGGTCCCCTTGGGTGGGATTTTTCCACATAAAAATCACTTGTCTCATTTACATACAGTTTTTTAGCATTCTCAGCAGAATCTCATAGAGGACCAGGTGCTCTACTGTTTGGTGGACTCATACAATCTAACAATTGGTATCAGAGCGGGTTCCTCCTATCAGGCTAACACCTAGGAATGATCCTAATGGCTGCTCCACCAAATTTTGAAGAAGGTCAATCTACATATCGACCACCCAAGTTCAACGGACAATACTATGGGTGGTGGAAAACAAGAATGCATGATTTTATCATGGCTGAGGATTTTGAGTTATAGGATATCATATGTGATGGTTCTTATGTTCCAACAAAGGTACTGGAAGAACTCCCATTTTCAATGACAAAAACCAGTAAAGGATACACTAACGCAGACATAAAAGTTGTGGAGAAGAATTTTCGTGCCATGAAGATTATGGTGTGTGGAATAAGATCTAAAGAATATAATAGAATTTCTGCGTGCGACACTGCTAAGGAGATATGGGAAGCCTTGCAAACAGCTCATGAGGGAACTACCCAAGTAAAACAGTCTAAGATAGATACGCTCACTACCGAGTATGAACTCTTCAGGATGAAGGACGATGAATCTATTCAAGATATGTACACAAGATTCACTTCCACCATAAATGAGTTACACTCACTTGGCAAAACCATTCCTAGAAATAAGCTAGTGAAGAAAATCCTCACTATTCTACCTAGCCCATGGGAAAGCAATGTAAATACTATTACTGAATCAAAAGACTTGCAGGAGCTGACCACCGAAGAGCTTATTGGAAATCTGAAGACCTACGAGATGAAGAGGAGGATAGACAGTGAAAGAAGAAAACCAAAGAAGGAAAAGAACCTAGTACTTAAAGCTGATAACAATGACTCAAGTGGGGAAGACAGTGACATGGCTTATTTAACCAAAATATTTCAGAAGATGGTCAGAAGAAATGTAGAAATGCTAAAAAGGGGTAGCTCTAACAAACCAAAAAACTATAATTTTTATCATAAATGTGGGAAGCCTGGACACTTCATGAAAGATCGTCCTCTCTTGAAGCAATAATTCTCTAAGAAAAACTAAGAAAACAACTAAGAGGAACCCGGTTTCTTTCAAGGACTTCAAGAGAAAAAGATATGTTGTCAATATGGTGAAACATGCTCTTTGAGCATGAGGGGGATTCCTTTAGTGAGTCTGAAGATGAACCTAATGCTGGTGATAGTTCCATGATGGCTGTTGAAGGCAAGGAAATTGAATTGACTTAAATTTTGCTTTGATGGCCCAATTAGATGATGATGAAGACGATGGCAACAAAGAGGGAACAGTGAAAGGAAGCGGTCAGCAATGGTTCATGGATAGTTGGTGTTCAAAGCACATGACTGGGAACACCATGGACTTTCTTTGACCAAAAGCCCTGTAAGGAGGGAGTGTATCCTTTGGCAATGGGAAAAAGGGGTACATTCTTGGAGTTGGAAAAGCCGGGAAGTCACTCACTCATTCTATTTAAAATGAGTACTATGTCAATGGCCTTAAGTACAGTCTCTTGAGTGTCTCTCAAATCTATGATAAAGAAAATAAGGTGGAATTCTTGTCCAAAATATGTACAGTCACTGATATGGTAACTGGTGAAGTGGTACTTATGGCCAAAAGATACAAGAACATCTATGTTGCTGATTTTGAATCCTTACAAAGTGGTGATCTGAGTTTTCTAAAAGTTGATGATGATGATGATGAACTATGGCACAAAAGAATGGGCCACACAAGTTTTTCTCTTCTGAACAAACTAATTCAGAAGGACGTGGTCCATGTTCTGCCCATGTCAAAATTCAAGGTGCAAAAGGTCTGTGATGCCTGTGCTAGAGGAAAACATGTGAAGTCCTCATTTAAGCGTAAAAGATATATGAGCACATCAAAGCCACTAGAGATTCTGCATATGGATCTATGTGGCCCTATAAGAGTGTAAAGAAGAGGAGGAAAAAGATACATTTTTGTGATAGTGGATGACTACTCTAGATTCACATGGACTCTATTTCTTAGAACTAAAGATGAAACTGTTGAGGTGTTTGTCAAGAAAATCCAGGTGACGATGGAGTCTAGAGTCGCATGCATTAGATAAGATCATGAGACAGAATTTGACAATGTCAAATTTTATGAGTTCTGCAATGGAAATGGCATTACTCACAACTTCTCAGCTTCAATAACTCCCCAGTAAAATGGAGTAATAAAAAGGAAGAACAAAACTCTGGAAGATATGGCAAGAACAATGCTAATCGATAGTGGATTGCAAAGAACTTCTGGGCTGAAGCTGTCAACACCGCCTGCTACTTGGTGAACAGGTGCATGATCAGATCACTTCTGAACAAAACCCCTATGAATTGTTGAATGGAAGGAAACCCAAGCTGACTCACCTAAGAAAATTTGGGTGCAAATGATATGTTCTCAACAATGGAAAAGGATCAGCTCGGTAAATTCTATGCCAAGAGTGACGAGGGAATATTTCTGGGCTACTCTTCTCAAAGCAAGGCTTACAAGATATATAATAAGAGGACTCAATGTGTTGAGGAAAATGTTCATGTTATCTTTGATAAGCCTTATCCATCCTGTGAGAAGAGTGCTGAAGAAGATTGATGATAGGCTATAATTGTGTATTTTAGTCGCTTATTACACTCAAATTTACTGCACTTTGATTGAGTTTGCGCTTTAATCGCTAGTGTCATGCACTAACTGTGTGTTTTATACCTTGTAGGAGTAATTTCGAGCTATATAGATGTTATGGAATGAATTCAAGTGATTTGGAGCTTTGAAAGCAGAGTAAAAGCTCAAGGAATTAAGTCGGGATCGCGTCTGGGGGTCAACGGATGATAGTTAGAGCGAACGAAGCATCCAATGGGTAGATTGTGCACTTTATAGTAAAATGCACATAACTGTTTACTCCAAACTCCAATTGGGATCCACAATATATGGTTGGAAATCTAACTTAAGGGCTACAACTTTCATGTTTTGTGTTTTTCCAAATTCGCAACGGAAAAGGGTGAAACGTTCCCAGAAGCGCGGTCGCGCTAGTTTTAGAGTGCCCAGGACAGAATGTCATCCAGCTAGAGCGCCCAGGTGCACGCCCAGATGCGCGACCGCGCTAGTTTGACCCTGAGAAAGTGTCCTTTTTCACATTGGAGAAGGTATAATTGTTTGAACCCAACCCTACTTGGTATATACACATAGTAGAACATTTTTTAGAGTAATTTTGGACGAAGGAAGAGCACAGAACCGCCGTGGAGGCCGGGTTTCATTTTTTCTTCCACCAACTTAGTAATTTTATGTTTTTTGTATGATTTATTGTTTTTGCTACCATGTCTATGTGGAGCTAAACTTCACGTTCTAGGGTTGTGGTTCTTTTATGACTATTGTTATTCGGATATTGATTTTGATTTCTTAGTTTATCATATTGGTTTATTTATTCAATCTTGCGCTTAAGTATTTGATTGCTTGATCACCAATTGAATACTATCTACGAATCATGAATTGGACTCTAAAGTGGAAATTCTAGATTGCATATAGGATTGAGTAGAGCAAGTTCTTGAACATGGGCCTCCGGGAACAGATTCGCGGTTGGGATAGACATATACCCAATTGCCTTGCTTGGTTGATTTACAAGAATTATAAATGCGTTCTTGTTGATGCTAACTCCATAGACATATAGGCATTAGGTTAGTTTGAATAGGCAAGTAAGAACTCGACAGATTCTTATGAGCAATATTAACCCTGTCAACCAATAAACTAGATAAATTAGTTAGTCAATTCAATAAAAGAATACAATAGGAATGTTAGATAGCCCATAACCCTAGATCGTTTTCATTACATTGATAACATACAAATATGCTCTTTCTATGCTCAAGTTCATTATTTGTTTTCTTTTTATTTTATTTAGTTTAGAATCAAATATTTCTAGGTTTAATTCTTGTTTAGATAATTAGGATAGTCTAATTTGGTTAATAGTTAATCACAAGTCCTCGTGAGATCGACATCCGACTATTAGTCACTTTATTACTTGACGACCACGTGCACTTGCGTGGGTAATTTTGATCGAAACAAAGATCAAGATGGAGAACCCTTACTAGTCCTTGATGAAGTCATTGACATGACAAATGGAAAGGCAGATATGATGAGTCAAGTAAAAGAACTGAGTGAAGACAATACTACCTCATCTCTAATGAAGCCAAGTACTTCAATTACAACTACTGAAGCTGAAGAAAGAATGGTTGATGCGGTTCAGGGAACTCTACTAGAACCTGAGATAAGAACGCTGGAAAACCAGCCAAACACCACATCCTCTCAAAATGAACCTCAGACGTCTAATTGGAGACACCAAAGCTCTCATCTAATGGACAACATTATTACTCCTCTAGATTCCGGAGTACAAACCAGGTCAAGAGCCAAAAATTCACTTGCCTTCTCAGCTTTTCTCTCCCAGATAAAACCCAAGAATATTAAGGAAGCCTTGAAAGATGCATATTGGATTACAGCCATGCAAGACGAGTTACATCAGTTTGAAAAGAACAATGTCTGGCACCTGGTACCTTGACCCTCAGAACACACCATTATAAGAACTAGGTGGGTATTCAGAAACAAGCCTGATGAACATGGAATTACCATAAGGAACAAGGCCAGGCTAGTGGTTCAAGGCTAGAATCAGGAGAAAGGGATTGACTATGATGAAACGTTTGGTTTAGTCGCTCGCATGGAAGCTATTAGAATTTTAATCGCCTTTGCATCTCATATGGAATTCACCTTGTTCCAAATGGATGTCAAAAGTGCATTTTGAATGGACTTCTTAAGGATGAAGTCTATTTGAAGTAACCTCCAAGGTTTGAATGTCATGAACACCCTGAATATGTTTTTAAACTTGACAAAGCATTGTACTAAAGCAGGTTCCTTGAGCTTGGTATGAAAGGCTGTCAAAATTCCTCTAAGAAAATGGCTTTAAAAGAGGAAAAATTGACAACACCATATTTCTAAGGAAACAGGGAAGGAACCTGCTCATTGTTCAGGTCCATGTTGATGATATCATTTTTTGGGAAACAACTGATTCTCTTTGTGAGGAATTCGCAAAACTCATGGGAAGTGAGTTTTGAAATTAGTATGATGGGGGAACTAAATTTCTTCTTAGGTTTTCAAGTAAAAACAGTCCCTAAAGTGTACATTCATTTGTTAGCAAAAGTACATCAGGGAGCTCTTGAAGAGGTTGACATGGAAGCATCAAAGGTGATAGACACACCCATTGCTATGGCCACTTGACTGGACATGGGTGAATCTGGGTCTCCTGTGAATCAAACCATGTATAGAGGCATTATTGGGTCTCTTCTCTATCTTAAAGGAACACATGACCTGGTCCTTTATTATCCTATAGGTGAAAGTTTTAACCTCATTGGATATGCTGATACAGGCTATGCAGGTTATCTTGTAGATAGGAAGCACTTCTGGAATGGATCATTTCCTAGTTTCATGTCTCATATCTTGGGGCACAAGGAAGCAAAACTCAGTGGCTCTTTCAATAGCTGAGGCAGAATATGTAGCCACAACATCCTGCTGTGCACAACTTTTGTGGATCAAGCAGCAACTGGAGGACTTTGGGGTACTCACTGAGAGTGTGCCCCTTCTATGTGATAACACAAGTGCACTCAACATGGCCAAGAATCCAGCTCAACACAAAAGGACCAAGTATATTGATGTGAGGCATCACTTTCTGAGGGACAATGTGGAGAAATGATTGATATGCATAAAGTTCTGTAGCACAAAAGATCCAATTGCAGACATCTTTACCAAGGCATTAAGTAGGGAATATTTTGAAAGAAACAGAGTGAAGTTGGGGATTTCAAAGCCCAATTGAGAACCTGATTGGCCATTATTTGGCTACGAAAATCATCTTCAAGAATTTTTTTTGGCTAAAAGTATTTTCTGGCCCTATGTAACTCACTTCAATACTGTTGCAGCTAAACACGCATGATGAGTATAGAATCTGTAGATGTAGTGCATGGATGATAAACGAGGATTAATATTTTCAAATAACAGGTCAAGAACCTGGTTCTTGTACCAAAGGTTAGTAGTTCCGTGCATTCTTTAATACACGTCTTTAAAAGGTACAAAACATTACTTCCATGTCATTCAACTTTCCAGATCCTGCTATCACGTCTCTTCACTTCAAATCATTCCATCTCCCTCTGAAATGTTACACTTCTCCACGCCCAACCGCCATTTCAGAACCTGTGCTTATTCCTCTCTCTTCATAATTATCCTCTCCCCATAAAAACCCTTTTTTGTTCTCCACAAACCCTAAGTCCTCCATTAGAATTTCGAAAAGCATTTTCACACCATTTTTTCAATGGATGAGACAAACTCCGACCTCCCTACCTCAGTCGTACCTGCTACTGATAAACCAATAGAGACTTCCATCCCTACTGAGTCTTCCTTACCGACTCTTACCCTTCCTGCTAAAATCACACCTCACCGAGATTATGTCTCTCTATATTTCAGAAACCCATCAAATTGTTGATCCGTTCTCTCCATATTCTAAGAATCCAACTAGATGAGGTCCAATGATGAGAAGGACCTAGATAACGTGGCTTATGATGCGTTCATAGTTAAGCGGAGGGTTGTATCCACTCTTGAGCCCTCTACCAAACGACCTACAACTAGATTAAAAGCTAAGGAGGCCTACGACTCTGCCCTTCAAAAGAGTAGAAAAAGTAGTAAAAAGCAAATGAGGAAGCTGGTGAAAGATGGTGTGCCCATAGGTGATAAAGGGATTCCTATGGTAGAGGTGGAAGAGGAAACCTCAGATGACCTATTTCACTGGTTAGACGGTCTCAAAAAAAGAAACAGCCTCCTTCAATAGAGATGGGGTCAGCCTCTAGCTCCAAGTTGAAGAAGGTGGTGAGTGGGTTCTTGATGTTTGATGAGGATGTATTAGTTGAATCCAAAGGAAAATGGGACATATGTGGTGAGAAGTCGAGCAAACGCAAGTCTAAAATTGTTCAGGAACCTGGTTCTGTAAAGAGGATGAGGAGTGAAGTCAGCCTTGGCTTAGAACGCTTGAGGCACCAAAAAGTCATACTTGATCGTACTTTTGACCCAATAATCTCTGAGATGGCTGGTCTGCGATAATTCTTGAAATGGTATAATTTCAAGGAGGGTGCATCTATTCCAAATAGATGCACCTAAGTTATATGAGGATGAGGTACAAAGCTTGTTTGCTAGCCTCTTTCCTGTTGAGACAGACTACATCTGTGCTTTGGTGAATAGAGTGGACATCGTGTTCGATGTAAAGCTGCTTGGAGAGATTCTTAAAGTTCCTATAGCTGGTGTGCCTAGTGTAAAATGTGTGTCAGTTTAACTTCAGAAATGTCGTGGTAAAATACAATGCAAACCATAAGGAGGACCATATCCATAAGAAAGCGCTACTCCCTATCTATCAAATGATGTTCGAATTGGTAAACAAAGTTCTATTGCCTCGAGATAATATGAGGTCAGTGACTTCTAAGTCTGACCTATTCTTGATGGAGCAACTGGATAGCTTTACTCCTGTGAGTCTGCCTGCTATTTTGATTGAACACATGCAAAAGGTTGCCACCTTCAAAGATGGTAATCATGGCCTTCCCTACGGGTTCTTAGTTACGCGAGTGTTTAAATTTTTTGAAGTACCACTGGGGCCAGACAAGGCGGGGACTAAGAAGCATACTTTCTCATAGATAACTTTGGAAGAATATGAGTGCATAGAAAAGAATTGAGGAGGGGGGTGTAGGAATTATATCAACCGTCACACAACTTATTAATGCTTAGAACAGTACATCTGAGGAAATTCGTCTGTTGAAGGCCAGGAATGCTATCCTGGAAGGTCAGGAAGCCTAAGGGGTTCCGGCGTAAAATGATGAAATAGCTCGTTTGACAAAGGAGAATGTTGATCTCAGGGTGCAAGTAGAGAACCTGAAAGCAGAACTGCTCAATGAGCAAAAGTCGGCCAATGCCCAAATAGACCTGTTCTCCAAACACTTGCTGCAGCTTCCAAGACCTTTACTCCTAGTTTCCCCTAAGTACCCCTTCAGTGACCAGTTTTTGGAAATGTTTTTTTAAAGTTTTTGTTGGAAAATGTTTTATTTTCTTTTTTTTGATGTGGTTGGGATGAAACAGTGCTACTCCCATCTTAACAATCCAATGTTGCCCTTGCTTTTTAAGCAAAGGCATATAGAATTTTTATCAATATCAATTCTATCCTCTTTTATTATCTCAATGCTTAATTTCTATGTTTCTATTCTCTATCATGTTGTGTCTACATATGTGGCATGAGTTAGCTCGGCTAGACTTCTTTATGTTGTTTATTCATTTGTGCCTTTTTAATGATGCCAAAATGGGGGAAATAAAGTCAGATGGAACTAATTGTGAAACTTATGTCTTCCTGTTACAAATTATCTGGTTCTAAACAATGTTTAGTAGTTAAATATGAGAAATAAGGAAGGCATAAAGTCAGGGAGAACTAATTGTAATGTAACATAATCTGGCTATCACTGCTCTGAAAATATGGTTGTCATTAATTTAAATTCACTTTATCAATGTTAAGTTGGTCATCATTAAAAATGGGCAAATTTATAGGTTTTAAATGTCCTTGCCTTATGTTTTGATGATCTAACAAACTTAATGCTTAGAACCAGAGAGGGAACATGACCTACTCGGACTATACTACAAGTTTGACGGATTCTAGCTAAATATGAACTGCTACAACTTAGGAGCTAGGAAACCAACAAGGACCTAGTACCCTTGTGGTTCCCTCATAGCAGTACAAAGCTAATTGGACACAGCTAGAAACGAAGTGACTGCCCGCAGTGTTTCTGTCACACTACATTGTTTCCAGCGCCCACTCATTCCTTTACCAACTAAAGTGCTCGCATCATTTCAAGTGATGTGATCAAGGTGTACCAACAATGTGTTTATATTAAAACATCACTTGAATGTTTCATTTTCTCTTTCAAGCCTTTTGTAAAAATAGAGAAATCAATTCTCACGAGATTGAAGAACAAAGTTGAACGCTACTACGGACTAGTTCCTAAACTCGTTATTTGTTGTCCTTTGTTGAGTTGTAACTTTTTTATTTTACTTATTGTATTTCCTAAATTGCTTAGCTAGAAGCGTTGATTAGGAAACTTCTTGTAAAATCCATAAACTTTTTGAGTTTATGTTGTGACTAGGTTTAGTCATAAGCAAAAGCCTTGTAACTGTAGAGTGACAAAGTGGCTTGCTGTGAAAGCATCACAAGTTAGTGAAAGTCTTTGTAGCTAGGGAGTCACAAAGTGGCTTGTGGTAAAAGTACCACAAGTTAGTCGAGTTGAATTCTTTTTAATGGAGTCATTACAAAGTGGCTTGTAATAGGGTTTTACAAGTTATGAAGTTGAAAGCCTACAGGTGTAGGTCGTGGTTTTTGTTCTCCTTGTGTGAGATTTTTTCACGTAAAAATCCCTTTTCTCATTTACTTACAATTTATTAGAATTGTTAGTAGAATCTCATAGAAACCAGATACTCTAGTATTTGGTGGACTCATACAATCTAGCGGTATTAAGATATTTTAGCTAGATTCGAGTCGTTCGGAGGTTGATACACGCAAGAAGGGCTTATAGGAGGAGTACTTTGGTTTGCTTGAGGTGTGTATCTTACCTAAAACTTAGTTGATGTACTAATTTCCTGAATTATTTGTGATAAATATATGATATGAGTGGCGTACATGTGTGGGGTTGAGCCCATATACATGCACCGGGATACTATTTCATGCTGGGGGTAGTTCTTATGCTATACTATGTGTTGAATTGATTGCTAGGCTACATGCTGTGTTATTTCCCCAACTTGTACTCCTATGAGATTATGTAGAGGTTATTCTTTTGATTGAACCTGATAAACTACTATTTCGTTATGAAGTTGTCTATTCTAGCTGTCGTAGCATACATTGCACATTCCTACACCATAATATGTTATTTATACCAGTCGAGGAGTATGAAAATTGATAATTATTGATCATGTACATATATTCTCGTCTATTTACTTACTGGTAGCATATGACCATGCCTGGTAGATTATGAATATTGGCACGTGAGTTGTCCCTGCGGATCTAGATATTGATGTTATTGGCATGTGAGTTGTTTGTACAACACGTGAGTTATCATGATTTTGATGTTGTTTGACATAATTTGAGGCTTTGAGTAAGTTCGTATTGTATTTTAGGACTTGTTGGTATGTTTGGATTAGGTCCTGAGGCCTCGGGTGTGATTCGGGTGGTTGGCGGATCGTTTTTGGAATTTGAAGGATTGCTAAAGCATGAGAGTTCTGGTGTAATCGCACATGCAAGGGATTTTCCACAGGTACAACACCGCAAAAGTGGTCATGTAATCGTAATGCGGGCTTGGATGGGTTGGAAAAGGTTGAAGGTGAGAAGGATTACCGCATCTACAAGTCCGCAGATGCGGACAAGGGGACGTATAAGCGAAGGAAGGCTGGCAAGGGTTCCGCAGGTGGGGGTTTGAGAGGGTATTCAGTGGCATATGGGTCTTAGACAGTGTGGTTTTATGTGCGAGTCTCGTGTGGTAACCTAGGTTGAGGTGTTGTGGTGCTATAGCAAGGGAGAATATCAAATTAAATATGAATCGGGAAGGAAATTGGATAAATTAAATAGCTTGATAATGCACCAAATCGGTATGGTAAGGATATGATTAATTATTTTATGTGTCGAGGTAATGAGCTTTACAGGTATTGTGCAGCAAAGCTTTGAAGTGCTGGCAGTTTGCTTAACTTGGTTTGGGTAGAAGGATTCAGTCCTGACAGTTTAGCTTGTGCAATGGAATTGGGAGAAAGAGTTCTTGATGTATTTTATCGTGGTTTGAAAATGAGTATATTTCCTATGGGTATGCGAGGCATGGATTGTGTAAGTTTTCTCCTATACGGGATCATGAAAGTTCTTGGCTAGTTGAGTGCGTCAATGCTGCGGCATAGGAGAGAGATAGAAGTCCTCATGTTATCCTAGTGTGGTATAGTCTATGTGTTATGATACGGAAAATTGAGATTTGCGTGTTCAAGGTTTTGGTTCAGTCATAATGGGGAGTCATTAAATTCATAAGCAGCACAGGCAGCTGCAGGTGATTTAAGAATCGATCTTCGGATGATTAAGGAAGATGGTATGGATATTTGATGTGTGTTATATGTGTTCAGAGAAGGGGCAAGGTAATGTAAACTAATAATATTTGGTGGTATTGCAGTATTCTCTTATTGGATCGACTATTGATAATTGAGTTGTTGATGGCGTAGGGAAATTTTTGAATATCTTTCGTGGTATGAATGGATATTTGATGTGTGTTATATGTGTTGGAGACTAGAAGTTCTCGTGATCTGACTATGCAGTGGTTGTAGATCGTGTGTATCGACATCGTCTAGCGGTTATGGAAATTGGAGGTCCGAGCGGATCTTTCGTTGCTTGGTATGTCAAATTTGGGTTATAATATTAGATGGAAGAATGGTTGTTCCAATGTCAGGTTGTCTAGACTAATATGTTATGGGCTACATCAGAAAATGCCACAAGCTGCGTGGCAAGGTCGATTGGAGTATGCTATAGCAGGGTAGCTTGTATTCCAGAGACCAGCGGACGGCTGGCAAACATTACTTTATTGATTGGGCCTTCGTGGTGGATGTCAGTGCAGAGGCTTCTCCCAGTGATTTAGTTCCGATATTGAGGTTTCGGATGCGTGTCTTATGGCCAAGAATGAGACTATATGTGTTTATTGTAATGGGCAAATTTGGCTCGATGTGCATCTCCTTTTATGAAATATATATGTGGATTGGGTGGCACGCCGCCATGGTTATCTTATTTGGATTGGGTTGCACGCCGCAACAGTGTGATGTTTAGAATAGTTTTCTATATGTTACCTTGTATGCATTACTTCCTGTTTTCTGAGGAAGGTCCGTATGGGGTGTTTCTCGGAAAATAGCGCATCGGTTGTGTCCTTTCAGGATTGAGTAGAGTATATTACTTGCTTCACCGTGGGTGTGATGGATTGCTGGATTTCAGACCTCAATCTGTGCGTGGCTGTCCGTGTTGAGCATGGTGACTTGAGGTACTTCATGGGTAACAGTATTTGGATAGGATCCTGCGTTGTGGCAAGGCCACGTGAAGTTATGAACTTTCGAGGAGAATTAAGGTACTCTATTTCTACGATGTGAGATGGTATCTCAGTTTTGTGTTGTCATGGTACTGTTGAACTTGAGATACAACTCTTTCGTTGAGTCATTGTCATAATTTGAGTATGTTCTGACTGCTTCTCATTGGTGTGTGTATTACGTAAGTTGTGGATTAGGCCTGCATCGAGGTGTCAAATCACCAGAGGGGTTGTTGGAGTCGAAGTGGTCATTGGTGCCATTAATGAGTACGAACCAATTTGATTTCAGCCTGTTAGAAAGGTAATATCAGGATTTGGCTCGGAAATTTATTGTAGTAACAGTCAAGAGGGAAATGGATTCATGAATGGTTGATCTGAGAGATGGGTTCATTATATCACGTGTTTCAGTTGCCGTTGCCAGTATAAGAAAGTGTTGGAATAATACTTTATCTAATAAAAAGGTTATTCTATTGGTATTCGGTTATTGTGGGCAATTGCAGTGAATAGAGGTCATCGCCTCGAGTGGTTGGGTTGTGTAGTATATCATATGGTCTCACCTGGAGTGGCCAGTATGGGTTAATACAATTGGTTCAGGTTTAATCTAAATGCAGACGTGAGATTCTAATCTGGTGCATAATTTTGGGAAGTGCAATGTGGTTTATGGTTTAGATGGTCTGCGAAATTCCAGCTATATTGTGTTATCGGACCTATGTGAAATAGGGTAATGTGGGATCATCCCGATTATATGCTTGGTAAGGTCATTCAGCTATTGGGTTGCTTCTTGTACAACTCTGGGTACGCTCGAGGACGAGCGCTTGTTTAAGTTGGGGAGGATGTGACGACCTGACCCGTCGTCACGTGAGTTACTGCCCCGTTTTCCCTTATTGTGTGGATTCATGTTTCAATATCAGTATTAGATTCGATCGGGTGTAATTGGATTGGTTTTGGTTGAAAACGAAGCACATAGCCTCTTAGAAGGAAGTGTATTAGAAAAGTCAACCGGAAGCTGACAATGTGGTTAGAGGGCTCGGATGTGATTCCGGTCGTTCGGTTAGCTTTGGCTGATGATTTGTGACTTAGGAGTGCGATCGAAATTGAATTTGGAGGAACGATGTAGAATTAGGCTTGAATTGGCGAAGTTTGAATTTTGGCGGATTCCGGTTGGTAGGTGAGATTTTGATTCGAAGGTCGGAATGGAATTCCGAGAGTTGCAGTAGCTTCATTAGGTGATTTTGGATATGTCTGCAAATTTGCAGATCATTCGGAGGTGTTTAGGTCGGGTTTTTGATCAAATATGCAATTCGGAAGATTTTAAGAAATTTAGCCTTTGAATTGATCATAATTGAGGATTTTGATGTTAACGCTAGCGTTTTGATGATTCGAGCAAGTTTTAAGGAAGTATTTGGTTTGGTATTTGCTTTTGGTTGAGGTCCCGGGAGCCTCGGGGTGTATTCGGGTGGTTGAACGGAGGTTTTTGGAGTTGTTGCATGAAAAAAAGGCCTGGCTTATGGTATTTCCACTTCTGCGGAAGAGGGACTGCAAAAGCGGTTACCGCAGAAGCGGCTGGTTATCCGCATAAGCGGCATGAGGGAGGGTTGGCTTGGACTGCTGGAGCGGCTTGGGAACCGCATAAGCGGTTACCACAGGAATGGTCCGTGTGGTTAAAGTGAGACCGCATAAGTGGTCGTGTAGTCACGTAATAGGTGACCGCAGGTGCGGTCATTTGACCGCGTAAGCGAAAATCGACTGGGTTTTAAGTGAACAGTGTTTCCGGGTTTGAAAGAGAAGGAGAAAATATTTGGAACTTGGGGAAGGCAATTCTTGGGCGATTTTGAAGAGGGTTTTCTTCAGGTAATTATTCTTGGCCTCCGATTATGTTTATATGGTGTAAAAACGTAGATTAAACACTTAAACTTAAGGATTTTAAGGCTAAAAGTGGTGGTTAGGGCTTGAAACCTAAGAGAGGTTAAAATGGTGATTTGAGGGGTCAAACGGACTCCGATTCTTGTAATTTTTATATGCACGGACTCGTGGCAAGACGAAGAATCAAAGGATGTGATTTTCATAATTTTTCGAGAAGTGGGCCCGGGGCTCAGGTTTTGCTAGTTTCGACATTTTGTTATATTTCAATTGTTTTCGATTGGGTGTTGTCCCGTTATCATATTATGATATATTTGTACTGATTTTGGTTAGATTTGACGCGTGTGGAGGCCGGTTTGAGGAGCAAAGGCGTCGCGGGCTAGAGTTTTTGCCGGTTCGAGGTGAGTAATACATGGGAATGATATCCTGAGGGTTTGAAACCGCGGATTTGCACATCTTAGCGATGTATTGTGGTGACTTGCACGCTGGACCTGAGCGTGGGGTAGAGCAATGTTGGGGATTGTGACTTGGTCCGTCCCGATTGTTGGTTTTTACCGGGAAATTGTAAATGATTTGTTATTATCATTATTACTTGGGCTCATTGCCATACTTGGGGCTTATTGCAATTATTTGAACTCTTTATGAACTATCATCATTGTTTTCCTCACTATTTGAAATATTATTTGAACTCAGTCCATGTGATTTACACTATTTCATGAACTCAGTTATATTTTTCTCAAACTTGGAGTTTTAAATGATATTTGAACTATTGTTTGAGCTGAGTATTATTGTTTTATTTATGATGAGGGGCTTTTGACTATTTTGGACTGATTGAGGCCGAGGGCCATATGTGAGGGTATGAAGGGTGATGTAAGGAGGCTTTCAGGCCTCGAGTGTTATGTGTGCATATGCATATACATGCATGGATCGGACTGCACACCACAGTAGTATATTGCATGGATCGGACTGTACGCCGCAGTAGTATATTATATGGATCGGACTGCACGCCGCAGTAGTATATTGCATGGATCGGACTGCACGCCGCAGTAGTAAATTATATGGATCGGACTGCACGCCGCAGTAGTATAATATATGGATCGGATTGCACGCCGCAGTATTATAGCGCTTGGGCTGTAGGAGCCCCTCCGGAGTCTGTACACACCCCCAGTGAGCGCAGGGTACCCATGGATCGGACTACGTGACGTAGAGGCCATGTGTATTGCATTCACGTATTCACTCATGTTTGTACTATGTGGCATGACATTTAGCACTCATATATGATTGGCATACTTACTGTTACTTGCCTTGTTGACTAGATACCCTGGTGTTATTGTTGGAAACACGTTCTCGAACTAACGTGTGTTGATTCATGTAGGTTTTGATAAATGCCAAACATTGAGACAAACATCGGTGATGGAATAATAACAGTCCAAGTACAAGATGGACAGTACAAGTTCAAGATCAGCAAATGCAATTAACTGTTGAGTCGTCTTTAAATTGTAATCTTGACTCAACGACTTATTTCTAATATTGGCTCTCACCTAAAATGATTTTTATAAAATCATGCATCATTAGGTTTTACAGAAATAAGTTGCATATTTGCCAAAATGATTTTTAAACTCGTTTTGTGAAATTTGAGTTTCACAATCGATTGTCTAAAGGCCACAATCGATTGTCAAGCAGTTTTTACTTAGTCTCAAATTAATTTCAAATTAATTGCCTTGAGACAGAAAGTTTGTTGAAAATCATTTTTGAAGCAACAATCGATTGTCTCTATTCAACAATCGATTGTCAAGGTATTTTTACTTAAGTCTCAAAAATATTGCCTTGAGACAGTTTGAAATCATTTTTGAAGCAACAATCGATTGTCACTTCTCACAATCGATTGTCAAAGTATCTGACTTGCAGAATCTTATTTTCAAAACGTTTTAAATCAATGATTTGGTTGTTGAATATGTTTTACAGATCTTCTTTAAAGTCAAAAACGTTTTTAATGATCAGATACTTGCTCCTTAAATTAAGGATTGTGTTGTTGAATATTTATTTACCAAATCTGCAAAGCTTTCTAAGTCTGACAGATATGTTCGACTTTCTAATAGACAATCGATTGTCTTGTTCCAACAATCGATTGTTGTGTTTGAAAAAGTCCCAAACGGACTTCTTCATTTATTTCTGATCTTCAAAGTCAAGATAAGTTTGGTACACATTTATTACTCAATCTGTTTTATTCAAATGCTGTCAGAAATGTTTTTGAAAATGTGTGACACAATCGATTGTCACTGTAGCACAATCGATTGTCATAGGTTAAAATCAGAGTTTTGTGTTTTTTATTAAGGCAACGGTCATAAACTTTTTCTTTCTATAAAAACACTTCTCTGAAACGTTTTTGAATCAACACAACTGATCTGAAATATTGAGATTACACTTGAAATTATTTTACATCAAATTCATATCATATACATCGTTTTTGAGAGCCATTATTTGATTGAGTTGTTGTGTTCTTGAGCTGATATATTTGTACTCATAATCCACTCTATTGAGAGAGTTATTGTAAAGTGAGTAGTGAGTGTTTCTTTGTGAGCACTTGTAACAAGAAGGAGTGTTGTATTTCTTCTTGGGAAGTCTTAGGGATAGGTGTCCTTAAGCAGGTTGTTTGAGGCTTGTGTTGTATCAAGTTCTCAAGTTGTAAAGGTTCGTTAGGCACCCGGAAGCTTAACAGGGAAGTCTTGAGGTGAGGTATCCTCAAACAGGTGTTTGAGACTTGTTCGATTCAAGTCTCAAGTGTAAAGGTTTGTTGAGCACCCGCAAGCTCGACAGGGTTGTTAGTGGAAATCTCGAGAGAGTCTCTCGGGGACTGGACTAGCCACAAGGTGTGGTAAACCAGTATACATCTCTGCCTCCTTTACTTTCCTGCACTTGTTAAATTCCTGCAGTATTTTTATATTCCTGCAACAGGATTTTTAATTCCGCATAATTCCTGTAAAACGCTATTCACCCCCCCTCTAGCGTTGTTCACGGTTCCTAACAATTGGTATCAGAGCCTAACTCTCTGTAAGCCTTAACCAGTTGAGAGAAAGATTTGTATTTTTCTGTTGAGAATGTTGAATGCAGGTACAATGAGCGTAGGTCACTCCATCTTTTTTCCTCCTGTGTTTGATGGTAACAACTACGCATATTGGAAAGAGCGGATGAGAGTTTTCATCCAAGCAAACGACTTTCGTCTTTGGCAAATCATAAAGTATGGTAAACTAATGACGAAACAAGTTGGAAAAGCCATGGCAAGTGAATACAACACCAAGGCTATTAATTTGCTACACAGCTCTTTGAATCAGGAAGAATGTCGGAAAGTTTCACACTGCAAATCTGCCAAAGAAGTGTGGGACAAACTTGAGGACATTTATGAAAACATTCCTCAAGAAACAAGTTGTTCGTGTGATGAACAAAATGCACGATGCTTAATGGCCGACAAAGAAGAAGAGGTAAGTACTTCTGGCTCTTATTCTTTTGAGGAGTTACAAGAAGCCTTTAACGATTTATTCTATGAATTGAAAAAGGTTTCAAAAATCGCCAGAGAAGCTACTGCTAAGGCAAAAGCTTTTGAAGATGAAAATCATTTTCTGAAAAATGACAATGATGATCTTAGAGATAAGATCAAGGCGATGAATGAAGTTTCCTCGAGTGATAAATGTCTTACTTGCATATCTTGTGATTCTCTGCAATCGGAAATCGCTGAACTTAGGAGTACACTAGAAACACGTAGTGTAGACGTTCCTAAGGTTGTTGAAGAAAAGAAGAAGTCTAGGAAAAATAGACGGCATAAAAACAATCGAGTTAGAAATTTCACTGCACCACCTAGACACTATGCTAGGATGTACGCGAATAAGCCTAAAATCAATGTCGTTAGAACACCTAGACACGAATCTAGGATCTTTGAAAACAAGCCTAGTCACAATAATTTTAGGCAGCATTCTAGGAACGAGTTTAGACAACCTAGAAACGATACTAGGTTCTTTAATAAGTCTAGCGTTAATAATTTTAGATCACCTAGATGTAACTCTAGGAATTGGACTAATGTGTCTAGGATTAACCGCTTTAATCCGCCTAGAAATAATTCTAGGATTTTCGTCGACAAGTCTAGGATAAATCACACTAGACAACCTAGAAATGATTCTAGGATTTTTGACACGTCTAGGAATGACTCTAGATCACCTAAAACGTTTTTGGCGCAACCTAGACATAGGCATAATCCGAATGTTGTTTGTCATTATTGCCATCGTGTTGGACACATTGCTCCCGTTTGTTTTGCTAAACGTAGGGATTTATCTTATGGTTATAATTGTTATTTGCCTAACCCCAAAAGACCCAAAAAGATATGGGTACCAAAAACCTCTCCGTAGGTATTATTTTTTGCAGGTGTGCTTGAAGACTACAAAAGTGTAGTAGATGCAACAAGCACGACACCTAATTGCATCAAAGGGGAATTTCGGTTAGCCATTCATATTTTTGATGAAATCGAAATTGTGCAAATAAGTATTGTTGACAAATTTGTTGTTGTTGTTGTTATGTGGTAGCTGTTGTTATAATCTTGTTGGTTGTTAACTTGCTTCTCACACTTGAAATATGTTGATGTGCTTTAATTGCAAGAATCAATATGTGAGATTTATTGTTGACTATACTTGTTGATGACATGCTGAAAAATCTGTCTTACAAGTATCATTCATCAAATGATTGATATACATTTGACAATTGTTGACCCCTGCATTGAAAATTTGCTGTCAAGTATTTGCTAGAATCATGTGTGGTTGATTCATGTATTGAAAATTCTTTTTACAGCAAGTGTATCAAGTATGTTTGTGACACATGTTTTGATAAATGCTGTACTTTTGATATATCCTCGAAGATAGGGGGAATATATTTGTGAAAATTTTTATATAGTGCATATGTTTTGATAAAATGCAATATTTGAATATGTGCATCAATTGTGTTAAGTTTTGGTTTTATAACAATCGATATTGATTATAAATTGTTTATGTGTATTCATGTTTTATAAAATCTTTTCTAAAAACGTTTTTCTAAATTCTGAAAAGTTATTGTCTTCTACCATATGTTGATGGCATTGTCTCATCCATAATCAATTGTCATACTTCCAAAATTGATTGTCATACATCCAAAATCGATTGACATACTTCCATAATCGATTATTCAAAATTTTCAGGACATAATTTTTTTTGCCTTAGTCACAATCTATTGTTAATGGCCACAATCGATTGTCCGTTCATTTCTGAGTTTTTGAGAACTCACTGACTTTTGCCCAGTTTTTAAACCGTCAAACAGACCCACAATCGATTGTTCCAACTCACAATCGATTGTCCAACGGTAAAAATCTCAAAATTTGTTACCCTTCTGAATTCTGAACTTGACAGTAATCAATTATCATCTTGTCAGTTCAAAATATACACAATCATTCTTGAACTCTTTTTCAAAAGTCTTAAAAGTTAGGCTTTCATCTTTATCATGCCTAATTGTATTTGTTGATATGTGTTAACAATTAAGTTGCCTTTTTCGTATCAATTCCTCTTGAATCATGTGTTGATTTGATTCCCATTATTGCAAATGTGTTTAATTGAAATATTTGACATTTGTTTTAATATGGTCTGCTGAAAATAACAATGTGTATCACTGTTAATAGAATAACATTTGATGCATTTGTTATGCTTTCCATCAAATGGATTTATCGTTGCTCTTATAACAATCGGTATTTCCTGAAAAATGTCAAATTGATATGTTTTGCCTAAACAGTTGATATGCCATGAAAACTATTACTAATCATTCATCATGCATATTCCTCAATGTCTTTCCTACTTGTATTGTGTCTCTTGAAGATTTTTCGATAGAGGAAAGCAGTCTTAATACTCTATCTTTGTGAAGAAGTATTTAGGCGATTTGTTTCAAATAAGGAAAAATGCTTTCTTTTGGTATGCCTTATTTGAGGGGGAATTTTCTTGAAGGAAGAAATAAAGTGCATGAATGTTTATTGATGATGGTACTCTTATATGTCAACATGAATTTGTGTGTTGATTATAAAACTGTTTTGATAAAATTCGGATTGATGATACTATTATTGGTGTATCTCCAAAATGTTTTCTTTTAACTAAAATCATTCTTTGATTACTGCATGATTACTTGTTTTGATGAATACTATTATGTTTTAATAGTACTATGACGTGTATTGATGATATTATTTTCATATATATTATGATATTATTTTCATGTTTTAATATCAAAATAAATCTGCTTGTTAATGATATTCTTGAGCAACTAATATGTCTGTATGCAAGGAGTTTTTGTAAAACTCATTACTAGCAATTTAAAATGTCAATGATGGACGAGCTTAAATTTCATCTTGGAGCTGCAAATTAAGCAAATGGAAGAATGAACTTTCATATTGCAAGGAGTTGATAAAGCAACACCAAAGCAGTGGCCACCTCAATACATATGACCATCTTGACTGAAATGTAAGAGGTAGGAAGGTTGAACATAAAGATATACCGAGGTATGATCGTTCCCTACTTTACTTCTCTGCTAGTAGACTTGATATAATATTTAGCGTTTGTTAAATATGAATCATGTCCAAAAGGAGTCACGTCCTAATGCGGTTAAAACGGAAATGAAGTATATTATTAGTAATTCTGTATGTGGGACTTTGCTATCCCAAAGATTCTTCATGCCAATCACTTGGCTATTCCGTCTCTAATTTCGCTTAATGCAAATTAGTCCGCAAGAGCACTTTTGGCACTTGCCTTTTTGCTCGATAACTCCTTAGTTTCTTTGCCTAGCAAGAAACTTGTTTGTGTCGCTTTGTCCACAACCGAGGCCGAATATTCTGCCACGGGAAGTTGTTGAATCCTTTAGATGAAATAACAACTTTTGGATTATGGTCTTAGTCTTGATCACGTCCCTCTTCGATGTGATAACTCTTAGTGCCATAAGCTTGACGAAGATTTCAATTCTTCATTTAAGTACAAAGCTAATTATGCACCATTGTATGAAAGATCACGTTCTCAAAGGTGATGTCGAAATTAAAATTTGATGACATCTTTTCAAGCCTTTAGATTAAGAGTTGCACTTCCGTATTCTTTGTGAACTCGGAGCTCTTGACTCTACGTTGATCAATTGCATTCACTTAGGATGTATTTATATTAATTAAATACTGACTTAATTGTGTTTTTGCAGAGATATCCTCAAAGACAAGAGGAATCTAATGTTGGTGCTACAAAATGGTTTAATTGCCACAAAATTGTTTTGTGTCTAATATTTTTGATGTGCAGGCGTTGTTGCATAATTGATTGTCATTTTTATTGATTCCTATAAATTTCTTCCCAAATATTCTTATTAATATTGTATTAATGTTCTTGTAAAAAGGGGGAAGTTACGCAACGTGTCAAAAGGAGGAATTATATTCTTCTCTAACCACCTTTCATTTATGTCAAAAGGGGGAAGTTGTGAAACTTATGATCGTAACCTTCTTCTAACCTTTTTGCTAATGTCAAAAGGGGGAAGAGAAAGGGCGGTATATGCATATCTATCTTGTTCATGCATTAGAAGATATAGGGGATATTTTCTATGCTTTGGGAAGATTAGGATATATGCATATTTACATGTCTACATGCATTCTTTAAAGGGGGAAGACATATGCATGTTTATGATGTTGCAAATATTTGTTGCATACATTTAGGGGGAATCATAAACTTAGGGGGAACATATCTTGAACTGTTATATATATGAATATATATCTTGAACTGTATTGAACTGTTATTAATATGCATATCCCGATACATGTTTGCCATTATCAAAAAGGGGGAAATTGTTGGAAACACGTTCTCGAACTAACGTGTGTTGATTCATGTAGGTTTTGATAAATGCCAAACATTGAGACAAACATCGGTGATGGAACAATAACAGTCCAAGTACAAGATGGACAGTACAAGTTCAAGATCAGCAAATGCAATTAACTGTTGAGTCGTCTTTAAATTGTAATCTTGACTCAACGACTTATTTCTAATATTGGCTCTCACCTAAAATGATTTTTATAAAATCATGCATCATTAGGTTTTACAGAAATAAGTTGCATATTTGCCAAAATGATTTTTAAACTCGTTTTGTGAAATTTGAGTTTCACAATCGATTGTCTAAAGGCCACAATCGATTGTCAAGCAGTTTTTACTTAGTCTCAAATTAATTGCCTTGAGACAGAAAGTTTGTTGAAAATCATTTTTGAAGCAACAATCGATTGTCTCTATTCAACAATCGATTGTCAAGGTATTTTTACTTTAAGTCTCAAAAATATTGCCTTGAGACAGTTTGAAATCATTTTTGAAGCAACAATCGATTGTCACTTCTCACAATCGATTGTCAAAGTATCTGACTTGCAGAATCTTATTTTCAAAACGTTTTAAATCAATGATTTGGTTGTTGAATATGTTTTACAGATCTTCTTTAAAGTCAAAAACGTTTTTAATGATCAGATACTTGCTCCTTAAATTAAGGATTGTGTTGTTGAATATTTATTTACCAAATCTGCAAAGCTTTCTAAGTCTGACAGATATGTTCCGACTTTCTAATAGACAATCGATTGTCTTGTTCCAACAATCGATTGTTGTGTTTGAAAAAGTCCCAAACGGACTTCTTCATTTATTTCTGATCTTCAAAGTCAAGATAAGTTTGGTACACATTTATTACTCAATCTGTTTTATTCAAATGCTGTCAGAAATGTTTTTGAAAATGTGTGACACAATCGATTGTCACTGTAGCACAATCGATTGTCATAGGTTAAAATCAGAGTTTTGTGTTTTTTATTAAGGCAACGGTCATAAACTTTTTCTTTCTATAAAAACACTTCTCTGAAACGTTTTTGAATCAACACAACTGATCTGAAATATTGAGATTACACTTGAAATTATTTTACATCAAATTCATATCATATACATCGTTTTTGAGAGCCATTATTTGATTGAGTTGTTGTGTTCTTGAGCTGATATATTTGTACTCATAATCCACTCTATTGAGAGAGTTATTGTAAAGTGAGTAGTGAGTGTTTCTTTGTGAGCACTTGTAACAAGAAGGAGTGTTGTATTTCTTCTTGGGAAGTCTTAGGGATAGGTGTCCTTAAGCAGGTTGTTTGAGGCTTGTGTTGTATCAAGTTCTCAAGTTGTAAAGGTTCGTTAGGCACCCGGAAGCTTAACAGGGAAGTCTTGAGGTGAGGTATCCTCAAACAGGTGTTTGAGACTTGTTCGATTCAAGTCTCAAGTGTAAAGGTTTGTTGAGCACCCGCAAGCTCGACAGGGTTGTTAGTGGAAATCTCGAGAGAGTCTCTCGGGGACTGGACTAGCCACAAGGTGTGGTAAACCAGTATACATCTCTGCCTCCTTTACTTTCCTGCACTTGTTAAATTCCTGCAGTATTTTTATATTCCTGCAACAGGATTTTTAATTCCGCATAATTCCTGTAAAACGCTATTCACCCCCCTCTAGCGTTGTTCACGGTTCCTAACAGTTATATGTTAAGGAATGTTGTGCCCAAGGGGCAGACTTATGAGCCGACTTGTTCTATCTGATATAGCATTCATATGGTCGACTGTTGGAAATAAAAGAGACTTGTAAAAGAGATTTTGAACTGATCTTGAGATTTTTTAAAAGGATTTTTCACAGTATTTCGGTTTTTATCAAAGGGTTGTACTGTCTTTATAGCATTTTGTTGTGCCCATACGTGTTTTCTTATAGCTCAGATACTATTCTCTCTTATTACCATTGAGTTGGAAGTACTCACTTTACTCCCTGCACCATGTGTGCAGATTCAGGTATTCTGGAAGTTTAGCTGAGATAATTGCGGCTTCAGAGTTTTATTGGAGTTGTCGAGGTAGCTGTCTGACGTTCGCAGGACCCGACCCTTTCCCTATTCCCTTATTATTATTTTCGCAGTTTTGAACATTTGTATTATTGGAGTCTTGTTGCTCTGCATGGTTAGAGGCTCTAGACTCATGACCCCCAGGTATTTGGGAGATTATCTAGTTTGGTTTCCATATATCAGTTAAGATTTTAGCTTTATTGTCGATAATGATATTTAATTAACTGATTTTGAGCTTCATGCTCGAGTTGAGAGTGTAAATGGTCGGGCTTGCCTATCTGTTGTGTTAGGCGCCATCACGACCGGGATTGGGGTCGTGATAGCTATTTGGTCGGAATTTTTCCTGCCTCTTACTATATATCACTATACACACAAAAATTTACAAACTTCACAAACACTCAGATCTCAACTGTGCCGAAGCCATAGCTTCCAGCCATACCAACTACTTGAATTCCAGTGAAGGCCAACTATATTAGCTTTCCTACTCAACAGACGCTTGACAAATTCCGCATGCCCTTCACATGCAGCAATGTGAAGAGTAGTCATACCATCCAAATCGATGTTGTTCACATCAATGCCTACATCCAACAAGTCATGAACTTCAGACACATCCCCTTTAACAGCCATGAATAACAGCTTCATCGTCGAATCGAGATTTTCTAGCAGACTCATCTCGCCATTGTACTTCAAAGAACTCATTCGAATCAGATCAAACGACGACTGCCTGCTGAAACCGAATCTCAAACTATTCCTCCATGGATCGAATAATTCTGCCTCTTGAAACAGAATTTTCCACTCTTCCAAAAATATTCTGTTGAGAATTGACTCAATATCCCTCGCTTTAACTGCGCATCCAACTCCCTTGTTAACCTATCAAATTTACATAGAGTATACTTTTATTTGATCAATTATGACTACTCCATGGCATAAAAACAGCTGTCCCAATACCTGCTTTACAATATACTTAAATTCCCATCATGCTTTATATCATCATCTTTCATATGACATATTGGTTGACGACCATAATTTTTGTAATATATATGAAAATTAAATATTATTATTTATTTATCCATATATACGCTCTCTATATACGGCACGATTTAAACTATAATCATTTTATTAAACAGGAAGGTCCCTGTTGGATTGTCACAAGTATAGAAAATTTAGAACTTGAAAAAGTATGGTGTTATGTCAGTTGCAAGAAGTGCCAAAAAAAGTGGATAAACTGGAAAATATTTATCAATGCCCAAACCCCAAATGCAAACATGAAGATTATTCATCAGTTATTAGGTAAAAACATCAACTCTATTTCCTTAATCTCTCAATTGATTACATTAATATCTCAAATGTTTCCTGTTAAATTAGGTACAAGCTTCAGGTTAAGGTAATGGATACTACTGGATCTATTTCCCTACTGCTATAGGACCGCGAATCCATGTTTCTCATAGGAAAATCCGCAAAAGTTTGAAGGAAGGATTTGATGAGGTATATTAACTAATTATATTCATATTTCTTTTTTCTTTAACAATTCTAACACAAATTTTCAATCTATAATACTGGAGGTGTTGATAGGTATCCGTATCCAGTAGAGCTGAACAATGTTCTCCAAATAAAACTCATGATTAAGGTTATTTTCAAGAGTGAGAACATTCAAATGCAAAAGGAAATTTATAGTGTTGTGAAGCTTACGGATAAGGAGCAATTAATAAAGAAATATAGTCATGATACACCTACAAATGACTTAATTGTATGTATATTGGTTAAAACATTCATAACATATTTAATTTGCTATTTTCATATAAATTGCATTATTTGAATCATAATTTCAAACTCATTTATTTATTATTTTGTGATAGAACCCTGACTTCAATAATAACCAACTCTTTGAAGGAGAAAAGGAATGCGAGCTAAATACATCGCTCACTTTTAATTGTTTCTTTAAGATGGCACATACTTATACATCTTCAATCATATGTTTCCGAATAAATTTACACATCTGGAGATTATTTAATAACTTTAAAAGTTGTGAATGTTCACTTTTTCTATTCTATAGGAAGTTGCAAACTCATTATTATTATTTACATTATTTCTCATGTATAAAAAAAATTCCCATATAAATTCATAAATATATACAAGCTGTCATTTTCCTACTTCTTTTAACAATTTTGATTTTTATATATAAGCAGGATTAGAATGAGTTAATAGATATTGCAAATACACCTGCCAAGCTAAGTTTACCTAATGTTGTAACAGTGGTTGAAGAAGATCCGAATATACAACAACTATCCAGTCTATTCCCACCAGGTGGGGTCTGGAAGATCCGAATATACAGTTGTCATAAAATAAAATCAAAAGATCATTCAAGAAGAAGAAAAAAACACAAGGTGTTTGCAAATGTAACTCGGAGAAAGCAAAAACTATCTCATTAGTCTTATTAGTTGTTTTTTTTTAGTTATGAACAATTTATTTTAATCATTTGAAGTTATTTATGCTGTTTAACTTTTATGTTTTAGTTAGTTTAAAATTTTGATACTTATGGACGACATATTTTAAGCATTTCATGTATATTTCTCGTAGTAAAGTCCGACTATAAAACTGTGTTTATTGTTATTTGGTTAACCTTACTATTTTATCTCATTTTAGCATCTCCTTGGTCAGTGATACGTTCTCTGTTTCACAAGTTGTCAATGTAGTCAAGAGACTCCAACAAAGGAGCCTGGATAGTCCATTTTCAGCAAGAAATGCAGACTATAAATTGTTGTTTTACCAGATTTACTGTCACTTATTATTTTGTTCAATTCTACTTTTTAAATATATAGTTAATCTAAATTACTATTAATATCTTAAAACTATCGGTACATCTGATTGTTCTCTTAAATATCTTAAATTATCAGTTAACATTTAATAATTACAGTGCTTACTACTGCAACTTCTTTTGGAAGGTAAGAAAGTTGCTTCTTTGCTTCTTTGTTCTGTCGTTTGCTTTTGTTCTTTTAAAGAGAGAAGAAGATAAAGTGACTAGAAAGTAGTGACTATGTATCTGAGGCTGGGGGAAAAAGATATTATATAATTTCTGAGCACTCTGATAAATGTATTCCAACACATCAAAAGAAGACAAGTTTCTTAAGGAATAGTTGCATAGGGGATAAATGACTTAGTTTGGACAGCAATAGCTTAACCAAAACATAGATTTCTTCTTTGGCTGCTCAGACATTTGAATATTCCTGTTGATTCTGCTGAATGTTGTCTATGCACTGCACAGACGGCAAATACATCCCTCCATCTTTTCCAGAATGTGCTTGGGCCAAGCAGCTTATCTAGCTGGTTGGGGATGCAGCTTAAAGCTGCGGAAGTTCAGACGATTATGGAAAGGATCAGAAAGAAGCATTGTAACCATTTCACAAAGGAAACTATGGCTGTTATCTGGGGAGCAATCATTTGCCATACTTGGAGGGCAAGGAACGGAAAAATTTTCAAAAATAAGAATGTACATATTGAGGTAGTTTTGGCCAGATTAAGAAGGAAATTGTACAAAGGTTAGATCTTCTTAGTTTTGGCCAGATTAAGAATGTACATCAGTTCGCAAAACCGACGTTTACTTTGCAAATGCAAAGTCCCAGTCCCCAGTGATGTTTGCATTTGCGATCTTGACACCGCAAATGCGATGCTATTAATTGCGATCACCTATTCTCAACATTGAAACCTCCAAATTTACACCAGCAACAACTATAGATCAGATATTCCAAATCAGTTATGAATGTGCTCATTTGCTATACCCTATAAGTTTTGTATCGCGAACAAACATTCTCACAAGTGTAATAACATCACATAAACCCGCTCGCTAACTCAAATAATGCGTGAAACACGTTCTGATCACGCAGTATCACAGTGAAGCACGCATAAATGTCCAAATTAATATACGAACTTATCGAAATCGTCAAGATATCAATTCGAGGTTGTTTAACAAAAAATAATCACTGTGGTCAAATCTACCCTCATTTTAACTCAAAAATCAAATTTTATAAAAATTTACACACAAGCTTTTTCGAAACATGTCACGAAGCATAGGCTCAAGTCATATAATATCAAATGAAGCAACGACAGATCTTAAAATGCAAAAAATAATTAGCTAGGACTCAAAACGGCGTTTCACTTTGAAAACTATATGAAAGTTAAAGGTGGAAATTCAAGTAGTTAGGGTAATAAAAAAAAATTAATACATATCTATTTTATTCAACTGTGCTTAACCACTATTTTTTAAGAATTTATATTATTACTATTTTTTTCTCTACTTTATAACAGTTTTGTCTTTGCTTCTGCTCACATTCTATATATATATATATATATATATATATATATCTTTTCTACCAAATTATCTCATATTTGCTTTTTTTTTTAATTAAAGGACAAACTTAGTTTCAACTTTTCATTAATAGTTTAAAATTACCCTCACGTTCGTGTTCCGTTAATGAAGGATAGAAGTAAAATAATTCCTGCCAAGGAGACCGTCTAATATTTGAGCGACAGTGTGACAACAACAGAATTGGTATATATCAATTAATATATAAATTATTTGGTGTATTATCACATCTTTAAACGCAATTTATTTGAAAACGCTATGTAATACACGTAATACCAAAAATAACTGCGAAGTATATTGGATAAAGTTCAAGTGTAATTATCGATTTGGAGTAATATTATACTGTGATTTTTAGTAATTATATAGCTAATTAAACATATTAGAATTAATTAAAAAATTCCATTAAAAGCAAAAAATATGCAAAACTCTAAACATGAAAATAGGCGGATTTTAGGCCCCTGTTTCCTCAACTAAACTTCTACACATGACTTTACAACTTATCAGCCCCTCTACGACGACAACAACAACAACTCATTATAATCCCATTTAGTGGGGTCTGGGGAAGGTAATGTGTAAGCAGACCTTACACCTATCCTTGGGTAGAGAGGTTGTTTCCAAATAGACCCCGGCATACTTTCCTCCAAGAACTTCTCACCTTACTCTTGGGGAGACTCGAACTCACAACCTCTCGGTTGGAAGTAGGGGTTGCTTACCATCAGAGCAACCCCTCTTGTCCCAGCCCCTCTACGACAGTTTGAACACAATTTCACATGGAGGAAGAGAAGAAACTCGCTAGACATAATAGGAGCAACATACGGAAGCAGAAATGCCAGAAAAATATTTCATTCCCATTAAAATCCTCAGAACCATATAAGCATCAAATTGTGCGCATCCCGTTGTATATTACCTTTATTGGTTAGTATTGTTATCTATTTTATACCTTCACTGTTTGAATCGTTGGATCAGTTTCTATATGCAATCAACGAAGCTGGCCATCCGTCATGTAAAAGTTAAGCCTGTAATGAGTCATTGTCTTGCTTCTTCGATATATAAACATAAACGTCAATTAGAATACTTTTCTGTTGTACATTGCTTCTTCGATATATACACATACACGTCAAATATTTTTTCTCATGCTTTTTTTATTTCACAATTATCTTTTGCAATTAGGATAGATTTCTGTTGTAGAGAAATTATAATGATACTTAAAAAATCTGTATTCAAGGGTTCCAAATACGACATAAGTGTTGGGTAAAAAAAAAGAAATGACCCTTTCCCGTAAACTCCGAGATCTCCGCCCCTTTTGTAAAGAGAAAAATTGAGAAATAAAAACAACACAAGAATTTAACGTGGAAACCCAAAACCGGAAAAAACCACAACCGTTGTTAAAAGACAACAACCGACCACTATGTGAAAATTTTTTAAAACCACATAAACCATAGTACTTTCTCATAACAAAAATTGTTAGAAATACATTTGGTTTGGTACATTTGAAAACATAACTTAAGCCCCCTTATATAGGCAAGACTCCAAGCTACTCTTCAACATTTTTCCAATGTGGGACAATGACCATTCTCATTTTTAAGCAAAATCCCAACAAACTCCACCTTGATTAAAAATGATCATAGCAGCAGCTATCCATCATACTCCACATTGCCGAACACCTGTCATACTCCACCATGAAGAGTATTGCCACTTAGAATAAACCATTCTAAGAATTTCCACTTCGGCTCATGTCGAAAAACACCTTGCTCATTATTATGATGCAACCTCCATTATTGGCTCTCCTTGGAAGTCCATCAGCTATCGACATAACTGTTTCATCACACACCTTGCATTCCTGCCAAACCAATGCCCGTGTGTAATTCCGCTATCAATCTCACATCCTTCACCATGGCAAATAGCGGCATGCCGTAAGGATGTACATGTCTTTGGGTCATATAAGGTCATATGGGTCCCTATCAAAGACCATATTAATAGCATCACTTGACTTGGAGCCTGTAGCCGAACCTGCTCCACCTGCTTCTGGTTTTCCCTTCAGGGCATTGTGTAGACCTGATTGAATCAATATATCCCTGACTTGAACTTGTCACAAGCCAAAATTGA
Source organism: Nicotiana benthamiana (assembly GCA_034376525.1). Lineage (NCBI taxonomy): Eukaryota > Viridiplantae > Streptophyta > Magnoliopsida > Solanales > Solanaceae > Nicotiana > Nicotiana benthamiana. Next base: position 128,316,037 of record CM067339.1, on the reverse strand, counting down.
TTCTTCCATCAAATTTCTCAATATCAAACTTGATGCTTCCCATTGTAACCGTATCGCTGACCAATATCCGTGGATGAAAAACACTTGCTTAGAACCTCGTCTGTAGCTCGTGAATAGTACACCAGGTAAGTTCCCAGGAAAGAGAGGTAGGTCCGGCGTGACCACTTAATTACCAAGTCTTTCCTAGCCAGAGCTTACCTAAACATGTACCTTCACACTTGATTCTAACCGCCAGAATTTACCACAAGCCTCGATACTCCAATTGACCAACTTCCGCTCTTACAAGCTTCTTGAACCAGAAAATCTTTTCTGATGTGGAAGATCAGCCAAAGCTGCGGCCACAAAGCATATTAAGATTCCCCCCTCAAGCTAGGCGACCTCGCTCTGATACCACTTGTTGGGTAAAAAACAAGAAATGACCCTTTCCCGTAAACCCCGAGATCTCCGCCCCTTTTGTAAAGAGAAAAATTGAGAAATAAAAATAACACAAGAATTTAACGTGGAAACCCAAAACCGGGAAAAACCACAACCGTTGTCAAAAGACAACAACCGACCACTATGTGAAAATGTTTTACAATCATATAAACCATAGTACTTTCTCCTAACAAAAATTGTTAGAAATATATTTGGTTTGGTACATTTGAAAACATAACTTAAGCCCCCTTATATAGACACGCCTCCAAGCTACTCTTTAACATTTTTTCAATATGGGACAATGACCATTCTCATTTTTAAGCAAAATCCCAACAATACGTCGTAAGTAGTATTATGTTATATATGATTTTCCTTTAGCTAATTTCCTTTGTGTCACAATAAAGTCCTCACACTAATTTAAACCTGAAATTGTGCACATCGCGTTGTTTATTAAATGTATTGGTTAGTATTGTTATCTTTTGTTTACCTTCAGTGTTTGGAACATATGATCAGTTTCTCTATGCATTCAAGGAAGGTAGTGATCCATCATGTAGATTATTTTTAAAATTTGTTGATGAGATTTTAAAATATATTATCCAATAGGAAATGCTGATTGATTAGTGTACGCGTCTGTTTTTCTTCTTTTTTCTAAACATCTGTCTTTGTAAATTGTTGTATTACCCAATGTTGATCTAACTTCATATTTGTTATATTTGTTTCCAGTTTATTAAACTTAGATAAGTTGTATATTTATGGTTTATAAATTTTATTTGTCCTTCTACTATCACAGGAGATGGATTTGGAAAAGAAAAGGCAACACAACTTATGAAAGACATAACAAACTGTTAACATTTCCCACGATTAAATTATAAACCTTTGGAGAGATGTGCACAGCTTCATCGTCTCAATCTCAGTCACAATATCCAAATTTACCTTGCCAACAACATTCTCAATTTGGTTTGTCAACTTCAAATGTGAAGACAAATTTTCTTCTACCTGATTTAAATGAGTTACCCCTACTTCCAAGTTGTTATTATAAATAAAAATTGTAATATAACATGAATCGTTTGTTTATACTAACAACAATTTATTATGATTTATTATTAGAACTTCACGATGTCAATATTGATGGGGATGTAGAAGATATGTTCTTCATAAATAAATTATTTTGCTATTAATTTACACAAATAAAGTAATTATATTTAAATAAATGGTATCGTGATTAATTACTTAACGTAATAATATGTGAAAAAAATCGCAGAAATTAATGATGCAACTAAAGATGAAGAAGACTATGAAGGTATATATATCTTAACCCAAATAATGATTTATTCATATCCCCCTTTTCAATTTTTATAGCTGATATAATATGATTTTAATACTATTTAGATCCTGATGTTGGATATGGAAATATTGACAATGAAGGTATGGATTTTTTTAAATATGTATATACAATAACTAGGCTTACCACACCTTTACGTTAATCTTACATTTGCTTATTTTATTCATATAGTATTGGGATATAGGCGATCCTACATATGAATGTGAACATTGTGGTGCTTACTTCTGGTACGAAGAAAGATCAACAAGAAAATCAAAGCAGAAAAACCAGAGTTCTCTTTGTAATTGTAATCATGGAAAGATAGTCTTACCAAAGCAAAAAGAACTTTGCACAATTTTAAAATGATTATTATTCGGATCAGGTAACAACAAAATCTACTTTTACCATACTTCAATTGTATCTTCAAATATATGAAAAAATTTGTATTCACCAACAAATAATGTTATATAGGTTTTCAGAGATAATATTAGAAGTTATAACTCAATGTTTTCATTTACCCCAATGGGAGGAAAATTTGATGCTTCTGTCAACCAAAGAAAGGGGCCAAGAACATTCAAATTACCTAGACAAAACTATCATCAAATCGGGAATTTATTGCCTCCTGAAGGATCCACTCCCAAGTTTGCCCAATTATATATATACGACACAGAAAAAAAGTTCAGAATAGAATCCATGCACTAGGGTTAGTATTTAATTATTACAAATTTATATATGCATGAATAATCTAAAAAATACAAAAGTTATACCAAATTTATAAAAACATATGTTTATGCAGTCGTGGTCATGCTGAAATAGATCTGAAACAAATGCTTGATGACCATAATGTTTTAACAATGTCATTTAGAATGGTCAGAGACAAATTTCAGGAAGATAGTCAGTCCAATGTTGGACTCATATTGATAGAAAAATGTAATTATGATGGAAGAAGATACAACTTACCAACAACTTCAGAGGTTGCTGCTTTGGTAGTGGGAGATTTTGATGTAACTAGATGTGATCGAGACATCGTCATTGAAACACAGTCTGGAAATCTACAAAGGATAAATGAGTTGAATGCTGCCTATTTAGGTCTTCAGTATCCTTTATTGTTTCCATTAGGTGAAGATGATTATAGGGAAGACAGTCCTTTAAATGGAAATGACGAATCAAGTGGAGGAAGGAATTTTGTTAGCATGCGTGAATATTTCGCATACAAAATTCAAGAAAGGAATGGGAAATTACCAATCATTGTCAACTCAAGATGATTATTTCAACAGTTCTTGGTAGATGGATTTACAATGATTGAATCGTCTAGGTTGAAGTATATCAGAACTCCTCAAAAACAATTGTGAGCTCATAAGTATAAAGGATTAGAAGATGCATTTTTACATGGAGAGATAAATCCATCATCTCAAGGTAAAAGGGTAATTCTTTCATCCAGTTTCACAGGGGGTGCAAGATACATGATTCAAAATTATCAAGATGCGATGTCAATCTGCAAGTGGGCTGGATATCCAAATCTCTTCATCACATTTACTTGCAACCCAAAGTGGCCTAAAATAAGTAGATTTGTAAATAGCAAGGGCTTGCAACCAGAAGATCGACCAAACATTTTATCTTGGGTGTTCATCAAATTGGATCGTTTAATAAAGGATTTGAAAAGAAACAAATATTTGGATCAGTTAAATCATGTATATATTTAATCTATTTTAATAAATTCTTATCATATTTGTAATATAATTTAATAAAGCATTTTTCCTTACATATAAATTACAACCAATTACCCTAATTGCAAATTATTATTTTTTGCAGTGATTTATACTATAGAATTCCAAAAGCGTGGGTTGCCTCATGCACACATGTTGATCTTTCTTCATAATAAATATCCAAATGTTGGTGATATAGATCAAATAATTTCAGAAGAAATCTCAGATGAGTCGGTCGATCCGTATTATTATATGGCCGTGAAGAATTTTATGATGCATGGCCCGTGCGGTTCTCCTAAAAAATCCTCTCATTGCATGTGTAATGGTAGATGTACAAAACACTTTCCAAAGAAGTTTGTACAAAATACCACAATCAATGAAGATGGATATCCTGTATATAAAGAAGGGACAATGGTAGAACTATCTAGAAAGAAGGAATTGAATTGGATAACAGGTACGTGGTGTCACACAATAGATATTTATTATTGAAGTATGGCACACATATAAATGTTGAATGGTGCAATAAATCTCGGTCAATCAAGTACTTATTTAAGTACGTTAATAAGGGTCATGATCGTGTGACAACAGCTTTTTCTCAAAGTGTGCATGAGGAAGACTCATCGACTATTTATGAAATAAAAATGTATTATGATTGTCGATACATATCACCGTGTGAAGCTGCTTGGAGAATTTTTAAATTTCCAATTCAGCATAGAGAACCTTCAATAGAAAGACTTTACTTTCATCTACCAAATGAATAAACAGTTATTTTCTCTGATGATGATCCAATTGATGATGTTGCCAATAGACCAAGTGTAAAGGAATCAAAGTTTTTATAAGCTGGTTTGAGGCAAATCATACATATGAAGAAGCAACAGAATTAACATATGCAGAATTTCCTCTTAAGTTTATTTGGAATAAAAAACTTAAAAAGTGGGAAAAAAGAAGGATTCTGCATTTTCAATATGGAGAATATTCTTTGTACCCCCTGGTAGTGGAGAGCAATATTACCTTCGAAATTGTTGAATGTCATTAAAGGACCTAAGTGTTATGAGGATTTACGCAGAATCAACAATAAAGACCATTTAACGTTTAGAGATGCATGTTATGCACTTGGTTTATTAGATGATGACAAAGAGTATGTAGATGCCATAAAGGAAGCAAGTAATTGGGGAATGCCATCATATCTAAGGCAATTATTTGGTATGTTACTATTATCCAATTCAATGTCACGACCAGAATGTGTTTGGGATGCAACATGGATTTTATTATCAGATGATATTTTACATGAAGAAAGAAGAATATTGGATAATCCAGGTATACAATTTGACTATCTTCTTAACATTTTAATATGATAAAATTGTTAAAATATTTTTACAATTTTTTTCCATGCAAAATTATATGTTACTCTATTATACGATTTACATTTACACTTGCAACTTATGAGAGATTAATTATTAAATATTTTTATCGAAATATAATCGAGGTAGCCTTCATGTAAAGTAAAGTAACATAAATTTGATTTTCCTATTTCTAAGAAATCATTTTGCTCTTATCTTTATATCACTTATGCCAACTATATAGTTTTATAATTAAGTAATAAATTTTATACTTTTGTTTTTTTAGAGGTTGAGCTAACAAACGATGAACTAAAGAATCGTTGCCTACAAAAGTTAGAAAATTTGTTGAAAGGATGCGGAAGAACATTATACGATTTTCCAACAATGCCAAGACCGGTTTTCAATAAAAAAGAAGTTGACAACACCAATAGACTAATATGTGAAGAACTGCGTTCTAATAGGTGCTCTTTATCTAAGGAACATGAAGAATTATTGGTTAAATTTACAAGTGAGCAAAAGTTAGTCTACGAAAGAATTATGAATTCAGTTCAAGAGGACAAAGGTGGATTTTTCTTTTCATATGGTCATGGAGAAATCGGAAAGATATTTATTTGGAGGACATTGTCATTTGCCATCAGATGTAAAGGAGATATTGCGTTAACTGTTGCATCGAGCGGAATTGCGTCTCTTTTGTTACTAGAAGGTCGAACAGCTCATTCTAGATTTGCAATCCCACTCAATGCAACTGAAGATTCCACATATAATATCAAACAAGGTACTCCTTTATCAAAATTAATTGTGAAGAAAAAGTTAATTATTTGGGATGAAGCACCGATGATGCATAGATATTGTTTTGAAGCTCTAGACAGAACTCTAAGTGATATTCTTAGATTTAAAGATCCATCCAATTTAGATTGTCCATTTGGAGGAAAAACTGTTGTTCTTGGTGGTGACTTTAGACAAATACTTCCAGTCATTCCAAAAGGAACTAGTCAAGATATTGTTAGTGCTACACTTAATTCTTCATATTTGTGGAATCACTGTCAAGTGTTAAAGCTAACAAAAAATATAAGGTTGGAAGGAAATCAGGTGGATTCACATTTGAATGAGGTAAAACAATTTTCTGATTGGATTTTAGCAATTGGTGATGGTATGATAGGAAATTTTGTTGGTGGTATCAATAAAGTTCGCATCCCTGATGATCTTATCATCAATAATTGTGACGATCCAATTTGTGCGATTGTGGAAACTACATAACCGGATTTTTTAAGTCATTGCAGTGATACAACATACCTGCAACAAAGAAGAATTCTTGCTCCCACTCTTGACATGGTTGAATCAATCAACGGATGCATGGTTTCAACCAAAAACTTTTTTTAGTTTCGATACAATTTGCCTGTCAGATGATGCTTTTACAGGTTTGGAACACATACATACACCTGAATTTCTAAACACTATTAAGTGTTCTGGAATTCCAAATTATGTTATCACTTTAAAAGTGGGTGTCCCAGTGATGTTATTGAGAAATATAGACCCTTCTTCAGGCTATGCAATGGAACAAGATTAATCATCACTAGACTGGAAATCAGGTTACTGAAGCCAAAATTTTATCGGGAAATATGGCTGGACAAAAGGTCTTCATTCCTAGAATGTCATTAACTCCATATGATGCAAAAATACCTTTTAAGTTCCAACGAAGACAATTTCCAATAGTTGTATCATTTGCAATGACGATAAACAAAAGTCAAGGACAATATTTATCGCATGTTGGGTTATATTTAAAAAAAAAACGGCTTAACACATGGCCAGCTATACGTTGCTCTATTACGGATTACAAATAGAAAAGGATTAAAGATTTTGGTTTATGACGATGATGGAGAAATTTCAAATGAAGCGATACATGTGGTTTACAAAGAGGTTTTCCGTAATTTATTTGGAGAATGAAAGAATATCTGATACCTTTTATCAAAATTTTGGTTCTGATCATTCTGTCTTTGCTAAACCATATTGTAAATAAAGTTCAGAAGCAATAGTTTGCGACTTCATTAGGTATGCTTAATTTCAATCATTTGTTTTCTTTTTTAAAATTTTATATTAGTTTTTAAGCACATTGATTATATAAATACTGACAACATGTTGGTGTTGACAGTTTCTGCCGTCACAGTTATCAATAGTCGATGATATGACGGAAACATACTTGCTATTCAAGCATGCCATTTATCTGCCTCGACTATCCATCTGACTTCAATGTAAACGTAAGTTTCTGCCTCTCATTTTAATATCTTCTTATTAGTTAGTTGTGATTTCCGAAATTACCAGTTTTCATTTCTCTGTCGTTTGGATGATACAGTATTGTATTCTCCACATAAAGCATTTCAGCAATTCTTATTATCTAAGAAGATCAATTGTAATTGTAACAGCCAACAATCATCTTCGACAACATGGGATCCTTCGAAATTGCACCAATTTTGCTTAACTTACCAAACTCACTGAGGGAACCAAGCGCAAATAACAGATTCATGCCTTTAAGTAGACTTTCTGTTGTTGTACTCTACATGAAGTAAAAGTGCATCAAGTTTTTAATCCCTTGATTAAGAGCACGACATTTTCTAATTTTTTCATTTTTATATTAGTTACTATCTTATCTTCCAAATTGTTCATGTAGCTATGTGCAGTGTATAACAGGAAGCACTTTCCATGCGCTTTTTTGCAGATCGACCAGAACGTTAGTTTGCAGATGTCGTGGATATGGGAGCAACCATCAATGACTCGCTTCCTTTATGCGGTTTGTAACACTCAATCTTAACTTTATAAAATTAATCGTAGTCACCTGACTTTAGAGTGCATAAACTTCATATCATGCAAAACACCTGAGTTTGACACTTTTTTGGTACCTATACGTATCATGACTATGATGCTTTGGCTTCAACTTAATTCAGATTTAGTAGTACCACCTTAAATTTTGACATTGTTTTCCCTGATTGGTCCTTTTGGGGTTGGTAAACATTGTTATCTTTTCAAGTTCAAACCCAATGTTCTGTTGAAATATTTGTTAGTATATTGCAAATGGTTCTTTATTATGGTACTACTGCAGGCCACAACTGAACATAAAGCCATGGAATATCTTGAAAAAATATTTTCAGGGAAGTAATGAGATGATTAAGTGGACAGAAAGCGAGCCTTATGCTTATTGGAAAGGGAATGCATTATTAAGCCAATCAAGACTTGACCTGTTTAAGTGCAATGTCTCTAACAATCAGGTCTGGAACGCGCGAATTTCTTACATGGTAAGTCTCATTCTTCAGATTCTTCACACTTAGTTGCTGTGGAATTCTCTTGATAGATGCAAGCAATAGGTTTACAATAAAACGATTGCCCCGTGCAGAAAGTTGTCCCTAAGTTTAAGGTCCAAGGAAAGGCTACAAAATATTGTGTTTGTTGTACACAGTCTTACCCTGCATTTCAGGAAGAAGTTGGTTCAATGTAGACAATTCTTACCTCGCAAACTTTAGGCCAGACTGTATCGCGTCTATTGCACAGTCTTACAGTAATTTTCACCAAGAAGTTGTTTCCATGGAGACAAGTTTTACTTCGCAAACTTTAGGTTGACAATGCTGAAAATTTATACATCATTTCATTATTTGCAATTATTGATAGGGTCATATTATCATTTTTTGCGATGGGCTCCTGAATGCAGACAAGGTTTTAAAATTTCAGATTAAGTTACACAGTGCACTCATAGGTATGCATTCAATCTCAGAATACCTTCTTTTTCTCAGAATCTTTGCCTCTCAATTGTTCTTTAATCATTTCTATTGGACCAATTTATTCTTCGAATTGAAATGAGACAGATAAAAGATTTATCATAAAGTGCTTGCATGTTCAGTGAGTCAAAAGTACATTCTAGCCTCTGATTCTGAGGCTCTTCTCATAAATCCAAACTACTATAATTTCTTCACAACGAGTTTGCTTCCAACAATACATTACTGGCCAATAAATGAGTATGACAAATGCAACTCCATCAAATTTGCATTAGACTGGGGCAATAAAAATGCAGAAAATGTCACATTCTATGTTTATGACAGTGGTAATTAATCTTCTATTACCTTAATCTCTTTACAAATTTAATGTTTCACCACAATAACTATCGACAGGCACAATAAAATCGAAAACCAGGGAGAAAATTTTTAACAGAGGAGCTACATTTGAAGTACATTTCATTTGACAATACAGAAGCAGGAGCACAACGTACTGACAAACAATTTGTTGCAGCAGTAAACAAACTACAGGTAAAAAAAAATACAGTCGTAGTTCAAACTGGTATCAAGCAGGAGTTAGTAGAACCAATGTCAATCAGAGGCAACAATCATGTTCGGCAGAACTGCATTTCAATTTAACGAGCGAACGGTCTCATCAGTTTTTTTTTTTACCATTTGTAGGTCGCTAATGAAGATAATTTGTTGATCGATATTGCAAACACATCAGGCAACATAGGTATATCTATTGCCGCAGCAGTGGTCGAAGAATATTTGAATGCACACTTCTTTGGAACTAAGATCAAGAGACTATATAAATACCCTCTGTCATTTTGATGATAAAAACTGAACGTCGATTGTATTTTTTTATATATGTAGGGCGCTAATGAAGATAACGAGTTTATCAATATTGCAACCAAATCAGCCAACACATGTATATCTATTGCCGCAACAGTGGTCGAAGAAGATTTCAATGCACGCTTATATGGAACTAAGTCAACAGTGTGTTTACAAGACAAAAATCAGCTTCACTTATTGCATATGTAATAGTTGGAGAAAACAAACACATTTGTATAAGTTATTATTTTAGCTCAATTGTTATGAACAACATATTTTAATCATTTCATTTTGAGAGGATTAAGGTTTCATATTTGACAGACAATGTGACAGCTCAACTCAAGAATGAAGTAATAAAATTCTTCATCCATTAACTAGAGCAAGAAGATCAAAATGTCATAAACTCAATCCATATGCTCTCTTAAACTCTATCTGACAGTTGAGTTCAAACTCTATATCCAAAGTAGAACAATGGCAGCCAAATACGAAATAACCAGCAAAAACAAATAACTAAATCCTGATCAGATGTATCCAATTCCGAAATTGTTAAAGAAAGCGTAATGAATTAGGATCGCACGTTAAAAATATATCACAGTCTAAATTATTAATAGCTACCTTAGCTCTTTAATTTTGTATATAATCTTCTTTTTTATAGTCTGTGTTTCAGCTTTCCTTTTACATACAAAGCATGTGACGACTCGACCGGTCGTCTTTGGAATTTATGCCTCGTTTCCCCATTAAGTGTTTCCCCTAAGTTCATTTTTGCTATTTTGGTTTGCCGGGATGTTCGGTAATAGAATTCGGAGTGTTTTGGGACACTTGGTCCCTAAATGAGAGCTTAAGTGTTGGAAAATGGTCCGTAATCAGAACTGCGTTAAGACGACCTCGGAATGGAAATCTGATGGTTCCGTTAGCTCTGTTAGGTGATTTCGGGGTGGGGAGCATGTTCGGAATGTATTTTGGATGTCCGTAGCTCATTTAGGCTAGAAATGCCGAAAGTTAAAATTTTGAAATTTCCGGTCCGATAGTATTTTTGATCCGAGGGTCGGTTTGGGATTCTGAAAGTTGATGTAGCTTCATCAAGTCATTTTGGATGTGCGTGCAAATTTTCAGGTCAATTGGGAAGTTTTTTGGTTAGGTTTTGAATCGAAAGCGAGTTTGGTTAAGTTTTGGAAATCTAAGTTCAAATCATTGATTAAATTGTATTTCCGGCGTTATTTTAGGTGGTTTAAGGATGGGTACAAGTTTGAATGATGTTAAGGGATAGGTTTGTAGGTTTGGTTGAGGTCCCGGGGGCCTCGGGTTTGTTTCGGATGTTCGACGGGTTGATTTTGTAAATTTGGATGGAAATATGTTGTTGCTTCTGTTGTTTCCGCTTCTGCAGCTTGGGGACAGCAGAAGAGGTGCCGCAAAAGCGGATTGGCAATCGCAGGAGCGAAAGGGGGCCATGAGGCCAGGAACCACAGAAGCGGTCGTGGTTCCGCAGAGGCTGACTCGCTTCAGCGGGTGGTGGACCGCAGAAGCGGAAATTGGCATTTTAAGTGGAAGCCGCAGAAGCTGCATTTTGACCGCAAAGGCGGGATCGCAGAAGCAGTCCCTGGTCCGCAAAAGCGGAAATCGGTGTGTGTTAAGAGAAAATCTGAGGGTTTAATTTGATAAGTTGAAAAATCAAGTTTGAGCTCGGACCAAGGCGATTTTGAGAGGGATTTGAAAAGGAGATTTCTAGGTAACGTTTCTATGATCCTTTCTAGCTTTAATTCATCATTTACTTTTTAAATTCATCTTTTAATTCAAATTAAGGTCCAAAAATGGAGGAATTTGAGTAGAAATTCATTGACTAAACAATTGGGATTTGAGGGAACATTTGACCTCCGATTTGGGTGATTTTTATATGGTTAGACTCGTGAGAGTACGAAGTTTCTGAAAATATAACAATTATTTGATTCCGAGATGTTGGCCTGAGGGACATTTTGGTCATTTTACCTATTTTCGCGCCCTAGCTTTAATTTACCAGTGTAATTAGTTATTTGTGATGTTATTTACAATGTGTAGTTGGTTTGAGTTGATTTGGGCCACTCGGAGTCGGATACTCGTGGCAAGGGTGTTGTTTCTTAGCCTTTTTGTATCAATTCGAGGTTAGTGGCTTGTCTAACCTTGTGTGGGGGACCTCTCCCCTTAGGATATCTTTATTGTTGTTTAAATGCCTTGTGCGCGAGGAGACGGTCATGTACTTGCGTTAATTGTTGAAAATTCACCTTACTTGACTTATTTAGACTGTGTTTCTTCATGTATTTAGTTGTTAAAAATGTTGTTTCACTTGTTTCAGCTTAGGAAAAATATGTTAGTAACTTATTTGCTCTATTTGACTAAATTGCAATACCTCTCTTTTCTTGCGAGCATGCTAGACTCTAGATTCTTTCATGTTGCTTGTACTTACCTTCTTTCTGTTAAATATTGAATTGTTGTGATGTGTTTATTGATATGCTGGACTACGGGTTCAATTCCCGGGAGATCCTCTGATATTGGTATGATGGACTACGGGTTCAATTCCCGGGAGATCCTCTGTTATTGGTATGATGGACTACGGGTTCAATTCCCGGGAGATCCTTTGATATTGGTATGATGGACTACGGGTTTGATTCCCAGAGATCCTCTGATATTGGTATGATGGACTGCGGGTTCGATTCTCGGAGTGATATGCTGGACTACGGGTTCAATTCCTGGGAGATCCTCTTTTATTGGTATGATGGACTACGGGTTCAATTCCCGGGAGATCCTTTGATATTGGTATGATGGACTACGGGTTCGATTCCCGGAGATCCTCTGATATTGGTATGATGGACTGCGGGTTCGATTCCCGGAGCTCCATATGGCGATGGACTGCGGGTTCGATTCTCGGAGATCCTCGGATATTGGTAAAGTGGACTGCGGGTTCATTTCCTGGAGCTCCCTGTGGCGATGGACTGCGGATTCGATTCCCTGAGATCCTCAGATATTGGTGAAATGGACTACGGTTTCAATTCCCGGAGCTCCATTTGGCATCCTGACTTTTGAGTGATTTTTCTTGTATTCGTAGATTATATTTGTAGTCTGTTCCGTTTTACTTATTTTCTTGCTAGACCTGCGGGATTTATTTCATTATCTAATGTCCTTTATTTTATATTATTTCTTATGTTTACCTCAGTAGGGCCTCGACCTTCCTTGTCACTACTCCACCGAGGTTAGGCTTGGCACTTACTGAGTACCGTTGTGCTGTACTCATGCTACTCTTCTGCACACGTTTGCTGTGCAGGTCCAGGTACTTCCGGTCGAGCACGCTATCAGTAATTTTCAGAGCTACACTTGGAGACTTGAGGTATGCATCTGCCGCGTCCGTAGAGCCGAAAAGTCTCCTTCTATTCTACCTTTAGCCAGCAGTTTCAGTCATGTACTCACTTGTTATAGACCCCTTCTGGATGTTAGAGCCGTATGTTATATTTTACTCTTAGCCTGTGTTGCCCGTGGGTTTTCGGGTCTTTGAGGTTTTTACATTGTTTTGAGTTGAAGTGTATGTGCCAGGTGGCACCCTATACATTTCATATGTTATTCAGTACTATTTATTGTTTTCGTAAAGAATGTTGAATTTCCGCAACATATCTGGCTTACCTAGACGCGAAGACTGGGTGACATCATGACAGATTCACGATTGGTGAACTAGGGTCGTGACAAAGCATTAACAAGATACAAAAAAAAATCGACACAAAACTACAATTATTTGCACAGAGGTAACTGCCACACAACCCTCTAATTCGTTAAAAGCCCCACGATCAGCCACTCCAACACAACCCTCCTCACCTTCCAACCATCACCTTAATTGTTGAGATAAGAGAAAATACATGATATAGTCTTGTATAGCCTTGTATATTTTTTGTATACTCATTGTATATTTTCGGTATATCCATGGTATATCTTGTAAATGGGCTATGATGATTATTGTGTATCTGAGCCCACAAGTTATTTAACTTTGGGCCGGATCACCCGACCCGACCCGTTTGTGTGTAAGTTGTATAAAGTCCAGGTGTACATATTTTCACCTACCGGACTTCATTCTATTTTCATTTTCTGATTAATAAATTCTCTCTCTTTTCTATAGAGTTCTCAAACGCTCCTCCTTCTCTCTAGTTTCTCTCTCTACATTCTCAATGATTTTTCGGTCTAATCTCAATGTTTACATGGTATCAGAGCCTAGACGACGATCCGACTATGTAATCTGTATCTCGTTGTGTTGGATGAAGTCTGTTTCGAGATTTTTGGGGGTGTTTCTGAGACCTTATGGTCGATGATGATTCCGGTCTAAATTGGACGCCTTTCTGAGTTTTTCATCGTGATATCTGAGTGTATTTTCTTCACTCAAACGTTCTGGGAGATTTTCTAATTATTTTGGGTGATTTTTGGGTGACCTATCGGCTTCTAGGGTTTCTGGTGGTTTAACCTAGAGTTTTACTGCTATCCGGTGGCTCGATTCTCACTCAGTGGATGTTTAGGGGGACTTTCCGACATCCTTGACTATATTTCCAGTAAGGTTTGCAACGGTTGCACCTAGGGTTTTGTACCTAGGGTTTTCTCTGATTGACTGAAGGCCGATCTTCTCCGGTCGCGAAGAAGGAGGGTAACTCTGTACCTCTCTTGAGTATCGTATACTTTGTGTGTGATTATTTGGCTTCGTGTGTGAATATCTGATTTCGTGATATTTTGCTTGTCGAAACTGTTTTTCTTTTCAAACTGGTGCATTAATCATGACTTCTAATACGAATACTGGTACCTCCTCCTCGATAGACTCTACCAGTCCTCTATTTGTATACTCCTCTGATGTGCCTGGGGTCTCTCTTTTTCCTACTCCCTTCTCGGGAAGTGGTTATGGGGGTTGGAGGAGAAAAATGTTTGTTGCATTATCTGCTAAAAATAAGATTGGTTTTGTTGATGGGACGTGCTCCCGACCAGCCACTAATGTGGCTCAACAAAGGTTATGGGATAGGTGCAATAACATGGTGATTTCTTGGTTAACTGCCTCCATCTCCCCACAAATTGCTGAAAATGTGCAGTATTCTGATACTGCACAAAGTATATGGTCCCAACTTCATGCTAGATATGGCACTGCAAACAGGACCAAAATTTTTGAGTTGAAAAGAGAGTTGTCCCACACCTCTCAAGGGTCCTTAGATATACTTCGTATTTTAATAAGCTAAAAGGTCTGTGGGATGAACTTGATTCAATGTGTGTTAATCATGGTCTAAGATGTGTTTGTGCTGCCATTGATGGCATAGTACAGGAAAGTGATGACAATAAGGTCTTTCAGTTTTTAATGGGTTTGAATGAAGCATATATGGGGGTAAGGAGTAATCTTTTGATGATGCAGCCTCCTCCAACTCTTGACAATGTCTATAATATGGTCCTCAATGATGAGAAGCAAAGACAAGTCCAGTCTCCTTCTCACTTTAATCCTGACTCTGTCTCTTTCAATGTCCATACTAATAGGCAGCCTGTTGGATTTAACAAGGCCACAGTGCCTATTCCTCCTTCTCCTTTCAGACAGAGAGTCAATTTTGATCAGGCTAAAGGACCTTTATTCTGTAGATACTGTAAAAAATCTGGACACTTAATTGATAAGTGTTTCAAGATCCATGGGTATCCACAAAGTACAAATTTTAACAAGGGGAGGAGACCTGCTGCTGCTCATCTTAGTGCTGGTCTGGATTTTCCTCATTCTGAAGGACATGTGTCTGTTCCCCAAGGGAATCCTCCTGAAAGCCATCAACCTGTTGCAACAATAGATGGCCAGAGCTCTGTGATACCAGGGTTGAGCAGACAAGATTATGACCAGTTGATGAATTTATTACACCAGACCAAGTTAGGGGACTCCACTGCTCAAACTCCTCCTCCCATATATGCTGCTAAATTTGCTGGTACTATGTTAACTGAGAACCCTATTTCTGATTCCAAACTTTGCTTACTTACTAATATCAACTCTGTCACCTGGATTATAAATTCACCTGCCTCTAATCACATGACACATGATAAACGGCTACTTTTTAACATCACACCTTTAACTCTGCCATATCTTGTTACTCTTCCTAATGGCTATAAAGTGAAAGTAACATGCACATGCTCTTTTACATTGACTCCTTCCATCACTCTTCACAATGTACTGCTAGTTCCTTCTTTTAAACACAACTTGATTTCTGTCCACAAGTTAGTGAAGCAGTTACATTGTATAGTTATCTTCACTGAACATTCATGCTTACTACACATGATACAGGACCCTTCTCTGAGGAGGCCTCTGGATCTTGGTAGAGAAGCTGCTGGCTTATATAAACTGGCTTGGGTTCCTCCTTCCCCTTCTTCCTCTGTTAGTTTTTCCTCTACTTCTGTTTGTTCTGTATCTGTTTCTTGTAATGATGACACTTTGTCTGATAGCAAGGCTGTTGCATTGCCTTCTGTGTCTGTTTCTTGTCATGATGACATTTTGTCTGATAACAAGGCTGTTCCATTGCCTTCACATGTATAATGTTCCATCTGTAATACTGATCTTACATGTCACATGAATTACATTTGGCACTTAAGACTTGCTCATACTCCTTTTGCAAATATGAAATGTATTTCTGGTTTGTCTTTTCCATTTGCTTCCAAACAACCTTTTCCATGTTCAGTCTGTCCTATGGCCAGATAGACTAGGCTTCCATTTCCTGATAGTTCCATTAAGACTTCTAGACCCTTTCAACTGATTCATGTGGACACTTGGGGACCTTATCATACTCCAACCTCTTCTGGTTGCAGATATTTCCTTACAATTGTTGATGATTTTTCTAGGGAAACATGGACATACTTAATGGGATCCAAAAGCAATGCTTTTTCTATGCTTAAGTCATTTCTTTCTCTGGTTAAAACCCAATTTAATGCTGTGGTTCAGATTGTTAGAAGTGACAATGCCTTAGAATTGGGATCTAGCAATGAGGGTACTTCCTTTTTTAGCAGCCAGGGGATCATACATCAAACCTCCTGCTCTCATACCCCTCAACAAAATGGTGTTGTTGGGAGGAAGCATAGAACTCTCCTTGAAACCTGTAGGGCTTTGCTTTTTCAATCTGGCATGCCTGTATCTTTCTGTGGCGATTGTTTGTTGACTGCTACCTACCTACTTAACAGAATACCCACCAGATTACTTCATAATAAGTCTCCTCATGAAATCTTGTATGGGAAAGTCCCAACCTATACTCACTTGAGGACATTTGGTTGCCTTGCCTATGCCACTGTCCCAGTTCCTCAAAGGGACAAATTAAAGCCAAGAGCCATTCCTTGTGTTTTCCTGGGATATCCTTTTGGCAAAAAGGGTTATAGATTGTATGATCTTGCTTCAAAGAAATATTTGGTCTCCAGGGATGTCATATTTCATGAATCATGTTTTCCTTTTAAATCTGTGTCTTCTTCTGCTCATCCTTCTGCTTCATCTTTTCCCTTTGTTTTCTGGAGAACATGATGATGATTCTGATTCTCCCATACTCCTCCCTCCTCCCTCTTCTCCCACATCTGTGCAAGTGCCTTATCCTGTCCCTGCCTCTACTGATTCTGCCTTCCCTTCTTCTTTCAATCCTGACATCTCACCTCCCGTTTTGGTTTCTTCTCCTTCTGTTCCTACTCCCTGAAAGTCTCAAAGATAGCATAATCCTCCTTCCTATCTTAAGGATTATGTCTGTCAACTACCTGCCTTCTCTGGTTCATCTTCCTTCTCTTTGGAATCTGAGCCTCTATATTACTCTCAGGCTGCATCTGTTCCAGCATGGCAAGCTGCCATGAGACAGGAGTTTGATGCTTTGGCCACTAACCATACTTGGGATGTTGTTCCTCTTCCTCCTGGTAAGAAACCCATTGGTTGTAAATGGGTTTATAAAATAAAATACAAGGCTGATGGCTGTGTTGAAAGGTATAAAGCCAGACTTGTTATTAGAGGTGATACTCAGGTTGAAGGTATTGACTTCACTGACACCTTTTCTCCTGTGGTTAAAATGTGCACAGTAAAGTGTCTAATTGCTGTGGCTGTGAAAAAACATTGGAACTTATTTCAACTTGATGTTAATAATGCTTTCTTGCATGGTGATTTGGATGAGGAGGTGTATATGAAACTTCCTCCAGGTTTAACTGTTTCTGCTCCTGCCTCTGTTTCTGCCCCATCTGCCTCTCCTGCTCCCCTTGTTTGCAAATTAAACAAATCCCTATATGGGCTCAGACAGGCTTCCAGACAATGGTATGCCAAGTTGTCTTCTGCCCTATACTCCAGAGGCTATAGGCATTCTTTGAATGATTATTCCCTATTCATCAAAGGTACACCTGGGTCCCTTGTGATTGTAGCTGTTTATGTGGATGATATTATTCTTACTGGGGATGACTGTGATGAAATTGCTGCTCTGAAACTGTTTCTGGATGTTCAGTTTAAAATTAAGGACCTAGGGTCCTTACATTACTTTTTAGGCATACAGATGTCATCTGCTACTGGTGGGATGATCCTTAATCAACACAAATATATTTGTGATTTGCTGCAACAGTTTGACTGTATCAATGTCTCTTCTGTTGTCTGTCCTTTGGACATTAATGCAAAGTTACATGCTGATTCTGGTGACCTTTTACCTTCTCCTGATCAGTTTAGGAGTCTTGTTGGTAAGCTCTTATTTCTGACCCATACTAGGCCTGACATCTGTTTTGTTGTGCAACATCTTAGTCAATTCCTCAAATGCCCCAGACTTCCCCATATGACTGCTGCTCTTCATGTCCTGAGATATCTTAAGGGGACTTCTTCTCTGGGCCTCTTTTATTCTGATTGCAATGATTTCAATGTTGTTGGTTATTCTGATAGTGACTGGGCTGCCTGCCCTGATACAAGGAGGTCTGTTACTGGGTTCTGAATTATTCTGGGTGACTCCTTGATTAATTGGAAATCTAAGAAGCAATCAGTGGTCTCTTTGTCTTCTGTTGAGGCTGAATACAGGGCCCTAAGTAAGGTTGTTGCTGAATTGTCTTGGTTGTCTCGTTTATTTCTTGATCTTGGTGTTTCTGTCTCTCTTCCTTTTTCTGTGTATTGTGACAGCCAGGCTGCCATTCACATTGCCAAGAATCCTATTTTTCATGAACGGACTAAACACATTAAAGTGGATTGTCATTTTGTGCGCGATCTGCTCCAGCATGGCCTTATTCAACTGTTTCATGTCCCTACTACTCCCCAGCTCGCTGACCTTCTGACCAAGCCTTTGCCTGGTACTATACTTCATCCCTTGTTGCTCAAGTTGCAGGTGGTATCCCCCTTCAACTTGAGGGGGGGTGTTGAGATAAGAGAAAATACATGATATAGTCTTGTATAGCCTTGTATATTCTTTGTATACTTATTGTATATTTTTGGTATATCCATGGTATATCTTGCAAATGGGCTATGATGATTATTGTGTATCTGAGCCCACAGGTTATTTAAATTTGGGCCGGATCACCCGACCCGACCCGTTCGTGTGTAAGTTGTATAAAGTCCAGGTGTAGATATTTTGACCTACCGGACTTCATTCTATTTTCATTTTCTGATTAATAAATTCTCTCTCTATTCTAGAGAGTTATCAAACGCTCCTCATTCTCTCTAGTTTCTCTCTCTACATTCTCAATGATTTTTCGGCTTATCTCAATGTTTACATTAATTAGTTCGTGTAGGTTGAGTTTTACATTTCAAATACAGCAATAATTCGACATCAAACAGTTGGTCTCTTCCCATATACACCCCACGGTTTCCCACTCCCTACATTCACGTCACCTCAATTCCATCACATCTCCATTAACTAATTATCCCCACATTGTTCCCTACCCACTTACCCACTATGTTCAGCCGATGATAGTATAAATACATAGAAACAGGGAGATGTCAAAGAAGATAATGCTACAGTGAATGGAAAATGTTTGAATCTCAAAAAATATTACGTCAGTTTTGCTTCTACAACAAAATGCTTTCGACTCTATAAATTTTATCGCCATAACAACAGTATGTTCTTTATTCAGCTTCTTGCATATATTCGATTTACATTATTGATCCTAACATATTGTTTTTTTAACAGTTTATACATTATCCATATTTGCTATTTTATCTTATTTTTTCAACAAGGTAGTTTTTAAAAAAAAACAAATCCTATTTCAGTTTGATCTGTACTTTAAAGGAGAGATATCAATTGTCTTTGATACTGTCTTTGTTTCATGGAACAGTTTTAACTAGACTAAATTTACTACTTTTTGATTTGTTTCTGCCATTTTTCGGCTTACCATGTTTCAATTCATGCATACATTTTCCAACTACGTACTGCTTTATGTCAACCTTTAAAGGTGATGTACTACTTAAGTAGTTGGTTAGATAATAAGTTATTAGGAAGTTTATTTGTTAGTCTTGACACTTGGCTTTTACACTATCCAATATTTGAACATTCACATGTTATAGCTACAATTATAGTTTCCCTTATCCCATTTCAGATATGGCTAAAAAAGGACACAATAAAATTACTGTAACTCCAACTTCTCAAAGTCAAGAAATGAGACAACGTTCAAGGGTACGTCATCGCATAAGTTATTCCTTTAAGCGTTCTGACTCAAAGGCTTCAGTCATCCGCAATGTCCCAAGGGCGATACAAAAAAGGTTAAGAGATGGAAGAGTTGCAAGAATAGAAAGAGAAAAGAAATTTAGAGAGATTAGGCCTACACTAGATGTACATATTACAAATTATAAGTTTACTCGAGATGCACTAATATATGCTATAGACAAATTATACTATATGATTGAGAAGCATTAGCAGTTTTAGTAGATTTACTTGCACAACCATTAGGTAGTATTTTAACAGATATTTATCAAAAGGTTTGGCCAAGTGAATCCTTTTGAGTTTATATTCTTAAATTTGAAGCAGAGTGGGAAATCCGTCTGTACGACTACCTGTAATTATTATTAATGATAGTTTTTATTTCTTTGCAACATTACCTGTCATTTAACTTAATTTTTTTTACCATTATATAATATAAATAACATCATGTAATAACACTAAGGATAATAAGACCAAGTGTTTATAATAAATTATTAAATATATTATATGTGATTACACATACACTTCTGTTACTTATTCATCATTTTAATGTTTTTTTATTAACTCATATAATTATAGTAAGTTAAGTTAAATTAATTTGTCATTGCACATAGCACAATATCTTACGGCATTTTAGGCTACATAAAATAAGTTATCCCTACCTTACTTGCCTTATTATAAACTTTCGCCGATCAAATGGTTTAAATTTTTTACAAATGATCATGTTATAAAAATAGGAGGTGATTAAGCAACTAAGTTAAAATTTTATTCACATTTTTTCCTACATAATTTCCGCGCATCGCGCGGGTACTATACTAGTTGACATTTAGATATAGAGATGTACCATCCCTCATTTCAGTCACACTTGGTATAATATATTTTATCTGTTTTGAGCTTAAACTAATGAACTTGAAAGAATGTCTACATTTCTGTACTGTTATTTCTATATTTGCATTGGGTTAGTCTTGTTATGTATTGAGTACATTAGGTTGGTTGTATCCATACATTACTCTGCACTTCGTGTGCAAATCCAGGTACTTCCAGGTATGGTGGTTGCTGATTTTGGAGCTTTATCAGTTTGGAGATTTTCGAGGTAGATGCTTTGGCGTCCACAGACCTTGACTTCCTCCTTTATCTTTTAGTTTTATTTATACTGTTCTACCTTTAAACACAGTGTACTTAGCAGTCAGACAATATTTTTATTTAGATTCGCATGTACTCGGTGACACCCGGATTTTGGAGGAATATTGTATTGAGTCACGGTATTTTCGCATCAGTATTTATGAGATTTTACTCTTAAGCTTATTTTATTATATTTTCAATCTTAAAGAATGAGTGGTTTATTGTGGTTGTTGACTTTTCTAGTGTTGCGATAGGCGCAATCACGGCATGTGAGATTTCGATCTTGACAAGTTGGTATCAGAGCTTAGGTTACATAGGTCTCACGAGTCATGTTAGTAGAGTCTTGCGGGTCGATACAGAGAGGTTTGTATTATCTTTGAAAGGTTGTCGAACCATTAGGAAAACATTACCTTGTTGTGTTCTTATCGTTTGAATTTGTTGAGTCCGAAAACTAAACTTCTGTTATTCTGTACTCTCACAGATGGTGAGGACACGTGCTACCTGATCGAGCGGACGGCCACCAGTACCACCAGCTAGGGCCAAAAGAGGTTGGGGCTGCGATAGAGGCTGAGGTGCAGCTCGTATAGTAGCTAGAGCAGCACTTGTAGACCCACTAGTTTCTCCAGCCCAGGAGAAGATTCTAGATATAGTTAAGCCGGTAGGACCGGCTCAGGCACCCGTTGTGCCCATTATGATTTCAGGCCTTCAGGAGGCTTTGGACTAGATATTGACTATTTGCACTGGCCTTATTCAGGTGGTTTCACTTCAAGCTACACCAGTAACTTCTCAGGCTGCAGGAGGTACTCAGACTCTCGCCGCCCATATTCCAGAGCAGATGATATAGGGACTCCAGACACCGCGTCTATCACCAGCCCATACAGTTGAGTTGCTAAGGACTAGGTGGGTCCCATTATGAGTGATGAGGATCACAAAAGACTAGAGAGGTTTAGGAGGCTCAAGCTCATTTAACTTCAGAATTTTATTGTTATCAATAATCCAAAGAAAGTCAAAGGTACATGGTATAGAACAATGCTACCAGACATGGTCATGGGATCTCATGAACTCTTCGAAGGGCTTTTAAAGTCTAGAATATAACTTACAACAAAAATACATGTAATGGCACATATACTTCCTTCTTTAATATGGCCGTAGCCTTTTAGTTCGGGTGTCACCCCGTGGACTTGCTTTCTAGAGTTATCCAGTCTTACATAAGATAAAAGTCCTCGAGTGGGGATGATCGTGGCCTTTAAAATTCTAGGGTTGCCAAATAGGTCCTATGCCCCCGATGTTTGATAGCTTGAACCATTCAAGATTCTTTTCGGACAACAATCCCCGATTGAGAGAGTGATTGATCAATCTTAAGTTGAAGCGGCCATTGGGATCCGTAGCACATAATTCCTCAAGAAATGTAAATAAGAAATATTTAAAAGACAAGTCGATTACAAGAAAGATACTTCTCTTTATTCTAGTGCAAACCAGTTATACACGCGTACAAATTTTATGCAAGGGCTTGAGCAATTTATGCGAGCACGGTTTGTTTGACCGTTTGGTCCTTACAATAAATACTACCTATCAAGAACCTTCCATCACGAAGTAATTTCCTTGCCTAAAGTCGATATTCGAGGATAACGCCCCTTAGTATTCGAGGTTGATTATAGAGAGAAGCCTCAGATAATGTTGATGCAATCCAAAACACAGATTCAAGGTCGGTCTTCTATTCTAAGTTAGCACAATCCACTGTATAACCCATTTGGGACAAAATCGTTTCAAGAGAAAGAGTGCAATCTGTGCTTTCAGACTTAAAACTTTGTACAGCTCCTTGTCGTTCACCTATAAATGTTAGTTCAAAAGATAAATAAAAGAATACGAATTGGGTC
The DNA here is from genome assembly GCA_034376525.1 of Nicotiana benthamiana. Classification (NCBI taxonomy): domain Eukaryota; kingdom Viridiplantae; phylum Streptophyta; class Magnoliopsida; order Solanales; family Solanaceae; genus Nicotiana; species Nicotiana benthamiana. The sequence continues at coordinate 128,293,040 of CM067339.1, read as the reverse complement.
GTACCTTAGCAGTAGTATCATTTTAGGTGAGCTACATTTCAACTTTTTGGTAGTTGTTCATCGTTCATCATTCCGAGTTTACAGGATCGTTTTCCGATAACCTAGAGAATTTGGAATGGGCCTTCCCAGTTTGGGGCTCATCATATGATTACTGTGGGCTAAGAGGTTGATACCCCTGCCTACTTCATCGCAGCTAACCCAAATTCCCTTCATTCGAATTCCGTGTATTAAGTGTGACCTTCCTTAGTACTAAGTCCCCAATATTGAAGTATCAAAGGTTGTCCCTTCGATTATAATACCTCTCGATCTGCTGTTTCTGGGCGGTCAACAGGGCCAATGCAGCTTTACATAGCTCCGCACTTGTACTCATGGCCTCGTCATTCGATTCCTTTGTTGCATATTGGAATATAACACTTGGTTCACCGACTTCGATCGGTATCAGAGCTCCGGCACCGTAAACCAGTGAGAACAGGGTGGCCCCGGTACTAGACTTTGAGGTCATGCAGTATGCCCATACAACTTCAGGTAAGATTTCTTTCCATTTTCCTTTGGCATCGGTTAACCTTTTATTAAGGTTTTGGAATATGTTTTTATTGGTATATTCGGCTTGTCCATTACCACTAGGGTGGTAAGATGTCAATAAGATTCTCTTGATCTTATAATCTTCGAGAAACTTGTGGCACTTTGCTGCTGATAAATTGCTTTCTGTTGTCACATACGATTTCGGATGGAATTCCAAACCGACATATGATGTGCTCCCAAATGAAGTCGATGACTTCCTTCTCCCTGACCTTATAGTACACATGTGCTTCAACCCACTTAGAAACCTAGTCAGTCATAAATAAGATAAATTGAGCCTTACCCGGTACTTGTAGAAGAGGGCGAACGATATTCTTTCCCCACTTGATGAATGGACATGGTGACAAAACCGAATGCAGCAGTTCCCCAGATTGGTGAATCATTGGAGCATGTCCTTGGAATTCATCACATTTTTGTACGAACTCCTTAGCATATTTTTTGATGTAGCCCCGGTAATAGTCGGCTCTAATTTCCTTTCGAACCAATGATTCGGCGCCTGAATGATTTTCGCGTGTGCCCTCATGGATTTTCTTCAGAATGTACTTATTATCTCCCGGCCCCAGACATATTGCTAGCGCACCATCGAACATTCTTCTGAACAAGGTTCCATGCTCGAAAAGCTGAATCGGGCTACCTTTGTGCACAGGGCCCTCGATTGTTTTGGTTCCGAGGGCAGTTTTTTGGTCTTCAAATATTCTAGGTATTTATATCTCCGATCCCAAGTTAGGCTTGTGGAGTTTATTTTTGTGTGACCTTCTTCTATTACCGCTCTCATAAGTTGTACGACTGCCCCCGAGTTGACCTCGTCTTCTTCGACCGATGACCTTAACTTTGCAAGGGCATCTACCTCGCTATTTTGATCTCAAGGTACATGTTGCAAAGTCCACTCTTTGAACTGATGCAATGCTACCTACAACTTACCTAGGTACCTTTGCATTTGTTCTTCTTTGACTTCGAACGTTCCATTAACTTCGTTTACCACAAGGAGGGAGTCACACTTAGCTTCGATCACCTCCTCCCCCAAGATTTTGGCTGGTTTGAGACCTGCAATCATGGCCTCATATCCAGCCTCGTTGTGAGCCAATTTCACAATTCTAATGGATTGTCTAACTATATTGCACGTGGGCGGCTTCATGACGATGTCGAGTACAGAACCCTTTGCGTACGAGGCACCGTCCATAAAGGGGGTCAAAATTTCTGAAGACGTCCCCAAGTTTACCAACATATCTCTTTCGACCTAGGGTATTAGGGCCAGCGTAAAGTCGACCAAGATATCTACCAAAGTTTGAGACTTAATGGCTATCTGGGGTCGGTACTCAATATCGTACCTTCTGATTTCTATGGCCCATTTGGCATATCTTCCTCAGAGTTCAGGTTTATGCATTATATTTTCCAATGGATAAGTTGTCACAACACATATAGCATGGCACTGAAATACAGTTTCAGTTTCCTAGAGGGCCTTAGCTGAGCGAGCGCCAATGTTTCTAGGTGAAGATATCTAGTTTCGGCCTCACCTAAGGTCCTGCTAACATAATAAATTGAAAATTGCGTACCTAGTTCCCTAACTAGGACTCCACTTACTGCTATTTTTGATAATGCCAAATACGAGTATAGTTATTCGTTTTCCCTCGGCGTCTGAAGTAGTGGCGGGCTCGATAGATATTTCTTAAGTTTATCCAAGGCCCATTGTCATTCCACGGTCCATGTGAAGTTGTTTTTCTTCTTTAGTAACAAGAAAATTTGATGGCTCTTATACGAGGACCTCGAGATGAATCGCCCCAAGGTGGCAATGCACCTAGTGAGCCTTTGCACGGCATTCACTTTGTCCACTACCATGATATCCTCGATAGCTTTGATCTTGTTGGGTTGATCTCGATTCCTCGATTGGATACTATGAACCCGAGAAATTTACCTGATACGACTCCGAACACACATTTTTTTGAATTCAGCTTCATGTTGTACTTCTTCAATATGCTGAAGGTTTCCTCAAATTCTTTAAATGGTCCTCTGCTCGTAAGGACCTAACTAACATATTGTCAATGTAAACTTCCATGCATTTCCCTATTTGTTTTTCGAATATCCAGTTTACTATGCGTTGGTAAGTGGCACCGACATTTTCTAATTCAAATGGCATTACATAAAAGCAGTATGTGCCACACTTAGTGATCAACGAGGTCTTTTCTTGATTATCTGGGTTCATTCATAATTGGGTTTACCCGGAGTAGGCATCGAGAAAAATGAGGATCTCGTGGCTGGCCGTTGGCATTGATCATGTGATCGATGTTAGGCAAAGGGAAACAGTCATTGGGAAATGCCTTATTTACATCTTTATAATCCATACACATTCTCAGTTTTCCCTTTTTTAGGGACTACTACTATGTTTGCTAACTATTTCGGGTATTTGACTTCCCAACACTACAAGAAAAACAGACAATAGCGAAAGGAAATATGGTCCTAATAGTGGATTTTTGGTTGCTAAAGACCAATAGCGACAAGATATATCTGGTCACCAACCGTTGTAATAGCCTTAGATGCTAATGATAATTAACGACGGGGAAAGCGAACTAGTCGTTAATACTCCTTAGTGGCCGGAATATTTCTGGTCCCAAAAAACCATTTAGAGACCATATTTCTGGTCCCTAATTGAAGATTGTAGAACTTAGTATCTCGTCCCTAAAGAATATTTAGCGACAAATATTTTGGTCCTTAATAAAAATTGTCCAATCAATTTCTCATGTGCCGAAAATATTTAAGGATGAGTAATCTGGTTATTAAAAATAATTATGACCTGGTCCTTGTAAATCGTTATCTTAATCAGTTAATTCTACCAATCATATTCACATTGCAACAAAAAATACGGATAAGATAATATAATGATGGACCTGCTCCTTTGAAAACATATATAGAGAAATTCATTACAAAAAGAATCAACATTAGTTATTGGCACTGTACGGCAACAAAGCAAGCTATATGGTCACAATAATGTTTACATATTCCCTTAGCAAAAATGTATATAGCTAATATCCGTAGCCTATATTAAAAATTTTGTCCAACAATCCTAGCAAAATGATAGTTAAACAGTTGTAGGTCCACACAAACTTGTTTCATGTAAACTCCAGTATCCAACTATAAAAAGTATCAAGAGATTTCCATTAGAAAAAATATATAAAAATAAATTGGACAATGGATAAATAAACTTGACTCAAACAATAATATAATCACCACTTAATTCCGAAAAAAAACTATTCATATTGATCAAGTTATACACTTCAAAGATAAATAGACAAAGGGGCATATCTATAGGGACCAAAATGTTATGTCCATCACTCCAGCAAGCTAGTTGACATATTTTGAAATGATAGATTTACATATATGCTTATTTTCAACTCGTAAAGCTGTTTATATGTTGATGTTTCTTGTATAGAGCCATGTAGATTATATTCAACATATGATCCCCTTATCAGCCATACTGATAATCATATAGGTAGAAATTAATAACAGAAAGGAGAGAATTGAAGAAACTTTTTAACAGGTACTCTTCTTAGTTTAGCTTTTAGAATCTGTAAGGAAGTGACTCATTTCTTATCTAAAACCTAGTACATCACATGCTTATCATATTCAGTATCTGATGTGGGTATCTCTTATGCAAAAATATTCAGGGAACCTAAACCTGTCTAACGGACCGGGTCGAACCGATTCCGGACCGGACCGGACCGGTTACTAAGGGGCCGGGTGGGCTGGGTTCGTGGGGGAGGGGGTGGGTCCGTTTGGTTTTTTTTTAAGTTGTAACCAGACCGGACCGGACCGGTCTGGATGAACAGTGGACCATACCGGTTAAACCGGCCCGGTACAACGGTAATTTTTTTATTTTATTTTCTTGACTTTATGGGGCCCACAAGATCGATGGCAACGGTCAAATTTCTTCAGATCCGTTGGCCAACAGATTTCTTTGCAAAATTGGCCATATTTTGTTTATTTTCTTGTGTTTATGAATTTACAATATTGACCCTTCTTAAAATCTATAAATATCCTCCCCTCTTCTTCATTTCTTCACTCAGAATTCTTATCTCAATCTCAATTCTCAAATTCTCAATTTCTCTCTTCCCTTCAATTTGCAAGATTTCATATTCTAATTTTATAATTTTTATTTGGCTCTCTTTTCTTGAGTTTAATTTATCGAAAATTGTCATTTGGAAATTGAAATTCGAAGTTTGAAGTTCAAAGTTAATATACTTGGTTGATGTTTGTTCGTGGTAACACCGGAATTGCGTAACCAAGCACTCCTTCCAACTCTTTCTATTATTAATATTTTAATTGCATATTTAATTTTAGCTTATACTTTAATTTTTACAATATGTTTAGTGCTGCTAAAAGAGCGTGTAGAAAAGTTACTTGTAGGGGTGGAAATAAAGAAGAGGTAGTCCTGTAGCTTCCGGTAGTAATAGTAATGACCCAATAATACATGTTTCTTAATCATCGCCTAATGATAATGTAAAGATAGATTATGAACAATTACAAGAAGATTTTGGAATAGAAGATAATGAAATTGGAATAGAAGATGAGATACCACCTACACCTACTAGTGGAAATATTGGTAGTGTTGGAGTTGGAGTTGCTAGTGCTACAAGGGGTAGACCACCAGCGGCTCCGACTTCTAATCGTAAAAAAAGAAGTCCGGTATGAAATTTTTTTGAAATACTAGAAGGTACTAATGGAGTTAAGTGAAAACTTTGTAACGAAACTTTTAAACATTCGACCGGAGGAAATTTAGGGGGAACTGGGATACTTAGTAGACATATGAGATATGACCATATCACATAGAATGGGGCAATAATGGGGATGGAAGTCAAACAACTATTAACCTTACTACTGGAGGTCTAATAAAATATGATAAAATGAGGGATCGTGAGGAATTAGAAAAAATGATTGCTTTGAGTTGTCTACCTTTTTCTTTTGCTTCTTCATCATATCTTATTATGTATATTGAAAGGATTTGCAATCCTTTATTTAAAGGTATCCCTAGAAGTACTTGTAGAGCAGATATCTTTAGACTTCATGGACAATATCAAACATACATACATTATTTGTTTATTCCTTCTAGAGTATATCTAACTTCTGATATTGGCCATGCTGTTAATGGAAATGATTATTTGACAATTACATGTCATTGGATAGATGATAATACTTGTATGCAAAAATGTATTATCGCTTTTAATCAGAGTCATACTGCTACGTTTATAAGTAGTATTATTGTTGAAGTTGTTGAATTTTATAATCTAAACCAAAAAGTTTTGTGTATGTCTTTTGATAATGCTTCAAACAATAATGCCGCAATTTCAATTTAAAATTGCATTTGCAACCACCTCTTGATAATATTTTTCATGTTAGGTGTGCATGTCATATTTATAATTTAATTGCTAAAAGTGGCCTTGATTTATTTTCAGTTGACATTACTCATGTTAGAAGAACAGTTGATGTTATTCAAGGAAATAATAGACAATCCAGAATAAAAGAATATAAGACTAAGTGTATCCAGTATAACCTTACACCTAGATTCATGCCAGACGAAATTATTACTAGATGGAATTATACATATATATTTTTAAAATGTTGCTTCAAATATAGATTTCCAATAACTGAAGTTGCTAATGCACATTGTACTGATCCTAGGCATATGTTAACAAGTGATATTTGGGAGGTCATTAATGATGTTGCTAAATTTCTTACGTAAATTTTATACTGCTATTGTTGTGTTTTCTGGCGCATATTACCCCACTTTTACTATGGCTTTAGTACATATAACTAAAATTTCTTTTCTACTATCTGATTTTAAGAAGAAAGAAAAATATAAGGATGTTGTTGAAAAAATGCAAGCAAAATTCAAAAAATATTTCTTTCCAATTCCTCCGATTTACTTAATTGGTGCAGTTTTAAATCCTTCTATTAAAATGTCTGATTGCCACCAATTAATGAATGCTTTATATACTTATATGGAGATTGGAGAAATTGAAACCCCAAATTTATATGATTCTATGAACAAGTTAAATGAATATTTACAACAACTATATAATTATTATGCAAATGAATGAGATAATACTGCTCGTGCTTCTGGCAATGTTAATTCCGCTATGCAATGTAGAAGTTCCGCTACTGTGGATAATGAAAAAGCCCTTGATAGTTTTAAATTTTTTCTACATTTTCTAACACTCAAACCAGTAACAGGAATATTGATGAACTTCAATTCTACTTGCAGAAGCAAAAGGAGCCTCGCACAAAGGAATTTTCACCGTTGGGATGGTGGCATGAAAATGAAAAGCAATTTCCTATTCTTTTCGCTATGACTCGGGACGTGCTGAATGTGCCAATTTCTACTGTTGCCTCGGAGAGTGCATTTATCCAAGCAAGACAACAACTTGGAGACACCCGCCACTCAATGGGAAGCAATGCTTCGGAAGTCTTAGTATGTTTCAGAGATTGGATTAGATCGGAACGAAGAAATCAAGGAAAGGAAGATGTTGATAGCCCAGAGGACGAGGAACTTGGAGATATATTAACCCATGGAAACCCATCCGAATTTAACACGCCAGAAGAAGGTCAATCGGTTCATATTGATTATGATGAACTTGCTAGGGCGATGCAAAACATTTGAAATTACTACTTTACTAGTTTACTTGTTAGAAAAAATGTAAACATTTCATTTTCTACTTTTTCAATTTGAAATTAAGAAATAAAGTAGAACTTGCAATAAGTGCAATTTTTTCCCATCTTACTTGTATTCATTCAATTATTACAAAGTATTAATATAACTTAATAGTTATACTATACATAATTCCAAAAAGTAAAGTGAAAATATACTAAACCCGGCCCGGCCCGGCCCCTCAACCCGTAACCCGTAACCCGTATGGTTCAATTTTTACCCGAACTAACCCAGCCTGCTACGAATCCGTTACTGTACAACCCGGACCGGCCTGACCCGAAACCCGAACGGGTCAAAAAAATTGGCCCAGACCGGACAGGCCGGCCCGTTAGACAGGTTTAAGGGAATCCAATAATCATTTCTTGTTACTTGAAATGAACTGGCATTTGAGCATTATAGAATAGTATTAATTGTACATAAGGGTAAAAAAGCTAAAATGAACAAAAAAAATTGATGTTTTGGGTAAGCTATTACTAACTTGGTATATTCATTATCTTCGGAAATAGGTGATGTCGATGGCTTGATTCATCTCATTTTCTATGTTTGACAAACAATCTTTCAAACAATTATTTTCCACGAGTTGAATGAAGTTCTGACAATAATTTAGTCTTTGAGGAAGTCTAGCTTTTGAAGTCCTTCGCCTTTATGCCACCACCAAAGTCAACTACATGGCCACGAGTCTGGGGTCCAAAGCAATTTTTTATAATCTCTATGCTCGAAAGAGAAGATGCGGACAACACCAATTCTTGAATTTGTGCCTGACAAAGTATATGAATAGATTTCTTTCAAAATTCATAAACAACAACAATAACTACCCAGTACAGCCTCACAAAGTGGGTCTGGGGAGGATAATATATAGACGGGTCTTACTCCTACCCAAAAGGGCAGAGAGGCTGTTTCCAATCGGCCCTCGGCTCAGTGAAGGAAAGGAAAAACAAAAATAAAAATAAAAGAGCATTAGTAACTCCAGCAGAAATAGCGTAAATAATTATCTAAACATAAGAACTATAAATAAAATATCATGCAATAATATCAGACAGTAACTACCACAAATAACTACCATAAGGGAGGCACAATCCAATACACAAATCATCTACGGATAGCTTTGCCAAGCCTCACCCAACCCCGGGTGAGTAGTACGAAAAACTCTAGGAGCCCATATCCTACAACCCTGATACTAGACCTCCAGACTTTCCTATCAAGGGTCATGTCCTAGGAAACCCGCATTCTAGCCATGTCATGCCTAATCACCTCTCTCCAATACCTCTTAGGCCTCCCTCTGCCTCGTTGTACCCTGACCATCGCCAGCCGCTCACAACTCCTTACCGAGACATCAGGACTTCTCCCCCTCACATGCCCGAACCACCTCAGCCTCGCTTCTCACATCTTCTCATCCACCGGGGCCACCCCCACCTTCTCTCGAATAACTTCATTCTTAATCTTATCTAACTGGTGAGCTCGCATATCCACCTGAGCATCCTCATCTCCGCAACCTTCATTCTCTGAACATGAGAGTTCTTCACTTGCCAGTACTCCGCCCCATACAACATGGCATGTCTAACCGCAGCTCTATAAAATTTCCCCTTGAGTTTCTGTGGAACTTTCTTGTCACACAGGACTCTTGATGCAAGCCTCCACTTTGACCACCCCGCTCCTATACGATGAGTGACGTCCCCGTCAATCTCTCCGTCCCCCTGAATCACAGACCCAAGATATCTGACATTGTCCCTCTTGGAGATGACCTGAGATCCAATCATCACGTCTCTGCCTACTTCGCTCGGCTTGGCGCTAAACTTGCACTCCAGATATTCTGTCTTAGATCTGCTTATTTTGAAACCCTTAAACTCGAGAGTCTGTCTCCATACCTCTAACCTCTCAATAACACTGATCCTCATCTCGTCTATCAAGACTATGTCATCAGCAAATAGCATACACCAAGGCACATCCCCTTGAATATGTCGGGTTAGAGCATCCATCACCAAGGCAAACAAGAGAGAGCTAAGCGCAGATCCTGATGGAGCCCCATAACCACTGGAAAATGGTCTGAGTCGCCACCCACGGTCCTAATCCTAGTCTTAGTTCCATCGTACATGTCCTTGATTACTCTGATGTAGGCTTCCGGCGCGCTCTCCGCCTCCAAGCACCTCCATAGCACCTCCCTTGAGACCTTGTCTTCTCAAAGTCGATAAGCACCATGTGCAGGTCCTTCTTATCCCTGAACTGCTCCACCAGCCTCCTAACAAGGTGGATAGCTTCTGTAGTGGAGCGACCCGCCATGAAACCGAACTGGTTCACATATATAAATATCCTCTCCCTCACCCTCGCCTCGATCACCCGCTCTCAAACCTTCATGGTGTGACTTATTAATTTGATACCCCTATAGTTCTTTCAAAATCCATAATATAACTAAAATAAGGTACATGTTCAGTTAATGAAAAGCACATGCTTTTCGATTGTTTCAAAACAAAGCAGTAATGGACAAAGAAAGTATTGTATTATATCAAAGAGAAACAACTTTCAAGTCCAAGAATATATTTATTATATTTTTTTTGAAACCATCATACATCTTCTCTCCATTCAATCTTGGAAGCTACAAGCTATAAACCTTGTGGACTTTGTGGTGCTCCACTCGTTCTTTTTTCTATTTTGCATTATGTCAAAATCAATTTACTTACAAATCTCCTATAGCAGTTCGTAGCACGAAATGTGCCAGGAAGTATCTCCTTGAGAACTATGGCCATTTAGTGCTTCGTGTTCCAGGCAGAGGCAGGGGATCTTGGTCTGTCAAATGCACTATTAGAGGCACAAATGCTAAAGTTCATTCTGGTTGGAAGGCATTACTGCTGGAAAAAAAAGTTAAAGGTGATAAAATTGAATTACCTCTATAAGATATATAGTCTGGAGTATACATACACCTTCACCTTCATTTACAAGAAAAATCAAAACTAAGAACAAGAGTGTATTCAAATAAATTCTCAATTAAAAGATAATCGTAAGAAAATAAAGTGCAAGTAGATTTCATCAAGTCGATTATCAACAAGTTGCATCCATTTTTTACTTGGAGCCATAACCTTAGAAGGTATAAAAAACTTAGATTTAAAAGAAAAGGATTACAGAAGCGTCTAACATAAATTATCCAAATTCAACTAATGCACACAAGAGACAAATAATATCCATTTTAGTTGATCAAAATTTTAGTTCATGAACCACATTTTAGATGAAAACTAAACAACTAAATGAGCCATCACACTGATTATCAAGTTCCTTTATTTTATATCCTTTTTTCTTGTTTAACTACAATAGTAGCAGCAGCGATAACAAAGAAAAGATAAGAAAAAGATACAGTAGCCGTAAGTTGAGCACATCTCTTTAAGTTTCATTTATCTTTCTTAACATGGGAAGTTAAGAGCAGGATCATCAACTGATGTACGCCTATAAAAAGAAAATCCAACATCAACATATATCTGCAAACTTAATCAAGATAAAGGACATCCATTACATGTTGGATGTACAGGTCATCGGTCATACTTAGACTCCCATTATAATGAACATTAGACAGTACGGTAATAATGCACATAAATTCATGACTATAACAATGGCAACTAGTTCTAGCCATAGGTCAAGCAACTAGAGAACTAAGTTCTAATAATTTTTACCAAGCACTTTCTTGCCTACCAAAATACTGTCAAAAAGCCATTGTTGTAGTCGTAAAAATGGACTACCTGAGAAAGAAAAAGCACAATCTGATGATTCTAGAGTACCTAACAAGTAAAAAAAGTTCAACCAATACTATTTATAAGAAAAATCAGAACAAATAAAAGCACACAACAAATTTAACACACCACATATTGTTAGCCCTTCAACCAAATCTCTAGAAAACGTTTTGTGAAAATCTCTAACCCTTGAAGTGTTGGGAATAAACCCCCTACCAAAATAATATTCACAGTAATAACAGCGGAATAATTATGTAGCACCAAGATTCGGTAATTAACAAGAATAAAAGAGTAACAATGACACCAAGATTTTTACGTGGAAAACCCTTTTGAATAAGGGAAAAAACCACGGCCCCGAGAGAAGCAACTGATATCACTATAGTAAGGAAATTTTACACTTTGTAGTTCTGAGTAAATACTCCAAAGACCACTACAACACTCAAAAGAAATAGCCCTCTTTTGATATTCCCACCTTACTATAATATTGCTCACTCTCTATTTTTCTCACAGACTATTTTCTTATACCTTGTCTGTGAAACCTCACTCTTTCTTTCTCTCTTTGTTGGTGTGTAGACATGAGAGTTGAAGCTCTCCTTTTATAGCCAAAGCTTCACTCTCTAAAGCCTACAATATTTGACAATTTACACACACTTTTCACAAATTCAACAAAGTTGGCTACCAACCCAAAGAAATTCAACTAGGTTGGCTACCAAACCAAACTAATTCAACAAAGTTGGCTACCTAACCAAACCAAGTCAACAATGTTGGCTACCAAACCAAAGAAACTTTTATTAGGCACATGCCTAATACTTACTCAATGAGATGGACATCATCAATCTCCCCCTCCAGTCTCATTCATCTAGAGGAGATAACACAGTCTTCTAGTTTGAATGCATGCCGACAAGTTCTTTGCACAGCTCGAACTTGTTCCTTGGTACCACCTTGGTCAGCATATCCGCAGGATTTTCGCTTGTGTGAATCTTTTTGACCTGTGAAGATTCGTCCGTCACTTTCTCACGAATCCAGTGATATCTCACATCTATGTGTTTGGTCCTTGCATGGTACATAGAGTTCCTGCTAAGGTCTATTGCACTTTGACTGTCACAATAGATGATATACTCCTTCTAATGCAATCCAAGCTCTTGAAGGAACCGTTTGAGCCATACAAACTCTTTGCCAGCTTCAGTAGTGGCACTATATTCCGCTTCAATTGTAGAGAGTGCAACACACTTCTGCAACATCGACTGCCATGATATAGCTCCCCCTGAAAATGTAAACAAATATCCAATAGTGGATTTTCTGTTGACAATGTCACCTGCCATATCAGCATCCGTATAGCCCTTCAAGATTGGATCCGATACTCCAAAGCATAAGCAATCTCCTGTGGTGCCTCTCATGTACCTGAGTATCCACTTGACTGCTTCCCAATGTTCCTTTCCAGGATTTTCAAGAAACCTGCTGACAACACCAACTGCATGAGCAATATCAGGTCTAGTACATACCATTGCATACATCAAGCTTCCGACTGCTAAAGAATAAGGAACTCTGGCATGTTCCCTTTCTCCTCCTATGTTGTAGGACACATCTTTTTGCTCAATTTTACATGACTAGCAAGAGGTGTGCTGACTGGCTTAGCATTCTTCATGTTGAAGCGTTCTAGTACACGTTCAATGTACTTCTCCTGAGATAGCCACAACTTTCTACTTGTTCTCTCTCGAACTATCTTCATCCCTAGAATTTGTTGTGCTGGGCCCAAGTCCTTCATATCAAATGACTTGGACAGATCTCCCTTCAACTTTGCTATCAACCCTTTGTCTTTTCCTACAATTAACTCCACATACAACAACAATATAATAAAATTATTCTCAGAAAATCTTTTGAAGTATACACATGGATCGGAATAGGTCTTTATGTATGTTTGACTTTTCATGAATGAGTCAAACTTCATGTACCACTGCCTTGGTGCCTGCTTTAATCCATACAGACTATTATTCAATTTGCACACCATGTGTTTCTTTCCTGCTACTTCAAATCCTTCTGGCTGCTCCATATAAATCTCTTCTTTCAAATCTCCATGAAGAAATGCAGTTTTCACATCCAACTGCTCCACTTCAAGATCTAGGCTAGCTGCTAAGCTCAAAATTGTTCGAATAGAAGTCATTTTGACAACAGGTGAGAAAATTTCGTCAAAATCAATACCTTTCTTCTGTTCGGCGCCTTTAACCACCAATCGAGCTTTGTATCTGACCAGCTTGCCATTTCCATCTTTCTTGAGTTTAAAGACCCATTTGCATTTGAGTGGTCTTTTCCCCTTTGGAAGTTCAACCAGCTTGTACGTGCCATTTTTCTGTAGAGATTCCATCTCGTCTTGCATGGCTTTCATCCACTGGTTCTTTTTTGAATGGTACAGCATCTCCTTAAGAATTTCTGGCTCTCCCTCATCACTGATGAGGACATACTCTGTGGAAGGGTACCTGCATGACTCTACCCTTGGCCTCTCCGATCTCCTCAGAGGTTGAGGTTGTTCTTCTTCCTGAGTGGGATGCTCCACTTCCTCGACAGCTTCATCAAGTTGCTCCCCCTGCTCAATAACCTCACCAGGTTGCTCCCCCTGCTCGGCAACCTCGTCGGTCGTACTTTCTGCACTTGTGGGATTGTTAGAAATAGAAGGAATAGTAACAAGGTTAGGAATTATACCATTCTTCGCCTTTTATAACATATCAGCAGCAGTTCCAACTTCACTTTCTCGGAAGACTACATCTCTGCTTCTGATGACCTTCTTCTATACAGGATCCCACAATCTGTACCCAAACTCTTCCTCTCCGTATCCAATAAATATACAGGGAACAGATTTATTATCCAGCTTTGTTCTCTGCTCTTTCGGTACATGTGCAAAAGCTCTGCAACCGAACACCTTTAGATACGAGTAGGACACCTCCTTATTAGTCCAAAATCTTTCTGGGATGTCAAACGCCAATGGAACTGATGGACTCCTATTGATCAGGTAACATGTTGTTTGAACTGCTTCGCCCCAAAATGACTTAGGTAGTTTAGCCATTCTGAGCATGCTTCTCACCTTCTCCACGATAGTGCGGTTCATCCTCTCTGTTACACCATTATGCTGTGGGGTTCCAGGAACTGTCTTTTCATGTCTGATCCCATGACTTGAACAGTACTCTTCAAATTCCCTTGAAGTTTACTCACCTCCATTGTCACTTCGGAGACGTTTTAGCTTTTGACCTGTCTCCCTTTCTACTAGAGCATGAAACTTCTGGAAAACTTGAAACACCTGATCTTTGGTTTTCAAAATATAAACCCACAATTTTCGTGAAGCATCATCAATAAAAGTAACAAAATATTTGTTACCGCCCATTGATTCAATTTTCATTGGGCCACAAACGTCAGAATATACTAAATCAAGTATATTCAACTTTCTTTCAGACGATGTCTGAAATGACACCCTATATTGTTTAACAAATAAACAATAGTCACAAGGTTTTACCGTTGTACCTTTGGCATAAGAAATGAGTGATATCTTGGCAAGAATCTGCAATCCCTTCTCGCTCATATGACCCATTCTTTTATGCCACAAATCTGCAGAATTCTCATCTTGTGCCGCATTCAATTCACCTTGGCACATTTCTGCATTTGTCATGTACAACGTGCCACGAGCAACTCCCTTTGCAATCACCAATGATCCCTTGGTGAGTCTCCACTTTTGATTTGCAAAATAGTTCTCGTATCCATCTCGGTCCAAAGCAATCCCCGAGATCAAGTTCATCCGCAAATCAGGTACATGCCGCACATCTTTTAGAACCAATGTGCATCCGACATTTGTCTTGATACAAATGTCACCAATCCCCGCAATCTTCGAGTAACTCGTGTTACCCATTCTCACTGTGCCGAAATCACCTGCTACATATCTGCAAAAAAGATCTCTTACCGGTGTGGCATGGTAAGATGCCGCTGTGTCAACCACCCATTCCGACTCTGGACCTGACAGGTGCATGCATTCCTCTTCCTCATATATAAAGAGGACAACATTGTTATTATTTTGCACAATGGCAGCTGTGTTGTCGTCATTCTTCTGGCCACTAGTTTCACCTTTGCCCTTCCTTGGATTTGGGCAATCTCTTTTGAAGTGGCCTGGTTGATCACAGTTGTAGCAATTTCTGGCTTTTGATTTGGATCGAATCTTTGACTTTCCACGAGCTCCGGATCTACCATAGTTGCTCGAACTCCTTTGATAACTCATGCCTTTACATTCTGTGATAAGAGCATGTCCTTGATTTTCAGGCTTCTTTCTCATCTTCTCATTGAGTAAAAGAGCCGATATGACATCTTTCAACTCAATAGTAGTTTTACCGTGCAGGATGGTTGTTGCCAAATTAACGTACGAAGATGGCAACGAGTTCAATAGCAAGATGGCTTTATCTTCCTCCTCGATTTTTACTCCGAGGTTGGCAAGATGTGTGATTTATCCGTTAAACACATTTAAATGCGATAAAAAATTCATACCTTCACCCATGTGTAGGGCGTATAACTGCTTCTTCAGGTACAATTTATTTGTCAGCGTTTTGGACATGTATAGGCTTTCCACCCTTGTCCAAATTCCACTTGCAGTGTCTTCATCAATGATGTTATTTACCACATCATCCGATAAGTGCAACCTGATTGCACTAGCAGCTCTTTCATCCAAGTCAGCGCAATCCTCAGCTTTCATGGTATCAGGCTTTTTGGCATCAGCAACTAGTACCTTATGTAATCCTTGTTGAATGAGCATATCCCGCATCCTTCTTTGCCATGTTGAAAAACCGTTATCTCCATTGAACTTAGCTACCTCGTACTTTACTCCTGACATTTTTATTTTTCACCGAGTATAGTACTACCGACAGTGAATAGTATTTTAGTGAACGAGCAGAACCTGTGCCCTGATACCAGTTGTTGGGAATAAACCCCCTACCAAAGTAATATTCACGGTAATAACAGCGGAATAATAATGTAGCACCAAGATACGGTAATTAACAAGAATAAAAAAGTAACAATGACACCAAGATTTTTACGTGGAAAATCCTTTTGAATAAGGGAAAAAATCACGGCCCTGAGAGAAGCAACTGATATCACTATAGTAAGGAATTTTTACACTTTGTAGTTCTGAGTAAAATATTCCAAAGATCACTACAACACTCAAAAGAAATAGCCCTCTTTTGATATTCCCACCTTACTACAATATCTCTCACTCTCTATTTTTCTCACAGACTATTTTCTTATACCTTGTCTGTGAAACCTCACTCTTTCTTTCTCTCTTTGTTGGTGTGTAGAAATGAGAGTTGAAGCTCTCCTTTTATAGCCAAAGCTTCACTCTCTAAAGCCTACAATATTTGACAATTTACACACACTTTTCACAAATTCAACAAAGTTGGCTACCAACCCAAAGAAATTCAACAAGGTTGGCTACCAAACCAAACTAATTCAATAAAGTTGGCTACCTAACCAAACCAAGTCAACAATGTTGGCTACCAAATCAAAGAAACTTTTATTAGGCACATGCCTAATATTTACTCAATGAGGTGGACATCATCAATCTCGCCCTCCTCGATCTTTGCCCTCCAACCCAATATATACTCACATAACAACAACCAGTATTCAAACAAGCAAGAGATCTTATTGCAGAACCTTGGACAGAAAAAAAACTAAAGGAAGGAGTATATGAAAGATATGAATGATTCAGATAAATAAAATGAGAAGTATGAAATTTACTCATGATGTACCTAATATCAAGAATATCTAAAATAATAGCACCTTTCTTAGTATTCTGAAGAGAGAAAAGTGAAAAATTAGGATTTTTTCCAGCAATATAAAAAAATATACTAAAACTTAAAGAGAATAATGAAGAAAAGCAAAATGGGTTACCTTTCTGAAGTTTATGGGGTAATAAAAAGCTGCTACTATTTATAGGCCAAGATCATAAGCAGAAGCACAAAACTAGTTGTAAAACAGAGTTGTGCAAGTAGTGAGATTGGAATCTGTGGCTGAAGTTTGGGGATTGAGCGACCGGGGCTGAAATTTAGGATATGAGCGGCTGCAATTTGGGATTTTTTGTAGGTTTAGGTCTTTAGAGATTTTGTAGAGAGCTTTTTGTTTCGCGCCTTTGGCAAAAATTTTAAGAGCGTCCACTGCTGAAATTTTATTATTAGCGACTGGGTCTTTGTGCCCTTTTGTTTCCTTTAAAATAAAAATGTGGATTAAGGTTCGAAAGTTAATATCGTCCCTATATTAGGGACCATTTTTAGTGCTCGTCGCTAAATTTTTGTCCCCAATAACCCTTTTTCTTGTAGTGCAAACAGACCTTATTTTAAGGAGTTTAGTTACCTCGTTCCTGATGAAAGCATGTTTGACCTCGAATTGGGGTCTTCTTTTTTACTTGACTAGAGGGAATTTTGGGTCCAAGCTCAGCTTGTGAGTTATGATCTTCGGTGGGATCCCTGTCATGGCGAGATTGAACCAAGCAAAATAATCTATGTTAGATATAAGGAATTGAATGAGTTTTTTCCTAAGCTCGAGAGTTAACCTCGTGCCCAAGTATACCTTCCGATCCGGCAGATGTTCGATCAATATGACATTCTCCATCTCTTCAACCGTTGATTTGGTAGCCTCGGAATCATCAAGGACTATATAGGATCGAGGAACCACATAATCATCATATCCGCCAGTCCCCTGCTTGTCCGATTGGGTCGAGGCCGGCATCGGTGGTTGCTATTTGGCTTCTTGTTTTGCACTCCGAACTTGGTTCCTTTGACGACGACAGTGTCGATATAGGAATTACTTCATCAAGTACAAACATCTCCTTTTGAGGTTGGTTGTTCACTATAGATAATTTTACTCCCTCCCAGCGCCGGGAATTTTAATACTTGTGAAGGGTCGAAGGCACTGTCCTCATGTTGTGGATCCATGGCCTCTAGAACAGGGTGTTGTATCTCATGTCACCTTCGATTACATAAAACATAGCTTCCTGGATGGTCCCGATATTGTTGACTGGTAATGTTATTTCCCCTTTAGTTGTTTCACATGCTATGTTGAATCTATTCAGGACTTGGATTGCGGGCACAATTTGATCCTGCAGACCGAGTTGTTCTACGACTCTCGACCGGATGATGTTGGCTGAGCTACATGGATCAATTAACACACACTTAAATCGAGATTTATTTATGAGTACAGATATTACGAGAGTATTATTGTGAGGTTTCATGATCCCCTCTGCATCCTTGTCGCAGAAAGACAAGGTTCCTTCCGGTGTATAATCTCAAGTCCGTTTTTCCCTTATGATGGACACTATGGTTCATTTCAACAACGGTCCTTGAGGGACATCGACTGCATCGATGATCATGTTGATAACATGTTGAGGTTCTTCTTGTTTGGTAGAGTCCCTGTTTCTGAAATGATTCTTGGCTCGGTCGAAAATTCTTGAAGATGATTGTTGTTGAATAATCGGGCTACTTCTTCTCTCAATTGTCGACAATCCTTCGTTATGTGTCCATGACTTCCATGATACTTGAACATTTGGTTGGGATTTCTTTGGGCTGGATCAGTTTGTAAAGGTAGAGGCCATTTGGAATCTTTGATGCGACCGATGGCCTACACAATGGCAACCATATCAACATTAAAGTTGTATTCCGATAATCGTGGTGCTTCTTTAGGTTCGACAGGCATGTCGAAGTTGTTCTTGCTAATGATCCCTCGAGAGATCCAACCTCAATCGCTTCTCCTTTCAGTTCGCATAGAACTTCACCCAGATTCGATTTTCTACGATCTCCGTTATATGGCTGGTACTAATCTCTTTTCGACCTTGATTCCCAGTCAATATCTCTCTTGACTCTATCGATGGGCCTGATAGGATAAATGGACCCGGAAGGAGCCCCAAGTTGATCGTCTTCGACTCTGATTGTGATGACCCAAAAGGTCATCTCTTATTTTAGAAGTCAAATTTATGTTCCTTAAAAACCTCATTTTCATTCTCCTCAATTTGTGTACATAGTTCGGGCGTATATCCGGAAAGCTTTTATGTGAATTTTTTAGAAATAATGTATTTTGGCTTAAAAGATGATTTTTCTTGACTTCGGTCAACGTTTTGGGTAAGAGGACTCGGACCCGTATTCCGATTGTCCCGAAGGGACTGTAGTAAAATATGGGACTTGGACGTATATCTGAAATTGGATTCCGAGGTCCCTTACCCGAGAAATAAATTTTTAAAGAAAGTTATTTCCTGAAAAATGTCAGGAGTTTTAGAAATTGAATAATATTTGAATTTGATGGTATCGGATCGGTATTTTAGTTCTAGAGCCAGGTACAAATTTAATATGGTATTTAAGTTACATCTGTGAAATTTGATAGGAAACTGAATTCATATAACATGATCCGTACCCTCGGTCGTAAAAATATAAACTTTAAGAGTTCTTGAGATTTTCATTTATTTTCATGCTAAATTCGTTCTTTAGGATGATATTTGGGTGATTTGATCGCACGAGCAAGTCCATATGTTATTTTTAGACTTGTGTGCATGTTTGATTTTATCACGGCCCAAATCAATAGGCCGCAATGACACACGGTACCTTACTCAACCAAGTACCTACGTAAAGTATCTTTATATCATTCTATCATAAGTGAATGAGCCAGAGAGGTAGTTGTGAGATAAGTATAATAAAACATGGAGAAATACTCGATATTGGACGATCCAAAATACATAATCCAAACTTATACATAGGACATACGAGCATATAAAGCCAAATAACTACTCGTATACTGATCATAGGCCAACAAGGCCATATAATCTTTTACATACATGACATCTACCTACAAGCCTGTAAGGATACATAATTTCATAAAGGTTGGGACAGAGTCCCACCATACCAAACAATATACATCTAAACTATGCTAACCAAACATGCAACTTCGAAGTAAATGGAGCGCACCAACATCTTCTGTTGAGATGATTGCCTACTTGGAGGGCCCTCGACTTATCTATCGGGATCTGCGGGCATGAAACATAGTGTCGCAAGGTGAAAGGGACGTCGGTACAAATAATGTATTGAGTATGTAAGGTACATAAATAAGTACATAACAGTCATGGAAAAAATATAGAGTAAATGACAACTTGTAAGTCTAGATAACTCTATAAATCATGAAGTACTTATAATTTCATGCATATGCGTATGAATATCATGTCGTGCATAGGTACATGTGTTCATAATATCCTCAGTCTGAGGGTATCCCATTATATCATCTCGGCCACTGGGGGCAAATCATCAACATGTATCAGCTGATCAGGTGGTGGTGCGTATATAATATTGTAACCTTTTCTCATATCCTATATACATATAATATACAAATATATGTGTATATAACACCATCTATTTATCGCTCAATTTACATGTATAAATGCATGCGATACATAAAAAATTCGCTAATCAGATTTTCTCGGATTGACATAAAAATTAATATGCTTTTCGGATAAACTTTATCAAATACGTATTTTTTGAGACACATGAACATAAGATATAATAACATGGGGAATCAAGAATATAAACATCCCTAGAATTTCTATAAATTGAGTCATTTATAAAAGTTGTGTATTTGCTCGTTTCGTTTATTTCGTATAGATCATGTTAAAAAGAAAGGAGGGATAGCCTTAACATACCTAAGACTATTTTTTTGACAATTCCTCTAATACACGACTTTTGTGACAAAACACTTAACAGATGATCCAAGTAGAAAAAATCCATATAACTTCGCATGAATTCCTTGTTGAAGATCGCTACTTGGTAGATGTAGAATATCACATTTTGGTGAATTTGATCAAACTTTGTATTGTTTCCTTACTGGACAGTAACGTTTCTTTGCATCTCTTAATGAATTGCTGAAGAAGATTACTTTTCCATCTAATCTTTGCAAAGAACGCATGTGAATTCCATACATTAGTTTTTATATGTTAATTGTGAAATCCATACATCATTTTATTACTAAAGAAGACAAATTCAAGTCTTTATCCAAAGACATTTTACGTGTAAGCAAGCCTTAATGTGTCTTTATGACTCATCATTATATGGTGCCACTTTGGCTTAGCTTAAGGCCAAGTGGCAACCCCAACATGGTCCTTATCCAATTAATCATAATTATTCCTACCATTAACTAATTATTTATATAATTAAGAATTATCTTAAATTACTTAAAATGCTATTAATTTTTAATACACCTTACTATCATGGTATCTTATATGACACTAGTCTATAAATACGGGCTATTATAACTTAGATCGAATTTTATCCCAACATGCCAAACATGGACTAAAATTCATTTCCTTTGACTTGCTTCCCATCTCACTTTCACGAATATACTCATCACTTATTTGAAATAGCATAATCCTTATAATCTCCAAATAATCTTTTCCTTGGACTGATATCCATTACCTTGCGATAAATTCAATGTACAATACTACAGGGTGCAACATCGTCGTAATTTACTACTACGTAACATCATCATAATATAATATCGCAAGGCATAACATCATCGTAATATAATACTGTAGGACGTAATATTGCAGGGCGTTACATTATTTCCCCCTTTGGAACATTCACCCTCGAATGTTGAATGATGCTCTAATAATTTTCATAACATATAGCTCGTGTAAATACTTTAATACTCTCCTTGCCATCTAGGCAGTTGTTCTGTGAATAAATCCAAAGGACAGGGCATTCCCCTTTTTAGACCTCTATCACACGCCATGACTTGTGATTGAATTTCTTCCAATCTCGTAACTGTTGCTACCTTCCATCATGCAGCTTCTATGGGACTGGCTTTGTAAGTGTGCATATGCTACCCTCCTCTCCTTTTTTATACATTTTTAGCAAATCTTGAAGTTCTTCGCTTGGTATTTTGTCGAACATACGGATATTATTATATCTTATTTCATAAATCTGGTTATTCATTCATATGACTTTACTGCATATACGTAGTTCATACTATACCATAACTCTTGCCTCAATTTCTCGTTATTAAGGTCTGCTACAAAAATCTAGGTTACTTCATTGCTTATCCCAAACGTATAAATCTATTTTCTCTAATGCTTCCACATTATTGTTCATCTTAAGAATGACGGTCTAATCTCCTCTCATACTTTATAATTTTTATCCATCTGTTGTTGAGTCACCTCAATTTTGATCCATAGTCCATCCCTGATAACTTAAACTTTTATGTAATATTTCCCCTAGGGTTCACGTTTTATCGGGGAACATCTGAAATGATTAGATTGATCCACCTGGGGAAATACCATACTTTTACAGTTGTATCTCACATAATCCCAATGTGATTCACCTTGTGTGGGTATTTTAATCATGTCCAATTCACGAGATACCTTTCTTTTCTTCGTCATATCATTACTCAATCGAAGGCCCAAACGTCATCCTTTATCTATAATAATTACACCTTTATTCTATTAACCATCTCTTCTAAATGTTGATAGTCTTAGACAACTTTGAGTTCATTCAGGGTATAGTGAGCTTTGTATAACTTAAAGAAACCATATGCTCTACTTGTTTTCATGGACTTAATCCTGAGGACTTATCCATCTTGTTACTTTCTCACTCGCCTGTTCTTATCATTACTCTCGTCTTCTAGAACCTTTTCGTTTCACCAAACAATAGCTTGACCTACACATCTCTATTTATATTACTTGTAACCTTTTAACTTGCTTACATCATAGATTTCTTTATGTCATTTTGAAACATCAAGTGAGACATCACATCGTCTATAACTCTTCTTTACTCCCTTAGTCAGAATTTTCGATAACTAGACCATAGGCTGGAAGATATGCTACTGACGATGCCACTATTATTTCTAGTAGCTGAATCCCCGTACTTCTAGCGTTTTATCCGAGGATTGGACTATTCATGATCTTCTTCCTTTGTGTATCTCGTACGTTGATAACCTTTAACTTACTTATTTTAAAGTCTCGCATCACTTTTTCTATCTCCTTCGTGACCTTCCTTCAATATAGATAGAATTCACATCCATAACTTGAACTCCTATTATAATACTTGCACCTTTTTACATGATTCATTGAGAGCTTTATACTGACTTCTTATGAGGCTGGTATTCTTCTAACTGAGCCTCCGATATTAAGAGTGATTCTGCAATATTCTCAATCATGATTTCTACAATTTCTTGGTCTAATAAACGGATTCCTAATTTACTTTGTTGATGTAACTCTTTTTTCTGATCGGCATGTATGTAGGCTTAAGCTATCTTCTGATATGCAGCTCATGATGTTAGTTTTTACTTTTAGCTTTTCATGGCACTATGGAATATCCATGGTACAATCCTTTAACAATTCAATCCTTTGTTCACGACCCAAGCTCAATTTCCTTTTAACTTATACCAGAACATTCTACGGTTGTATGATTGTCAACATATATGCTGCATGGATAATATTCAAAACTCTTAAGTGTGTTCATAATGTAAAAACCAACTCTGGATCATTGATCGAAAGATTCTTTTATTCCTTCTCAGTTTTCTTTAAACGTATGCCATTACCTTTCCTGGTCTTTCTTCCCCCTTGTTGGGTGCATACTTATATTATCTTAGCTCTCACGCATGCCGGAATTTTGGTACAACTCATATGATCTTTGAATATTGCTTTTGATTTAACTTCTCGTTCACTTGCCACGGTAGGTTCCTCTTTCTTATGGAGGATGTACAGTGTTATGCAGAAACTGTTGTTACAAGACCATTTCCCCTATAGGTCATTGTGCTTAGGTTGAACCTTCTTCCTCATTTCCTCCGCTAGTCTTTCACTGGAATACTTAGGGAGGACCTTCTGAATCTTGTAAAGCTACAAGCATATTACATCGTATACCCAATAAAATTGTTGATGTCCTTCAACGCCCACAATTATCTGTAGTTACTTACCTACTCACCCTTGTGCTGGTGGGGTTGTTCTGAACTGATATTTGATTGTCTTCCTAGTGCCACTCTCTTTTATCCCCGTAACACTCATATGGTACCTTTAACTACCCCAACTCCAATCTAAAAATTTATCAATGATCACGATATCATAACTACGAGGCTAAATTCACTATATTGGGTTTTACTATGTTTATCCTTCATGATTTGCTAACTCATCTTTAACTTCCTGTTTAGATATAACTAGGCTCTTCCCAAACAAATTGATAACTTCTCGTTGACCCATTCTCATATTAGTGTTTCTTGTAATCTTTCTTAGGTAATGAACTTTGTATTAACTTATGTCTCGCACTGGCTCCTTATCTATCAATAATATATCAGGCATGGACCATTACTTCCTTTCCTTGATTTTGTGTTTGCACAATATTCTGGAATCGTACCATATCTGTAGGCTTTGATTAAGTGCAATCTCATTTTTATTCCATTCTTCCTTTACCATTTCATAATCACAAGAATCATTTAATTCTTACTTAATTCCACGTCACACCGTATTCCCCCACTTTAGGGGTGTACTAAGACTGGAGCTATGACAACCTTCCTATAGATGTTTTTCCTCTTTATCTTTGGCGTCCATTCATATCATCGATGACCCTTACTCACCTTTCGATAATCCTTATGTACCAAGAATAATAAAATTCCTTGCTCACGAGGGTGACACTTAGTATAACTGGCACATATAGTCCATTAAGCTGCACTTTTCTCACATTGCTTGTTTTAGGGAAGAGTCTTCCTGAATGACCATTCTCTGAATTTCTCGTGAATCTTCTTCTGTTATCCATTCTATTATTGTCGGAACAAATTCTAAAATTCTTATGATGCAGACTATTATCAAATCACGCAGTCCATAGTTCATGTTTATCTTATCTTGTTCACCAATCCATACTAGTTTCTAATACTCTCGGTCTAACTTTTTCTTTTGGTAATCGTGTCAGAGTTACGAACTTATTTTCCAAAAATAGGACATGAATGCATGGCCTATATTCTTTTCTTTTCCTAATGCATGTCATCTCTCATATCTTCCTTTACTTGACTATAGATTATGTAATACTGTCATCTTTTGATCTACCTATCATCCATGTATTATATCTTACTCATAATCCTTCATTAACTCTTTTTTCTTATTTCCTGCTAACATTTATTCCTATCACCTTATTCTGGAAATTCAAACAAGACATTATTTTTCTTTTAGATCCCCTTTGCTACATCTAGTGGCCCTTCGGTTTGCTTAACGTCCTCGCTCTACTAGGGATGTGAGCCATACTAAGGTAATATTTATCCCTTCAAGTCTTCCAGTGCCTATCTTCTAATTATTTTCATGCTAATATCCACATCAAATTATAATATTCTAGAGTGCACCATCTGGATGCCTCACAAAGAGATCTATTAACACCTTTGTAATATTCTTCAGAAATATTAACTAGCACAAACAATTCATTTACCATTTTGGGTTACCCTAACCCCAGACGGATCCTAATATCTTATCTTTTTCATAAAATACACATGTTAGCCCCTAATAGGGTATAACTGAGATGGGTGTGGACAATTTTACATACATTTGTTACTATTGAAGGCAAGTTACAATGCTTATACTTTTTTGCTGGAGTTGAAAATACCGATAATCTTCTTTAACTAGGTACCTCGCACCTTTCTGGATATACACATCGTTGTATTACGAATAAGATAGACTTTAGAAAATTGAGTTCTTACAACTGAACTCTACTACAAGATATAAAGTAAGAAGGAGTGTGGTGCATGACACACTCATAAATAAGACTCTACTAGACACGGCTTGTAAACCCCCTAGGATAGAACTTCTCTGATATAATTTTTGTCACGATTCAAACTGACGGGCCGCAATGGGCACTCGGTACCTAACTCAACTGAGTGCCTACGTAACGTATCTTTGGTATCATACTATTAAAGGTAAATGAGCCAGAGAGGCTTTTGTGAGATAAGTATAATAAAACATGGAGAAATACTCGACATTGAAAGATCCAACATATAATCCAAACTTATACATATTATGTACGGGTGTATAAGGCTAAAATAACCACTCGTATACTGAACATAGGTAGCCAATGCCATATAATCATTTATGTACATGACATCCGTCTACAAGCCTCTAAGGATACATAATTTTCATAAAGGTCGGGATAGAGTCCCGCCATACCAAACAATATACGTCTAAATCATACTAACCAAACAAGCAACTCCGAAGTAAATGGAGTGCACCAACATCTTTCGTTGAGCTGATTGCATACTTGAAGGGCTCTCGACCTGTCTATCGGGACCTGCAGGCATGAAACGCAATGTCTCCAGGAAAAAGAAACGTCAGTACGAATAATATACCGAGTATATAAGGCAAATAAATAAGTACATAATAGACATGGAAGAAATATAGAGTAAATGACTCAACCTGTAAGTCTAGATAACTCTGTAAATCATGAAGTACTTATAGTATCATGCATATACATATGAATGTCATGGCGTGCATAGGTACATGTTTCATAATATTATCAAGCTAAGAGGGTATCTCATCATATCATTTTGGCCATTATGGGAAAATCAACGTATACCACCTGATCAGGTGATGGTGCATATATAACGCTGTAATCTTTTCTCATATCCCATATCCATATACGTATAATATACATATATACTGGTATATAACGACATCTGGTCATGGATCAATGTACAAATATAAATGCATGAGATGCATAAGAAATTCGTTAATCATATTTTCTCGGATTGATATAAAAATCAATATTCCTTTCGGATAAACTTTATCAAATACGTATTTTTTTGAGACCCGTGAACGGAAGATATGGATCACTTCACTCCAGCGCCTGTAGAGTCTTCTTGTATCTTTCCTTGAAAATCGACTAAGCGCAAACAGAAGCATCCACGAGCAAGAACTAGAACAGATAGGTGGGCTTTGTTGATTTACTGCGTGATGATTTTGTTGAACAAGATCGAAGTCACGATATTTATTTCACTCAAGATTGGGTCTCTTTACCAGGTGTTCTACCCGTGGCTTCAGGAGGTATTCACGTTTGGCATATGCCTGCTCTGACCGAGATCTTTAGGGATGAAGTTCTTCGAGGGAAAATAGACTTTTTGAGTTAAGGTAATAATTCACATAGGGAATCAAGAATATAAACACCCCTAGAATTTTTATGAATAGAGTCATTTATGAAAGTTGTGTTGCCCATTTCGTTTATTTCGTATGAATCACGCCAAAGAGAAATGAGAGATAGCCTTAATAAACTTGAGCATATTCTCTTAACAATTTCACTAACACACGTCTTTTGTGACGAAACACATAACAAAGAATCGATGTTGGGAAAAATTCGTATAACTTCGCATGAATTCCTTGTTGAGATCGCTACTTGCTAGATGTAGAATATCATATTTTGGTGAATTTGATCAAACTTTGCATGGTTTCCTTACTGGACAGTAACGTTTCCCTGTATCTCTTAATGAATTGCTGAAGAAAATTACTTTTCCATCTAATCCTTGCAAAGAACTCATGTGAATTCCATACATTAGTTTCCATATGTTAATTGTGAAATCCATATATCATGTAATTACTAAAGAAGCCAAATTAAAGTCTTTATCCAAAGACACTTTACGTGTAACCAATCCTTAATGTGTCTATGACTCATCATTATATGGGTGCCACTTTGGCTTAGCTTCAGGCCAAGTGGCAGCCCCAACATGGTCCTTATCCAGTTAATCATAATATTCCACTATTAATCAATTATTCACATAATTAAAAATTATTTCGAATTACATAGAATACTATTCACTTTTAATACACTTTACTATCATGGTTATGTAGTACCTTATATAGCATAGTCCATAAATACGGGGTATTATAGCTTAGATTGATTTTATCCCAACATGCCAAATTTGGACGAAAAATACTTTCCTTTGACTTGCTTCACATCTCACCTTCACGAATTTACTCATCACTTGTTTGAAATAGCAAAATCTTTATAATCTCCAAATAATATTTTTCTTGGATTGATGTCCATTATCTTACGACAAATTCAGCAAACAGCACTACAGGGTGCAACACCGTCGTAATTTAATACTGCAAAGCGTAACATTATCGTAATGTAATACCACAAGGCATACATCATCATAATATAATACTGCATGACGTAATATCAATGTAATATTGCGGGGCGTAACAGGTTTGGATCCACGAGGGCACGGGTGAGTTTTGGATAGGTTTCAGGATGTTTTGAACTTATTAAATTTGTTGTATTGTTGTTGCTGGTATGACTTATTCTTTGTGCTTTGCGTTCGCGAAGAAACTCTCGTGAACGCGATGTGCAAGCTAGGCTGGGCATGGTTTTCTTCTATACACATCTAACCAAGTAATAGTCGGGTACTCTATCAGATTATGCTTCAACTATTGTGAAGCCATTGAGCTTCGAACATTGAGTCCTTGGATAAAGTCATGAATGACCTAATCATCAGCGACCGGTGGTAGGTCTATTCGTTCCATTTGGAATCGAGACACGAATTCTCTAACATTTCATTGTCCTTCAGCCTTACCTTGAAAAGGTTCAACTTCCTGGTCGCGACCTTGATGGGCACGGCGTGTGACTTTACAAAAGAATTTGCAAGCATAGAAAATGAGTCAATAGAATCAGGTGGTAAATTACGATACCATATCATAGATCCCTTTCACAGGGTCTCTTCGAATTTCCTTAGTAAGACGGATTCGATCTTATCATCTTCTAGATTATTTTCTTTGATGGAAAATCTGTAAAAGGTGACATGATTGTTCGGGTCGATCGTTCCATTGTATTTAGGAATCTCGGGCCTGCAAAACATCTTCGGATCAGCTTGAGAGCTGCGTTAGGGGGGTTTTGCACGAACATTTTGAGTCCAGGCCCTTCAATATCAGTGGTGCTTCCGGGATTTGATCGACCTTGGAGTTGTAGGTTTCTACCTTCTTGTCGTTTGCCTCAGTCTTCTTTTCTCCCGACTCAATTCGTTTTTGTCAACTCCTCGAGCATCTTCATGATTATAGGATTGGTCCCCGATTCTTTATCATTCGATCTCTTGAGATCGATTCAACAGTGTGAACAACTTCCCAGGATAGCTCGGGATCAATCCCACTCGGTGGGAGATTCTAGTTCTGGAGCTGGCTATCTCCTAGTGTTAAGCCTGCAACATTTCGAAGATCACCCGCAGGTTGATTCCGTCATCTTCGCCACCATGCGTGCTTTGATCGTCTGGACAAACATCCCTACGAATGTTGTCCTCGGGATCGATGGCCAAATTTACGTTGATGGCTACATGTGAGGTGACATGATTGGATGTATAGTTGGGGCTCTATCGAGATCGACCGGGGGTGCGTTGTTCCCCGATGTTACATTATCATTTTTGCCGTGGTGGCCGAAACCATTGTCAATGTGCTGCTGGCTGAGAGTTCCACATTTTGGTCCTGGAATCAAAGACACTCCAAATAACAAGTGTAAAATAGTGTGTGTTATAAAAGTTTGTATCAAATAACCATTATTATTCTTAGCCCCACGGTGGGCGCCAAATTGTTTACCCTCAAAATCGAATAATAATTGAATTTATACGTAATTTTTAGGATACTTGATATAACTTAATACAAATTGAGCAAACAGATTAATATTAAAATCAATGATAAAAAAGTGAATGCGAACCGCACAAGTTGAACAGTGTTAACCTTGAAGGTCAGTCACATTCGAGCTAGAAAGTACCTCAATCGACGTCAGAACAGAATAGTAAGATAATAAGAACTAAAAATAACAATGTATTGCCTTTGGATGTGTATTACAATATGTATTAATAATAATTATACTCCCTTTACATAGTAGGGAAGTCATGTTTTGGATACAATTCTACACAAGATCTCATTATTTGCTAATTAGTCGGTATTTCGTTAATACGTGCTGGTTTCGTGATATTCGACCGGCTACGGATATCTCGGTCTTCCGTTATTCGATCCGTTAATATTTTCTTGAGCCTAATCGGAATCGGGGTCGGTTCCGGAGCTACGGGCTCGATGATCTTGAAGACGCATGCTCTCGCTTTGTACCTTGGTTCGATATAATGCAAGGTCGATCTTTAACTCATCATATTTCAGTCCCGATCTGTCATACAATAGATGAACCTGATTTTAACCGTATACCGTTAGAAAAATTTGTAGTTAAGTAACCATTTATGAAATTTATTCAAAATTTTCATCTTAATGTTTTTTGGGATCCGAAATAAGACAAAATCACATCATTTGACCTCTACGTTTTGGTACATATGCATGCAAAAACCGAAAGGAAAAAGTATTGGTGGTCAATGCAGTCCAATCTGAATATAGTAATAGGAAGAAGTAGTTCACGACCATGTCACTTGGTAGCCAGATAGGAAAATGTCTGTGACAGTGGGCACGACAAAAGATCCATGTTTGAAGGAGGGTTTGAAATTTTCAAAAAGGGGTTTTGGACAAAACAAATAGATAACCTAATAATGTAAGGATACGGAAGAATTCATGTCACATGCAAACATTGTTGGTAGGTAAAAAAAGAATGTCAAAGCTATAAACAATTTGCTGGCATAATATCGATACATTCTGTCTTTTAAGTCCTTTTCCCTCGAAAGACCATGTTTAGCCCGCGATAAAAATTATTTATATTCGATAGTCGTAAAAAAAAAAAAAAATTAAAAAAAATAAAAAAAATTAAAAAAAAAATAATATATATATATATATATATATATATATATATATATATATATATATATATATATATATATATATATATATATATATATATATATAAAATAAATTTTTCGGCTATTATTTTGAAAGCGTCTATAAGTGTCGTGAGTATTCATGGTTCAATTTGGATCGATTTTCTTTTTAAAAAAATCAAACCAATTAAGTCAATTTCTTAAATATGAGAACCAAATCAAACCAATTAATTCGATTTTTTACAGGTTCGATTTTTATCATTTTTTGTCAATTTTGTTGGTTTATTTCGATTAGATATTCCTTAACCTCGATTAAAACATAATAAGCACTCCAATATTGGTAGTTTAGACTTGCTTTAATTAAAAGTGTCGAACGAAATAGTACAAGTAGAAATAATACTCTAATCGAGACATATAATAATCAACCAGATAAAAAAAATTATTCCTTTTCAAATGCTAAGATTTCTTATAGAATAACACTTCAATAGTAGTTGTATCTACAGAAAGAAATTTTCCAAATTAAAATTGATAACATCGTACCTAGGAATCAATAATATCCGAAAAGCGATCAAATTGATTAATTATATTATCAACGTAGAAAATATTATTAGAATATTTCGATTATAAAAGAAATTATTTATAACATTATGATTATGCCGAACTATGTTTTCCGAAAAGAGACTCAGCTGTCATTACAAAGAAGACAATTTGATCAACTTTTCGAGCTATAAAATAGTGATTTGATATTTAAACTAAATCACTTCAACTAATAGAAATCACTGAAACTATCAGCTAATAAGGTGGTGGTTGTATTCAAGATTAAGACGGCCTAGTGTTATGACTTCCCCGGTTATCGGCCTAGTGCTAATTGTTCTTTGCAGATCCTGAAGATTCAATTTATCGCAATTATCTATCAATCACGATATTATCTAGATATTGTAGAGAGTTTTGGGAGAAGTAATTTTCTTGTATTGCTCACAAGAGTATATATAGAGTACACGGAAGTATCAAATCCTACCAACTATAAGACTGTACAATATCAAATCCTATCAACTATACGACTGTACAATATCAAATCCTACCAACTATAGGACTGTACAATAATAAACACAATATATCCTAATAGATATAAACTGCTCTAGCAAGTTATTTTAACAACTCAGACTAACCACATCAAAGTTTTGTTATTTCTAAACCTTCTTTTAAACCCAAAGCATTAATCTCTCAAATACCTAAATACCTAAGAGTACCGTTGTTCAATAATAACCAAAGCATGTACTCTTTTCTCAACCAATACACATTAAATAGACAGCGTTAATTGAGGGTTCTTAAATATAATTAACTAAGATAAGTACGTAGTTGGACAATAGAGTATTAAAAAGGCTCAATTAGTACAACATGCAGTCAACAGTTCATCCTACAATTGATTATATTAAGTCCCAAATGAGAAATTTAGGTACTCATACGTGAAAATATATTACTAAAATTCATAACCAATAAAAAATAAGAGTAAGAAGAAGGGATAATCATTGATGAATGTATTCACCTTGTTCTTTGCGTGTTTTTGTTTCCAAAAAGTGATGTGTAAACTTTCTAAGTCATTTCAAGAAATATTGTTATGAGATAGGGCTTGCATGGGGCTAACTTAGCTAATCCAACCTCAAATAGGATAGTTGGGCAGTTGCGGCTGGCCTCGCACGACACGGGGCTTTTGAACGAGCCTTCAATTTTTCTTCTTCTTCTTCCTTTCTCGAGTTGGCTCGTGCATTGTGCTCGAGTTACTATGTTGCATGAACGGCAAATACCTTGGCTCATCTGCCCATCTCTCGACGCGAGGCTAATGGACTGTTGCTTCTAGTGTTCTTCTTGTGTCGTCACTCCCATTTTTGTCTAAATCATTGTGAAACAATACAAATAAATCAAGGAGCTAATCATAATAATTCGTTAGATCAAATAAAAGAAGCAGAAATAAGTACTCAAAATTAGGAGGGATAAACATGAAGATCTTTTATTGATAATATTGATTTGGTTGCTTTTCCATGGAGAGGTTCAAAGCCTTACAATGGTGTTCAACCTCCCCATAATATGGTTTCGTTGTCTCTTCTCTCTCTATTGTGGATAGTGGTAAAAAAGAAGCTCCCCATTTAGGGTTTCCTCTCTTAGTATTTATAGATGTGAGCTTCATGGACTGTCAATAAGTGGTTGTGACCACGTTATGGATTTCCCTCATTATGGTGAGTGGGTCGTCCCTTATTGGTCAAATTGCATTGGTCAAATTGCATAAGGGTTAAGTACCATTGGCTTTAAATGGTCATACAACTTTTTAATCATGAATTAACCCAAAAGCGGTATTAGCCTCGTTAATAGTCATAGGGTCAAATTCTGATTCATACAGTTAGTCCCTCCGCTTATTGGGGTCGTGCCCTGGCCGAGCTCGATGACCAGACTTCATCGACTATAGTTCAAGAAATTCGGGGAGGGGGGTCAACTGTTGCTTCGGTCGAATACAAATTCTCTTTGGCGATGATTCTTAACCTTAATACTATCGATGGACTTAGCCGGTTACATACTGAAGATGACCTTAGACTTAATACTATCGGCGGACTTAGCCTTTTACATACTGAAGATGGCCTTAGCCTTAATACCGTCGACGTCCTTAGCCGTTTACACAATAGAGATGGCCTTAGCCTTAATACTGATTCGAATGAAGTCGTGCTCTATTGTTCTTTGAAGTTTATGTTCGCTAGGGGACTGGTAGTAGGTTGTATGGCTGACGAGGGCGACAATGCGCTTGACACGCTTTTGGCGACGTCCAAAATTCCCAGTTCGTACAGAACCTCCCTTTAGCGTCCTCAGGTCTTTATGACCGTTTTGATGGCGAGGCACCGGTTGGTAACTGTAAAGTAGCTTCATGGAACTTGTCATAATGACGTATGTTTCTGTCGAAACAAACCATTTTGCGGTTGGTCATGCAGTTAATGATGGCTATTGGGGTTCGTGAAAGCCACTTGTATGCTTATAAATAAAGGGTTGAGGCATTTATTTCGCACATTTACATTGTTGGTCTGAGAGAGATTTTGAAGAAACTCTTCTTCTTGGTAATTCATCTTCTTCTTTGTTCTCCGTCTGTTACAACTTCCATTTGCCCATCAAATATTATCTTGTTCTTTCTAGTGAACTAGTGATGGCAGGCAGTTCTTCTCAATGTTCTTCTGGTGAGTTTTCCAGTGGTCGAGGGACCATCTCTGGTAATGGAAGGTGCAGGACCGGCAGAGATCGACGCAGCTCCGTTGATTGATGAGATATTATCTCTGCACGGAGGCCTGATGACTGATTTTACCGATGATGGTGGAGAGGATCGGGTGGATTAAGCCCCAATAATGGGGGAAGTTAGGATGGCCGAACAACGAGAGCAGTGGGGAATCCCCAGCTATGCTGACATCATTCTCACTCGGAGCTAGGAGAGGGTACATACCGACCGCAGGGGGTACTGCATCTTCTACGCCTATCCCTTCAAGTTGGCATTTAAGCTTCCGCTCCCCATGCTGGTAGTTGATTTTAGCCGCTATTACGGGGTGTGCCCGGGTTAGCTCGCTCCTTCCCTTTATAAATTATTAGCGATGTTCATGAAGTACACGGAACTGGCCAGTAGGGAGGTTACGCTGAAGCACGTGCTCAATCTTTACTCTCCCCAGAGGATACGCGGTACCATGATTCGAGCACGTCCTCGTGGGTCGAGGGGCCTTACTATGGAGCTGGATGACGAGTCTGGGCTTCGCCCTTTCGAGCATTTCTTTTATATCAGAACTAATCACTTAGTGGAGTCCCTACCTGGGTTCCTAGAGCCTTGGAACCATGCACGTAAGTTTTTTTAAACGTCGAGTTCTCTTGTTTTGCCCTTTTTGTATGTGTTGCGCTTGTAATCGTTAACTTGTGTGAATTTCATAGCGAAAAGGTCTTCGCCAGCTCCACTAGCCAAGATACGTGAGTGGGTAGAGGCCGTACTTCCCCACATGGTGGGGATACATACGTGGGTATCCTTCTGGGAAAGGCATGGCCACAGGCCTATGACATGTAAAAAAGTTGACTTCTTCTTTCCCTCTCAATTTCAACCATGTTTATCAGCTTTGCTTTTTTGTGATTAGGGAGGGCACGCCGCGTCAGGGCCCCTCAGTTGTCTTTTCACCGCCCGGTTTCGATTGCTCAGTGTACTGCAACAGTGGTTCTGCGCCTAGTACCGAGGGCGACATCGATTGAATCTTTAGTGGCTCCTTCTCCAGCATGAGCCGCACTTCGGGACGAGGGGCCATTATGGGTCATGCGCCCCAGTGCGGAATCTCGCTCACCTGAGAAAGAGGAAGAGGAGAGGCCATTGGTTTGACGGAGGGTCTTGTTCACACCAGCTCCACCTGTGGTGATTAATTTGGACCCCCCCCCCCCAAGCGGATACGGAGAGGAGTGCAGCTGCGGCGCCTGCCTTTGAGGGCAAACAAGTAGTGGGTGTTGCCGCGGTTGGCTTAGGCGATGATGATACCGTTGCGTCGGCGACTCAGTTGGTGGTTCCATTTGCTGATACGGGAGGTAGTTCCTCAACGGCTACTTTTATTGGTGAATCAACGACCCCTTCGACGACGGAAGGTGGAAGGGATGATTTGGATGAGTACAGGTCCGAATCCGACTTGGGCCCTGATGACGTTCGTATGTTCCGAGACGCCTTCACAAATTCAACGGTGCATGTCGAGGGGCAATCTCGCGAAGCTCCCACAGAGTGTAACTTATTGCTCCAATGGAATAGCTTGGCGTCGTTGTTTGAGGTGTTATGCTCGAAGGCCGAGAACGTGTCGTTGAGGGACATCACGAATATCGGGTTGATGAATGAAGTAGTTGTGATGGGCCCAAGGGTACGTATTATAACCTTGATCCATTTTCTCTTGCCTTAGTTTATTCTTTATCTTACTATTTTTTGCTTTGCAGTCTTATTTGTTGGAGGTGGAGGGCATCTGTCGAGCCAACGTCTGTTCGGGTATATTTTTGCGGGTACTGGATAAGGACCTTCACTACAGAGATCGGTGCCGAGAGTTGCATGAGCGCTTGAGGTTTGATCCTCGAAATCGGGCCTTGGTCGAGGAGATGGCGAGGCGGGAGCATTAGTTGCAGCAATTACTTGGTAGAACGCGCGCCCTTGAGGAGCAGCTCCGTCAGACGGACAAGGAACTCGAGGCGGGAAGGAGGGTTGCGGCTGATAGCGAGCGTCGGGGACAAGATAAGGAGGCGAAGGTTGGTGCGGCCTGGAGCGGGAAAGTGGCCGCCTTGGAGAGTGAGGTTGCAACCCTAAGACTTCAGGCGAGTGCTGCCTCGTCGAGGGTCGTAGGGTTGGAGGAGGCAATCCGTGTGCATGAAAATCTCAGCGTGGGTCAGAAAGGGCTACGGCGGCCAAGAGGGAAGCAGGGCTTGGGGAGGGGATCGACCTTCTTGAGCAGGAGGCCCAAGTTATGGCGAATCAGGTAGCAGCCTTGGAGAGAGAGAATTAGCGGCTACGGGTCCAAGCCTCCGCTTCCAGCAAGGCTCGTGAGCTTTGGGTCTTTGCCGAGGCCCAACGTGATGTGTATATGAATTTGTGGGAGGCCGACATCGTGATCGAATCTGCTTTCGAGGAAGCGCGCCAAAAGGCTCGTGAAGCCCATACCGACTATGGTTTTAGGGCGGCGACGCCAGAGGTTGATGATGGTGTAGGTGGTGGCGCGGACGGTGCCAAATAAAAGTGTTTGTTGTGTTTGTTTGTTTGTTATTTTTTTATTCGTTGCTTGGAGTTTAGGTGCTTCTTGTTTTTCTTATTTCTTTTTCTTTGTACTGACTAGCCTTGGCCGGGTGTAAGCAGGGATGACCCGTAATTAACTCTGTTGACAAATGAAATTCCTTTCCCGTATATTTGCTTAATGCTTATTTTGTACCTTCCCTTCTTTCCCCTTAGACTTTTCTTTGCACTCGTTCGAATGGGTGATTTGCCTTCGAGTTTGACCTTGGTAGGCATGTTTATTATTGTTGACGACTTTTTCTTTGACTCGGTGTGAGCGAATCAGAGCCGTTACTTGGCGATAGTGGCACATAGCCTTAGTCCTAGTTTGGGCGTGGTCGAACTATCGGCCGCGGTGATAAAAAATGTGGCTTTGTAGTTTGACCAGTGCCGAACTTTACGTGGATCTAATCTTAGTTCGAGTTGGGAGTATTTACTTGACTGCTGAGGGGGCCTAGTCTGCACCTTGATTTTTGGAGGTCGGGTTTTGCCGAGTTCTATGATAAAGGCTCTTAGCCCGGGTGCCGGTTCAACTGTGGTTGAGCTTCTTAGATTTGAGGACGGAGGCATCTATAATTGTAGTTTGAACGGGGTTGAACTTGTTAGATTTAATGGCAAAGGTGCATAGCCTGAGTCCCATTTTAACTGTAGTTGAACTTTGTCAATTTTGATGGTGACGGCTCATAGCCTGAGTCTTAGTTCAACCGTAGTTGAACTTACCGGAGAAGGCGCATAGCCTGAGTCTTAGTTCTGCCGTAGTTGAACTTACTGGAGAAGGCGCATAGCCTTGATTTGATGGTGAAGGCGAGTAGCCTGAGTCCTAGTTCAACTTTCATTGAACTCTGTCGACTTTGATGGCGAAGGCACATAGCTTGAGTCATAGTTCAATCGTAGTTGAACTTACTGGAGAAGGCGCATAGCCTTGATTCGATGGTGAAGGCGCGTAGGTTGAGTCCCACATCAACTGGCGTTTAACTTTGTCGTTTTGATGGCGAAGGCATATAGCCTTGATTTGATGGTGAAGGCACATAGCCTGAGTCCCAGTACAACTGTCGTTGAACTTTGTCGATCTTGATGGCGAAGGCGCATAGCCTGAGTCTTAGTTAAACCGTAGTTGAACTTACTTGAGAATGTGCATAGCCTTGATTCGATGGTGAAGGCGCGTAGCCTGAGTCCCAGTTCAACTGTCGTTGGACTTTTTTGATTTTGATGGCCAAGGCGCATAGCATGAGTCTTAGTTCAGCCGTAGTTGAACTTACTATAAAAGGCGCATAGCTGGATTCGATGGTGAAGGCGCGTAGCCTGAGTCCCAGTTCAACTATCGTTGAACTTTGTCAATTTTGATGGCGAAGGCGCATAGCCTGAGTCTTAGTTCAGCCGTTTGAACTTACTAGAGAAGGCGTATAGCCTGGATTCGATGGTGAAGCGCGTATCCTGAGTCCTAGTTCAACTGTTGTTGAACTTTGTTGATTTTGATGGCGAAGGCGCATAGCCTGAGTCTTAGTCCAACCGTAGTTGAACTTGTTGGAGAAGGCGCATAGCCTTGATTCGATGATGAAGGTGCGTAGGCTGAGTCCCAGTTCAACTGTCGCTGAACTTTGTCGAGTTTGATGGCGAAGGCGCATAGCCTGAGTCTTATTATGTCGGTGTTTGAGAGCTGAAGGTCGGTTTTGATTCGATATCTTGAGCAGTTTACGCACTATCTTCCCAATCGGGGTATGTAGGCTAGCTTGAGGTGACTCTCGGTTCAAGATATCTTCATGCCGATTTCCGACTGGAGCCCGTGTCAGAGATGCGGGAGATGCCTTACAGAGATCCTCCCTCAAGAGGGAGGCCTCTTCTTCTTGCTTGCACTATCCGAGAGAGGAGAGACAGGGGAGTTGGATCTCGATTCGAGATCTTCGAGTTCCCTCTGTCTGATATGCCACTTTGGCTTGTTTGAAATGGGTTGTTTTTTGGTGTTTCTTTCCTTTTGATCCAAGGCAGAACTACGCGATTTTGCTATGAAATCACCACAGACGGCGCCAAATTATTTGCTCAAAAGTTATCATCAACTTTATAAGTGTGAAACAATACAAATAAATCAAGGGAAAATCATAGCTAATCGTAATAGTCTGTTGGACCAAATAAAAGAAGCAGAAATAAGTACTCAGAATTAGGAGGGATAAACATGAAGATCTTTTATTGATAATATTGATTTGATCTTTCTCTCCGTGGAGAGATTCATAGCCTCAAAATGGTGTTCAACCTTCCCATAATATTGGTTTCGTTGTCTCTTTTCTCTCTCTATTGTGGATAGTGGTAAAAAAGAAGCTCCCCATTTAGGGTTCCCTCTCTTAGTATTTATAGCTGTGAGCTTCATGGACTGTCAATAAGTGGTTGTGATCACGTTATGGATTCCCCTCATTATGGTGAGTGGGTCGTCCCTTATTGGTCAAATCGCATAAGGGTTAAGTACCATTGGCTTTAAATGGTCATACGACTTTTTAATCATGAATTAACCCAAAAGCAAAATTAGCCTCGTTAATTGTCATGGGGTGAGATTCTTACCCATACAACATACATACGTTTTACCAATTTCAATAGATTATAATCATCTTGTCGGAACAATTAATGAATTTTAACACTTAATTTATTTTGTAAACTATTTGGCTAAATTTACTTTTGACAGACGAACTTTCATTTAATAGGCGGACAATAATTGGCTGAGGACAAGAAAAATGAGTATTTAAAGTAAAGTTATGAAAATGAATTATTTGCAAGTTGCAAGTTATCTTTAAACATGAATTTACTTGGCAAAGAAGTTAAATATTTGTGAGTCAATATCATTATTTTACTCGAGATACGTACTCTGTAAATTAACTTTTTAATATTTCACAAACTTGATATATTGAAGTTTAGTATTTACAAGCATTGATATTTAAAAATAATACTTTTGGCCTTGGGTTTAATTTCTTCCATGTCTAATGGACAGTTGTTCTTTGTGCGGTTAAAGGGGTTTGCTTTGGCAGAATTATCGCGAAGAGAAAATAGAATTAATGACCTTATAAAAGTTTTAAATTTTCTTAACTACTAAGTTATGATTTTGTATTATGTCAAAGAGATTCAAAATATTATATATATATATATATATAATAAATTT
This sequence comes from Nicotiana benthamiana, assembly GCA_034376525.1. Classification (NCBI taxonomy): domain Eukaryota; kingdom Viridiplantae; phylum Streptophyta; class Magnoliopsida; order Solanales; family Solanaceae; genus Nicotiana; species Nicotiana benthamiana. The sequence continues at coordinate 128,253,366 of CM067339.1, read as the reverse complement.
TGTTTTATATATAATTATAATTTTTTAATGAAAGTGGTTCGAATAAATACCTTTTCGCCCCCTAAATCCACCCTTGGCATCAATGCCATGGACAATGGCACAAGAGGTTATTAATATCACCGTTTCATTACCTAGGAGTTTGATATATTTATTCCTCTTATCCCCCTCCGTCCAATTGTATTTGTTTAGTATTTTAAAAATAAATATTTTTTTTATTTGTCACTTTTGATATATCAAGATAAGATAATTTCTTTTTTATGTTATACCGATAATATTAATTATTCATTTTAAATCACTTTTTCAAATCTATTAAAAATATGTATCAATTAATATTGTATATCGTGGTAAATTATGTACTTCATTTTTTATTTCTTAAAGAATGTACAAAGTCCATAATAAACAAATAAAAGTGAACGAAGGGAGTATAAATAAGAATCGGTTATAAAATTGAATGACCCAATAATAATATATGCACATTACAGTAAAGCTTACTTAGAGCTACTGGCTCTTTAAAATGGTAAACGCAAAAGACACAAACTATTAAGCAAAAATTAAGGAAATAATCATTCTCATCTAAAGAAAAATCCAAAAATAAAATGGATGAGTGTTGAGTGCATTGACTTCTGATCTCATATAACTTACTCAGGGAGATAAAACAAAAATGGCAACTACATAGTATATAGGGGTTGCTTTATGTTTTGGTTAACTAACTGGCCATCATCTTTGCATATGAAAAGTTTGACCTCGTCTTTTAAAAGCAATTCCATATCTCCACCACCACATCCATATACAGGATATCATATCATTAATTAGGAGTTAAAAAGGATGAAATATAGTACAATTTGGGTGGAACATTAATGCCACCTTTACCATGCCACACTTACACTCCTTCTTAACCCAACCAACTCATTACTAGCTTGAGTTTAACACCAGTATACATTCTATATTATCAAATCAATTAAAAATGAATTACAAGTAATTGCTCATAAAGATGAATTATTAATTAGAAAAATATTATAGCCAATACTTTCTACTTAAACAAGTTAAACAATACTAATAATGTTACACGATATATACCAAGTAAATTTTAGGGACAATTTCACATAAATACAACTGGGCTTCTTCTTTTTCCAATTTTATAGTCCACATTTCAATTTACAATCAATTGGTCCAAAAATAATAGGCTAAGATTCAACATCCATCTCTAATATATTCTCAAAATTACTATTTAAATTTTAAAAAGATTTCTCAAGATTTTAAGTTATTTTTCGAATCAGTAACTGTGACTCAAATACTAGTTCAACAAACCAAATCCATTTGGGTGGTGAAAATTAGATTTTTAAAAGCTTAAATATATAGGTTTAAATTTCGAATTTAATTTTTTGAGAAATTTGGAGTGAGTGTTATTTAGACTTGTTAGAAATAATATAAGGAGGTTGTATATAAAATTTGAAGTCATTTAATGGAGACTTGAATTGGTTTTAAATAAGAATTGCAACCGAAAATCGTGAAAGAAGTTCGTCTACACGCGCTAGTATAAAGGTGTATAAAAGTGTATAATAGTGTATAAGATGTGTTTATACACTCATAACTATTATACAAGCTTATAAAAAAAACTGACTTCGTCTTCTTCCTTGCGTCTTTTCTGAAATTTAACTCAAATGTTGCTCAAATCTACTCCAAATCACTTCAAATTTAAATTTTGAACTTCTTTTGATATTTTCAATCAATTGGAACAACACTCAATCTAAACAACTAACAAACTCAAAAAACTCATTTTGGAAAGCTCAGCTTTGAATGGTCTTCAATGGTGGATTTCTACTCTTCAATTTTCTTACATTGCAACCAGTTGACACAAGAGGAGAAGCAGAAAATATACGGTCCCTTGAAACATATGTAGAAGATGTGAGAAGAAGAGAGAGTGAAAGCAATGGTTGTGAGAATATAAATTTAACTCCATAGCTTTTAGAAGCAATGATTGTAAAAGGACAAATTTTGAATTTGCTAGTGCTTTCAAAATATATATAATATGGGCTAGGTCATGTAAAACTAAAAAACATAGGTTATTTTTTGTTATGGGGTGAAGTCATGTGTATTTTCTTGTAATTCTTTCTAAATTTTAACTGGCAAAAACAGTGCCCCTCGAATCTCATTCTCCAAAAATGTTAGTACTATTCACATTTAATTGAACTTTACACAGATTTTCTTTTCTTACATTGCTAAGGAAATGTCAAAATAACAATTACATTATGAATTACATGAATCTGTTTCATTAATCGAACTTCTTGGCCACGTACTGTTTCGCTAAACAAAAAAAAATAGTTTTATATAATCGAAAAAAAAAAAACATAGACAATATGGTTTAATTGTATATACACAGACTACTAAGTACTATCCAATTTTTCCCAAATCAACTCCCAAAAAAATTGATTCTCTAGGAGGAGAGTTGATGAGACAAAAATTTTCTGGTTTTTGTGTTTATATTATCTACTCGTGTATATAGTGTATGAAAAGACAAATTTGCCCCTACCATGCTAAACCAAAATCATACCCCAGAAAGCCAGCGAAAGTATTCGCTAATCTCCTCCCCAATGCGGCCAGCCTCCAAATCGTCGACCGGAACGACAACGTCACTCCGGCGACTACTACCACTGAAGAAAAACCTTCCGGAGCTCCGGAATGATGCAATCCGGTCAACGTAATCACGCAGCCAACTCCCTCCGCCAGAAACTTCAGCTGCCAAACTCTCTCCCGGTGGCTCTGGTACCTGAACTCCGGTTAAATCCTTATCAGACACTTCACTCCGGCGAATGGAATCTACAGACAACTCGTGGCCTTCTTCAACAACATATTCAAATGAACCAATCGAATAGGACCTCCGGCCCGCGGAATCCGACCCGACCCGTCTCCGACTCACGCTACCGATTTCGAGTCGGAAACTACCGGTATTACTATTAGGAGTGCCAATGTCAGGGTTTTCAGAATTTGTTGCTGTTAATATCTTGTTCAGTACGTCAGCATCGGTGGGGGCCACAGTAGAGCGGCAAAGAGGACAGGACTGATTTGTTACAAGCCAGGTGTCAATGCACTCGCGGTGGAACGCATGACAGCAAAGTGGAAGAAGACGCAGCTGATCGTGCGATTCGAATTTGGAGAGACAAACTGCACAGTCAATTCCAGTCAAACTGCCAGTCACAGAACCAAAACTGAACAGCGGCAATGAATCGAACAATCGACTGGAGAGACGATTGGAAATAGCAGCGTGATGAGAAATTACATCGTCTGCGGCGGCGTAGGTTCGGGAGGAGCGGCGGGAGAGGAGGCGGAGGAGGACGTAAATGGAAGCGGAAACGATAATGGCGGTGGCGACGACAATAATAACAATCATAATCGATGAAGAAGTGGTTTTGACGTTGGACGTATGTGCTTCTGCGGCGGTGCTGGGAATCGTGCCACTGCTGACGGTGGTGAAGTACAGCGGCGGTGGCTGTGTATAGTAGGCGGACATTTTGCAGATTTGATATTGAAAGAGATAGAGAGAGAGAAAGTGAGAAGTTTTGGGCGGGTAATTATTACTTAGGTGATATTATGTAGAGAGAGAAAATGGAAACAGAGGAGAGTATTTATGTTCATGTGTTTGTGTCTGTGTGTGTTTAATGTGGGTTTTTTGGTGTTTGAAAGATCACGTGAAGAGCACGAAGAGGGATTCACAACAAGGCAACCTTAAAAACAGGCAGTAATGGAAGAGACGTGGACATGGGTGGTTACGTTCGCATGTTATAGAAAAATATGTCAATGGGAGTTCCATTTTGCTGATGTTATTGGGTTGAAGAGAATGAGAGTGAGGGAGGAAGAGGGCAACAGATCAGATCAGTAGGTGAGAGAAATAAATAGATACAGTTTATATAGAGAGAGATGAGGCAGGAGCAGAGGCTAGAGCCTAGCTGCGTGATTACTGATTTTTCCTTTTGGTGGGCCGTTTTCTTTAAAAGCATTTAGGGGTCGTTTGCAGCATATACTAGAGGAAAATAATAAGAGTAGTATGTATGAATTTTGATATTATTAATCTTCTGTTTCGTAGTATTTTTCAACGTATGTACAACTAGTATATGTACTTATTAATTATACGTATATTTGGTATTATCCTATATATATTTAATACATAGCAAATCATGACATTAGTAATAGATGATTTTAATATATGAGTAAGCATATATACGCCATGTTACGTGGCGCCTTCTTGAGATTCCTTAGAAGGACGACATAAGGCTAAGCAATCGATGTCCGTGCAGTTACTATCCGTCAACTGGGATCCCCTCCCTACGCTAGACTAGATTATCAGTGTCGTATGGGAAAATCAATGTCAAAATCAATTGCGAGAACAAAAAAGAGAATTGAGAACGAAACAAAGCTTGATTGCGTCAATAAAAGCTATTACCGAAAAGCAACACAATGTCGATGGGGAGAAACACTAGTACAAAGAATTGTTTACATGTTTAAAAATTTGATTGCTTGATCCCCCCTAATAATGCTTAAAAAAATCAAAGTTACAGGACTTGACCTGACTAAACTAGAGAGACGTAATGGAAATACATGAAGTAAAACTACTCTATATTTGCAATGAATATGACCTAGATTCCTACAAGGTAGAAGCAGGTCCGTTTGGCAGCAACCTTGTCTTTACCATTAGAGCATATGCGCGCAGCACTATTAGAATTTACCTGCAGCTGGGCACTGACTAGGTCTATTAGTGCGGGGTTGATTGCCTCCATCATGGCGGGGTTTCCTATCAATATGGGGACCTCATGTACTATCACGTCATGAAGGCAGTAGAAAAGGAAGAAAGGTCTTATCCCCGTCCCAACTTCCTCACCATGTACTTCAAGGACCAAGGAGTTGAGAAGAAGACTTATGACATTAAGACAAATCCGAAGAAACCCTTCTCCTAGTATAGCACAAAAGGGCCAGACAACCCTAAAGCAAAGGGTAAAGCAACTATATACACTAGCCGGTCTGAAGATCCAATGGTAGTAGTCATCGGGTCAGAGCCTTACACAACAAGGGGATCTTCTGCCATACCTCCTCCTTCATCCTAGCCATCCATCACAATGCCGTTGTCTATGACATCTTCTTCCACATACCCTCAGACTGCACTGTAGGTTTCTCAAACTTTGTCCAGCATCAATAACAGGATGCATGCAGCTACATCAAAGTTGTTTGTCTTATTCAGCAAAGTGGCAGCACAGTCAACCCCGGTACAGCCCCAAGTGCCTTCATCAGTAGATGAGTCATTGAAGGAGATTCTGGACAACCAGAAGAAGCTCCTGGACAACCAATAGAAGATCATGGATACTTTGAATATTCATGGAAGAGTTATAAAAGACCTGGGCAAGCAAGTCAAGAAGATAAAGAAGACTCGGGCTTCAAAGGAATTAGTGGAGCAACTTAGGAAGGGTGTAGAGAGATTCACAAATGCCAGTGATTCCACTGGATTTGTTCATGGAGGAGCAAGTCCCAGCAGCCCATGCAGGGAATCAACAGGCACCAGCAGCTGGCCAGTCTGAGGAGCTAGTTGTAGCTACAGATAGTGTTGTGGAGTTGATCCAGATACCTCGCAACCCCATGGTCCCCCGGTCATATTTGGAGATACATTTGGAGGACCCGGAGGGAGCTTCTGATCCTATGCAGTTGGAGGACCCCTCTCATATGCCGGATCCAATGCAGACCACATATGGAGTTTAATTTACTCTCTAACCCTTCTCCTGATCGTATTTTGCTTTTACATTGAGGATAATGCTATCTTTTGTTTGGGGGGGGTCTATTTTGGTTTGGTATATAATAAATATGACTCTTTTTCTTTCTTTACTTCTCTTTATTTTACTTTTGGTATGTATATGTTCGTTACTCTCACATTTGGTATGTATATATTTTTACCATTTGATGTGAATATTCATTTTCATCTATGTAAATATATTCGTTACTTCAATTTTGTATATATTCATCTTTATTTCCGTAGTTTACTTCATAACTTCTTTCGTAACTGTGAGAATACACAGGAGAAAAATCTACTATTAATTAATTATGACAACGATATAATAAGCATTGTATATATACAATACATGTCATACTCCTAATACATATGGGATTAGGGTTATTTACTATTATTTATACCAGGAAACTTGCACTCCCCCTCAAGCTGGTGCATATAAATCATATGTACCGAGCTTGTTACATATATAACTAATACGAAGACCAGTGAGGGACTTGGTGAAAATATCAGCAAGCTGATTATTTGTCTTCACAAAATTTTGTAGCAATATCTCATAATAGTATCTTTTCTCTAACAAAGTGACAGTCAATCTCGATGTGTTTAGTTCTCTCATGGAACACTCGATTTGATGCAATATGAAGAGCAGCTTAATTATCACACACAAGTCCCATATGACTAATCTCGCCAAATTTCAACTCTTTGAGCAACTATTTGATCCAAATTAGCTTACATGTGGCCATAGCCATTGCTCGATATTTTGCTTTTACACTAGACCGAGCAACCACATTCTGTTTCTTGCTCTTCCAAGACACCAAATTTCCCCATACTAAGATACAATATCCAGACGTAGAACGTTTATCAGAATGTGATCCTGCCCAATCAACATCTGAGTATCCAACGATCTGCTCATGGCCTCGATCTTCAAATAATAAGCCTTTGCCTGAAGCTGATTTTATATACCAAAGAATGCGGATAATTGCATCCCAATGACTATCAAAGAGAGAATCCGTAAACTGACTCATAACACCCACAGGAAAGGAAATGTCAGGTCTTGTCATTATGAGGTAATTTAATTTACCAACCAACCGCCTATATCTTGCAGGATCGCAAAGAGGCTCCCCATGTCCTGGCAGAAGTTTAGAATTCGGATCCATCGTATGGTAAACAGGTCTATAACCTGTCATTCATGTCTCCTCAAGAATATCTAAGGCATACCTCCGTTGTGAGAACACAATACCTGAGCTAGACTGACCGATCTCAACACTCAGAAAATACTTTAATCTGCCCAGATCCTTAGTCTGAAAGTGCTGAAAGAGATGTTGCTTCAGCTTATTAATACCATCCTGATCATTGTAGGTAATAACAAGATAGTCAATATAAATGACCAGATAATTATTGAGATTTGAAGCAGAATGTTGATAAAATACAGAGTGATCAGCTTCACTATGAGCCATGCCAAACTCATGAATAACTGTGCTGAACTTGCCAAACCAGGCTCGAGGAGACTGCTTTAGACCATAGAGGGACCGGCGCAACTAACATACAAGGCCACTATACTCCCTCTGAGCAACAAAACCAGGTGGTTTCTCCATATAAACTTCATCCTCTAGGTCACCGTGAAGAAAAACATTCTTAATGTTCAACTTCTAGAGAGGCAATGGCTAATAACAACCATGGATAGAAAAGCAGACTGATGCAATTTTAGACACGGGAGAGAAAGTATCACTGTAATCGAGTCCAAATATCTGAGTATATCCTTTGTCAATAAGACGAGCCTTAAGTCGATCAATCTGGCCATCTGGACAAACTTTGACTGCATACATCCATCGATAACCCACAGTCGATTTACCTGAAGGAAGAGGACACAAGCACCCAAGTACCACTCTTATGTAAAGCAGATATCTCGTCAATCATAAACTGTTGCCATCTAGGATGAGACAGTGTTTAACCTGTAGACTTAGGAATGGAAATAGAGGACAAAGATGACACAAATGCATAATGGGATGATGAGAGACGGTGGTAACTTAAATCGATATAATGAGGATTAGGATTAAGTGTGGACTATATATCTTTTCATAGTGAAATTGGTTGATTAAGAGGAGACAAGTCCGTAGTATTAGCATGGTCATGTGTAGGACGTGAATCAGCTGGTCCTGATGCTGGGGGCAGACAACGATGATAAGTCAGGAGTGGTGGAGTTATAGAAGGTTGAACTCGATTAGGTGGTGGTACTGGAGTTATAGTTGGTGGAACTGGACTAGGTAGTGGCACTGGAGCTATAGTTGGTGTAACTGGACTAAATGGTAGCACTGAACTCGGTGGTGACACTGGAATTATAGGTGGTGGAGCTGTAACTAGAACTGTAGGCAGTGGAGCTATGGAGGAAGATGAATAGGAGATAGGGACTGAATCTCCAGAAGAAGGAATAGGTAGAACCTCATAAATATCTAAGTGATTAACTGAACCTATGAAGTATGATTGAGCTTCAAAGAAGGTAACATTAGCATACATAAGAAATCATTGAAGATCAAGAAAATAACATCGATATCCCTTTTGCGTTCTCGAGTAAACCAAAAATATGCACTTAAAAGCACGAGGAGCTAACTTATGTTTCCTTGGAGTAAAGTCAAGAACAAAGCACGTACTCCTAAAGACACGGGCTGGAAGACAACATAGAGAATGGAACTTGATTTTTGATAGCTAAAGATGGCATATGATTAATAAGATAACAAGATGTAAGAACTGCATCCCTCCAATAACGTAGCGGAACATGAGATTGTATGATTAGGGTACGAGCAGTTTCAATAAGATGTCTATTCTTTCTTTCAGCTACCCCATTTATTGAGATGTGCACGAACAAGATGTTTGATGAATAATCCCATGGGAGTTTATAAACTGTTTAAATGGAAAAGACAAATACTCTAGGGCATTATCACTAGAAATGTGCGAATAGAAACCGTAAATTTGATTTTGAATTTCAGCATGGAATGTCTGGAAAATAGAAAACAACTCAGATTGATTTTTCATCAAAAATATCCAATTGCACCTGGAATAATCATCAATGAAGCTGACAAAGTAGCGGAATCCTAAGGTAGAGCCAGCTCGACTTGGACCCCAAACATCTGAATGGACTAAAGTAAAAGGTGACTCTGCTCGATTGTCAAGATGCCGGAGGAAATCGGAGCAGGTAAGCTTATCGAGCAGACACGACTCACACTCTAAAATGGACAAGTGAGATAAGCTGGTACCATTTTTTGAAGTTTTGGCAAACTGGGATGTCCTAATCGTTTATGTAATAAATCTGGTGAATCAGTAACGGGAGAAGTTATTGGAGGAAGATAAGATACGAGTCCATGTGATTTTTCAAGGATAAGGTAATAAAGTCTATCTGATTGACGTCCGGTACCAATGATCTACCATGTACTACGTTCTTGTATAAATACAAGGTCATCAAGAAATAAAACAACAAATTAAAGTAATTTGGCTAAGCGGTTAACGACTCAAAGATTAAAAGGACTACCAGGAACATAAAGAACTGAGTACTAAAATAAGGAAGGAAGTGGACTTGCTTGACCTATTGTAGTTGCAATGACTTGAGACCCATTGGCCATTGTGACTATTGGAAAAGATTGAGAATATGAGATACTAGTGAAAAGAAATTTGTTACCAGAAATATGATCAGATGCACCAGAATCAATGACCCAAGACTATGACGGAGAATATTGGGAGGCACCAATCACGCTATTATTTGTTGGAATAATGGAGGTTAATCTTGAAGATATCTGTTTACGTGCTTTGTACTGAAGGAACTCAATATAATCCGGTAAAGAAACCATCTGGATTGGATTTATTGCATTTAATCATTGGATTGTGAGTTAAAGGTTTCAAGTATTCCATTATAATATTGTGCCAAAAAAGCAGAAAATCATTGGGGATCATTGTTCATGCCGGAAAAATCATTGTATATAACGACCCGACCGAATGTTTTTTGAATTTATGCCCTGATCCCCCATTAAATTCTTCCCCTAAGTTCATTTCTCCTATTTTGGTTTACCGGAATGTTTGGTATTGGGTGTCAGAGATTTTTGGGATACTTAGTCCCTAAATGAGAGCTTAAGTATTGGAAAATGGTCTGTAGTTGGAACAATGTAAAGAAGACCTCGGAATAGAAAACCGATGGTTTTGTTAGCTCCTTTAGCTGATTTCGGGGTTAGGAGTGTGTTCAGAATGTGTTTTGGAAGTCCGTAAATCCTTTAGGCTTGAAATACCGAAGTTTGAATTTTTGAAGTTTCCAGTCTGATAGTGAGTTTTTAATCCGAGGGTCGGAATGGAATTCAAAAAGTTGCAGTATCTCCTTCACGTATTTGAGATGTATGTGCAATATTTCAGGTCATTCGGACGTTTTTTGGTTAGGTTTTTAATCAAAAGCGTATTTGGAAGAAATTAGAAGTTCTTAGGCTTGAATCATTGATTAAATCGGGTTTTCTATGTTGTTTTAGGTGTTTTAAGGATTGGTACAAGTTCGAATAAGGTATTAGTTGGTATTGGCGCTTTTGGTTGAGGTCCTGGGGGCCTCGGGATGAATTCGGATGGTCGTCGGGAAAATCGGAGAAGTGTGCAGCAGCTCAAGCATTTCTGTTTTGGTATTTTCGCATCTACGTCTTGGGAACCGCAGATGTGGCCTGGTGAACCACAGAAGCGGATTTGGGTAGGCCTTCAAATTTTTGCAGATTTAGTAAGAATTCTGCAGAAGCGGATCTGCATCTGCATAGTATGGACCGCAGGTGCGGAACTTGGGATCTTTATTGATAGGCACAGAAGCAGCTAGTGGTCCATAGAAGTGGGACCACAGGTGCGGTCGCTTGTCCGCAGAAGCTACAATGTCAATTCAAAAAAGTGAATTTCGAGGCTTGAGTTTCAAAGTTTGAAAAATCAATTGAGAGCTCGGGAGAGGGCGATATTCAGAGGATTTTGAAGAGAAGATTATTGGGTAACGTTTTCCTAATCCTATTTAGTTGTAATCCATCAATATCTAGCTTAATCCATCATCTAAATTCGAATTTGCGATCAAACTTTGGGAAATGTTTCTTAGACTAAACTATTGAGTTTTGAGTGGGCATTTGACCTTCGTTTTGGGGGATTGTTATATTGTTAGAATCGCGAGAGTACGAGGGTTCTGAAAATGTAAAAATGATTTATTCCGAGGCATTTTCCTGAGGGACATTTTGGTCATTTTACCTATTTTCGTGCCCTAGCTTTAAATTTATTAGTGGAATCAGTTGTTTGTAATATTATTTACGATATGTAATTGAATTGAATAGACTTTGGCCATTTGGTGTCGGATACCCGTAGCAAAGGCGTGGTTCCTAGTTGATTATTGAGTCGATTCGAGGTAAGTGGCTTGGCTAATTTTGTGTGGGGGATCTTTCCCCTTAGGACATGATCTTTGATATTTAAATGCCTTGTACGTGAGGTGACTAGCGCGTACTTGAGCTAATTTTTGTAAACCTGTTTCTACTTAAAATATTTAATTAAGATTCCTATTTACTTGTTAATTTTATATTGTAAGTTTAACCTGTGCTAGCTTAGAGAAGCATCTTTAATTGAGTTACTTACTTAATTGTTTAACTGTATTATTTGTACTCTATGAAGCATGTTAGCCTAGAATTTACTGTTACTTGTTCTGATTTTAGTATTTATTCGGAGATTATGAGTTGTTGTTGTTGTGTGTTTAATTTGGGACTATGGGACATATTCCCAGGAGATGCTCCTGTACTTGATATACTCTGGATTGAGGGTGTGGGATACCAAGAGATCCCTGACACGCGTATTTCTAAATATTGGGATACCAAGAGATCCCCAACTTACCTATCGAGGATACGAAGACATCCTCGAGATACCAAGAGATCCCCCGGCTATTATTCCTTGTTATGAGCACTATTCCTTGTATTGTTCCATCTGCTTTTTATTACATTTTTCCTTATTTATCTGGTTTAGATTCTTGATGCGGACTTAATTTACATTTTTTCCGTTATATTATTATTTATTATGTTTTATCTCAGTAGGGCCCTGACCTTCCTCGTCACTACCCGACCGAGGTTAGGCATGGCACTTACTAAGTACCGCTGTCGTGTACTCATGCCTCTTCTACGCATGTTTTCATGTGCAAATCCAGGTACTTCCTCCCAGGCGTATCATCCTCATGGGGGAGAGATCTAGTTGAGACTTTGAGGTATATTTGCTACGTCCGCAGACCAGGAGTCTCTGTTCTATTCCGGCTTTAGCGGATAGTTCCTTTCTTTCCTTTCATGTTGTTTAGACATTCTAGTGTTGAGCAGATTATGGCACACTATTAGCCTGTGTTGCCCATGAGTTTTGGGTTTAGGGATTTGTTTTAGACTTGTGATGTTGAGTTGTATATGCCGAGCGTCATTCAGTACAATTTCCTTTCTAGATATTTAATTTGGTTTTCTCTATTTTCCGCAATTATTTTATTTCTACAAATGTTAGGCTTACCTAATCGTGGGGACTAGGTCCCGTGATGACATGTTCACTGTTGGTGAAATAGAGTCGTGACAAGTTGGTATCAGAGCTTTAGGTTCATAGGAGTAAGAGAACACAAGCCGATTTATTAGAGTCTCGCTGATCGGTGTGGAAATGTCTGTACTTATCTACGAGAGGCTATGTAACTGTTTAGGAAAAATCATCATTTCATTGAATTCCTTGTCGTGCTATATTTGGAAATCAATTCTAAAACTTATGTCTTCTATTCTCTCACAAAGGGTGAGGACATGTTTTACTCGGGATGACCAGGCACTTGTGTCCCCTACTACAGTCGCTAGAGGCAGGGGCCGGGGTAGAGGCCATGGACATGCACGCGCTGCTCCCAAAGCACCTGCGCGAGCTGCTGCTGAGGTACCACCAGCAGATCCGGCCAGAGTTCAAGCACCTGACACACCTACAGCTACTACTACTCCGGCCCTTCAGGAGACATTAGCTCAGTTCATGTCTATGTACACCACTTTGGCTCAGGCAGGGTTTCTTCCCCTTGCTGAAGCCATATCCCAGGCCGGGGGAAGGGCCCAAACTCCTGCAATCTGCACTCCAAAGCAGAGAGTGCATATGGAGCATGTTCCAGAGATCATTCTTGTACCAGCTGTAGTGCCAGACCAGCCCCCAGATGGGACAACTGCGTCTGAGGATGAGCAGTGGAGGTTGGAGAGGTTCAAGAAGTATGATCCTCCGATTTTCAGTAGATTATCAACAGATAATGCCTTGGGGTTTTAGGAGAAGTGCCATTGTATTCTTCTCACTATGGCCATTGTAGAGTCCAGCAGGATTTCTTTTACAGCTTTTCAGCTCCGAAGAGCCGCTTATTATTGGTGGTGAACTTATGAGATAGACAGTCCAGTCGAGGACGCTTCACTGACTTGGACCTAGTTCTCGGAGATGTTCATGAGACAGTTTGTCCACCAGAGTCTCAGATACGCATGACGCGCAGAGTTTGAGCATTTGTGCTAGGGTGTTATGACCATTTCGGAGTATGCTATTCGTTATACTGGGTTGTCCAGACATGCACGACTTTGGTTGCTACAATCCGCGAGAGAGTTCACATGTTCCTTGAGGGTCATATCACACCCATCAGATCTATCATGGCTCGAGAGTTGGAGATGGACATTCCTTATCAGCAGGTAGTAAGCATTACTAGGAGGATCAAGGGTATGCTCTCCAGGGTGCGAGTGGAGAGAGAGGCCAAGAGGTCTCGAGAGTCAGTCCACCACTTTGGTGCCCGTACCCCAGTAGCAGGTTGACATTCTAGGGGCTTTGTGGGTCGCCCCATTCATTCAGCTCTTCCAGCAGTCAGTAGTGCTCTAGCTCCGCCTATACCTTAGGAGCCTTACTGTGCACCTCCAATTTCTAGCGCGCCTCCTACGTGGGGTGCTTTCAGAGGTCACTCTAGTAGACATGGACCTAGCCAGTCACAATCACCACGTCCTCCCAAAGCTTGTTTTGAGTGTGGTTACACCCGTCATGTGGTGAGGGATTACCCTAGAATTGGGAGGAGTGCACCTCCACTGACTGTTAAGCCGCAGCGTGCTCCTCAAAGTTCTCAGGCCATGATCACAGCTCCCGCTGCTACCCCATCTGCCCAGCTAGCTAGGGCAGAGGTTGGGGAGGTAGAGGTCGCTCTCGAGAGAGGGGCCAGGCCAGCTATTATGCCATTCCTGCTCGTACCGAGGTTATTGCCTCCGATTCTATCATTACAGGTATTATACTGGTTTGTCATAGAGAGTCATCGGTTCTATTCGATCCACGCTCTAATTACTCTTATGTGTATTCTTACTTTGCTCTGCATATGGGGGTAGCCCGTGATTCCTTGATTTCTCATGTTTATGTTTCTACTCCAGTGGGGAATTCTCTTGTTCCGCATTTATCGGTCGTGTTTGGTTACTATTCGTTGTTCTGAGACTAGAGCGGATTAATTGTTACTCAGTATGGTCGATTTTGATATTATTTTAGGCATGAACTGATTTTCACACCATCATGCTATTCTTGATTGTCACGCTAAGACCATGATGCTGGCCACGCCGGGTATTTCACGTTTTGAGTGGAGTGGTACTTTAGATCACACTCCCAGTAGGTTTATCTCTTTTCTTAAAGCTCAGCATATGTTTGAGAAGGGATGCGCCGCGTATTTAGCTTATGTGAGTGATATCATTGCTGATACCCTTTCTGTTGATTTGTTGGCGGGCACTATGCTCATTTCTATTCCTCCGTATCATATGGCTCCACCTAAGTTGACAGAGTTGAAGGATCAGTTACAGGAATTGCTTGTTAAGGGTTTTATTCGACACAGTGTTTCACCTTGGGGTGCTCCTGTCTTGTTTGTGAAGAAAAAGGATGGTTCTATGCGCATATGTATCGATTATCGTCAGTTGAACAAAGTCAAAGTGAAGAACCGTATTCCTTTGCCTTGTATTGATGATCTATTTGACCAGCTTCACGCGCACATGCTTTTTATAAGATTGATTTACGCTCAGGTTATCACCAATTGAAGATTCGGGAGCCGGATATCCTAAAGACTGCTTTCACAACTCAAAATGGGCATTACAAGTTCCATGTCATGTTTCAGCAGCTTTTATACATTTGATGCACAGTGTACTCAGGCCCTATCTCGACTCGTTCATCATTGTTTTCATAGATGATATTCTTGTATTCTCCCGTAGTCGGGAAGATCATGAGCAGCACCTGAGGATAGTGCTTCAGACCCTGAGAGAGAAGAAAATATATGTAAAGTTCACAAAATGTAAGTTTTTGTTGAGTTTTGTGGCATTCCTAGGCCACGTGGTATCAAGTGAGGGTATTCGGATGGATCCGAAGAAGGTAGAGGTCGCGCAGAGTTGGCCCTGGCCCTCCTCAGCTTTAGAGATTCACAGTTTACTTGGCTTCGTGGGTTACTACCGTCGTTTTGTGGAGGGATTTTCATCGATTGCAGCCTCTATGACTAGATTGACCCAAAAGGGTGTTCCATTTCAATGGACAGAGGAGTGTGAGGCGAGCTTTCAAAAGCTCGAGACAACTTTGACTACATCCCCTATTTTTGATATTGCCTACTGGTTCAGGGTCATATACAGTTTATTGTGATGCCTCACAGGTTGGACTTGAAGCGGTGTTGATGCAGGATGGTTGGGTTATTTCCTACGCATCCAAACGGTTGAAGATATATGAGAAGAATTACCTTGTCCATGACCTTGAGTTAACTGCTATTGTTCATGCCTTGAAGATCTAGCCTCATTATTTGTTCGGAGTGCCTTGTGATATTTACACGGATCATCGGAGTTTACATCACTTGTTCAAGTAAAAAGATCTAAAATTGCACTAGAGGAGGTGGTTGGAGTTACTGAAGGAATATTACTATTCTTTATCACCCGGGCAAGGCCAACGTGGTAGCCGATGCCTTGAGTCGTCGGGCGGAGAGTTTGGGTAGTTTGGCATATTTACCAGCTTCTGAGAGACCTTAGCCAGTCAGTTTGTGAGATTGGATCTTGTGGAGCCCAGTCGGGTTCTAGCCTGTATGGTCTCTCGGTTTTCATTGTTCGATCATATCAGGGAGCGGCAGTATGATGACCCTCATTTGCTTGTCCTCATAGACACGGTTTAGCATGGCGATTCTACGGATGTGACCATTGGAGATGACGGGGTATTGACGATGTAGGGTTGGATCTGTGTTACCCAATGTTTATGATATTCCGGAGTTGATAATGGCAGAGGCTCATAGTTTGCGGTATTCCATCTATCTGGGTGCCGCGAAAATGTATCAGGACTTGAGGCAGCACAATTGGTTGAGGCAGATGAAGAAGGACATAGAGGGTTTTGTATCTAGATGCCTCAACTGTCAGCAGGTGAAGGCTGAGCACCAGAGACTGGTGGGTTGCTTCAGCAGAAGGAGATTCCGTTGTGGAAATGGGAGAGGATCACCATGACTTTTGTAGTTGGACTCCCTCAGACTGCGAAGAAGTTCAATGCCATTTCGGTTGTTGTAGATCGGCTGACCAAGTCCGCGCACTTCATTCCTGTGTGTACTACTTATTCATCGGAGCGGTTGGTAGAGATTTATATCTGGGATATTATTCATCTCCATGGCATTCCATTTTCTATTATTTAAGACAGAGGTACTCAGTTTACATCGTGGTTTTGGAGAGCCGTTCAGCAGGAGTTCGATACTCAGGTGACGATGAGCATAGCATTTCACCCCCGGACGGACAGACAATCCGAATGTACCATTCAAATTCTTAATCATATGCTCCGTGCGTGCGTGATTAAGTTTGAAGGGTCTTGGGATCAGTTATTGCCACTAGCAGAGTTTTCCTACAACAACAGTTATCAGTCTAGCATTCAAATGGCACCATATGAGGCTTTATATGGTAGGAGATGTAGATCCCCGGTAGGTTGGTTTGAGCCGGGTTAGGCCAGGCAATTAGGCATTGATTTGGTCCAGGATGCAGTAGAGAAGGTTAAGGTGATTTAGGACAGACTCCGTATACCCCAGTCCAGACATAAGAGTTACGCGGACCGGAAGGTTTGTGATGTTTTCGATATGGTTGGTCAGCGGGTTCTGCTTTGGGTTTCGCCTATGAAGGGCATCATGAGATTTGGGAAGAAAGGGAAGTTGAGTCCGAGATTTATTGGCCCTTTTGAGATTTTGAGGTGAGTTTGGAAAGTTGCTTAAGAGCTTTCCTTACCTCCCAGTTTGTCCGGGGTTCATCCGGTATTTCATGTTTCGATGCTCCGGAGGTATCACGGTGACCCATCGCAGGTGTTGGATTTTAGCTCTGTCCAGTTGGACAAGGATTTATCTTCATGTTGAGAAGTCAGTGGCTATATTGGACAAGCAGGTCAGAAAGTTGATGTCAAAGAACATTTCTTTAGTAAAGGTTCAGTGGTGGGGTAAGCCGGCCGAGGAGGCGACTTAGGAGACCGAGTGGGATATGTGCAGCCGATACCCTCATCTTTTCACTACTTTAGGTAAGTTCTCCATGCTCGTTGAAGGACAAATGAATGTTTATGTATAGGAGGATGTAATGACCCGATCGGTCATGTTTGGAATTTACGCCCCGATCCCCCATTAACTGATTCGGAGAGTATTGTGACACTTAGTCCCTAAATGAGAGCTTAAGTGTTAGGAAGTGGTCCGTAGTCAGAACAGTGTGAAGACGACCTCAAAATAAAAAAATAAATGGTTCTGTTAGCTCCATTAGGTGATTTCAGGGTTGGGAGCATGTTCAGAATGTATTTTGGAAGTCCGTAGCTAATTTAGGCTTGAAATGTCAAAGTTTGAATATTTGAATTTTTCGGTCCAATAGTGAGTTTTTGATCTGAGGGTCGGAATGGAATATCAAAAGTTTCAGTAGCTCCACCATATCATTTGGGATGTGAGTGCAAAATTTCAGGTCATTCAGACATGTTTTGGTTAGGATTTTAATCGAAAGCGTATTTGGAAAAAAATTGAAGTTCTTAGGCTTGAATCATTGATTAAATCGGGTCCGGTGTTGTTTTAGATGTTTTAAGGATTGGTACAAGTTTGAATAAGGTATTAGGTGGCATTGTTGCTTTTGGTCGTAAATCGGAAAAGTGTGCAGCAACTAAAGCATTTCTGCTTCTGGTATTTTCGCATTTGCGGCTAGGGAACCGCAGATGCGACTTGGTGAACCGAAGAAGCGAATTTGGGAAGGCCTTCATCTTTCCGCATATGCGGTACGAATTCCACAGAAGCGGATATGCATGTGTGCAGTATGGACCGCAGGTGCGGAATCTGGGATCTTTTGTGAGTGCCGCAGAAGCGGCTAGTGGTCCGCAGAAGCGGGATCGCACGTGCGGTCCCTCGTCTACAGAAGCGGAAATGTCTGCTTAGAAAAAGTGAATTTCGAGGGTTGAGTTTCAAAGTTTGAAAAATCAATTGAGAGCTCGGGAGGGGGTGAATTTTAGAGGATATTGAAGAGTTGATTATTGGACAAAGTTTTCCTAATCCTATTTAGTTGTATCCTATCAATACCTAGCTTAATCCATCATCTAAATTCGAATTTGGGATCAAAATTTGGGAAAACCTTCTTAGACCAAACTATTGAGTTTTTAGTGGGCATTTGACTCTGATTTGGGGGTTTTTATATCGTTAGACTCGTGAGAGTACAAGGATTCTAAAAATATGAAAATGATTTGATTCTGAGGCAGTGGTCTGAGGGGCGTTTTTGTAATTTATCTATTTTCGTGCCCTAGCTTTGAATTTAATAGTTGAATTAGTTGTTTGATTATTTATGATATGTAATTTAATTGAATAGATTTGGGCCATTTGGAGTCGGATACCCGTGGCAAAGGCATGGTTCCTAGTTGATTATTGAGCCGATTCGAGGTAAGTGGCTTGTCTAACCTTGTGGGGGGGACCTTTCCCCTTAGGACATGATCTTTGATATTCAAATGCCTCATACGTGAGGTGACGAGCGCGTACTTGAGCTAATTATTGTAAACTCATTTCTACATGAAATATTTAATTGAGATTCCTATTTACTTGTATATTTTAGATTGTAAGTTTAACTTGTGCTAGCTTAGAGAAGCATATTTAGCTGAGTTACTTGCTTAATTGTTTAATTGTATTATTTGTACTTTGTGAAGCATTATAGCCTATAATTTACTATTACTTGTTCTGATTTTCGTATTTATTCGAAGATTATGAGTTGTTGTTGTCGTCTGTTTAATTTGGTACTACGGGACGGCTTCCCGGGAGATCCGTATGTACTTGATATGTTCATGATTGAGAGTGTGGGATACAAGAGATCCCGGGCACACGTATTTCTATATATTAGTATACCAAGAGATCCTAGGTTTACCTATTGAGGATAACAAGAGATCCCCGGCTATTATTTCTTGTTGTGAGCAGTATTCCTTGTCTTGTTGCCTCTGCTTTCTATTACTCTTTTCCTTATTTATCTGGTTTAGATTCTCGTTGTGGACTTTATTTAAATTGTTTTCGTTATACTATTATTTATTATGTTTTATATCAGTAGGGTCCTGACCTTCCTCGTCACTACCCGACCGAGTTTAGGCATGTCACTTACTCAATACCGCCATCGTGTACTCACGCCTCTTCTGCGCATGCTTTTCATGTGCAGATCCAGGTACTTCATCGCAGGCGTATCATCCTCATGGTGGAGAGATCTAGTTGAGACTTTGAGGTATATCTGGTACATCCGCAGACCAGAAGTCTCTATTCTATTCCGAATTTAGCAGATAGTTCCTTTCTTTCCTTTTATGTTGTTTGGACATTCTGGTGTGTTGCAGATTATTACACTCTATTAGCCTTTGTTGCCCGTGAGTTTCCGGGTTTTGGGATTTGTTTTAGACTTGTGATGTTGAGTTGTATATGCCGAGCGACATTCAGTGTATTTTCCTTTCTAGATATTTAATTTAGTTTTCTTTATTTACCGCAATTATTTTTATTTCTGCAAATGTTATGCTTACCTAGTCGTGGGGAGTAGGTGTGGTCATGTCATGTTCATGGTTGGTGAACTAGGGTCGTGACACTGTAGCTCACTGGAAAATTTAAAAGTTGTCGAAATCTATTAGAAATAGTACCAATGGACTCGAAATTGCAAGGAGATGAAGCTGTCGTGAAGAAATGTTTTTCAAGTTCTGACCAGAACTGTGCTCACACGCCGGCGCGTGGGTCGGATCTACCGGGATGTTTTTGGCGCGTGAGGGCGCATGAAGAGGGGTTTCCCGGTGGGGTTCACTGGGGTTTGGTCGCCGGAGCCTTGGGAACCTTGTGGTGGTGTTGGTTTTAAAACAGTACCAACGGAAAGTGATTTTGTTAGGGACAGCCTCTTAGGTCGCCGGAAAATTGCACTGCGATAAGGTCTTTCTTCCCGGAAGTTGCTCGAATGACGCATAACTATAATGTTCTCACTGAAGCTATGATACCATGTGAGAATGCATGTGAGAAAAATCTAATATTGATCAATTTTGATAATAATACAATGAGACTTATATATACAATGCATGTCCTACTCCTAATACATGTGGGATTAGGGTTATTTACTACTATTTATACAATGAAACTAACGGCAACTTTACTTCATAGCTTTTTATATCCATTAGTAGTTTCTTGTTAAGTTTTTTGCTTCTTTTTGCATTTCATGTGGACAATAAGGTTTTGATTTTCTTAATGTCATGGATCTTTCTAAAGGTTGGATGATGTGTGAACCGGGTGGCTCTTCCCGATGATGGATGGCGTGAAAACCTCCTTAAGGGTTTGAGTTCGTTTTTTTTATGTTTTTTTTTTGCAAACAGTAGTAATGTATATAAGTGTCTCAAGCAAGCTTCACTTGAGCCTAACATATTAACCTTTGACCTTATGGTTGGAAACAAGTTTATTGGCAAATAATAGTTCTAGTTGTGACCTTTAGACTCTTGTGTTGACTAAACAATTATCGAGTGGCTTCTTAGAGCCATTTGTGTTGCTCATTCTTAGATAGGGTTATTGTGGGCCCTCGACTCTGTTCTCTTTAGAAATCCAACATCATATGAGGAGAGGTATTGATTTGCAAGTCCAAGTTATGTGCCAATAAGTCTAGAACTTGCCCTGAATATTTGTCTATGCGAAATTCTAAGTGTAGCTCAACTTGAGAAATGATTATAGGCTCTCCTTGATCCCTTAAACCTTGAAAGCATCCATAGCCCACCAAATATGATATCCCTAGTCAAGCCCGTTGGGCCGAAGCCCTTATTCTTTCAATAACCATGATACAAGCCTTTATCCGTTGTATAATGACCCGCTGTTGGCACCCGATCTTTCTGTAGAATTCACAATTAGCAAAAGCACAAGTTTGGGGGTGAGAGACGAGGAATGTGAAAGTGATAAAATGTACAAAATGAATAAAAGGGAAGGCAAAAGAAAAGAAACAAAGGCCAAAAGTTTAAAAGAAAGTGAATAGTATAGAAAAGTGAAGGGATTCAATGAAAGCAATGATAGAAGGCTTGGAATGACTAGAAAAGAAGAAAAATAATTTTCATGAACAAGAAAGAGTGACAGTGTTTCTCTGTAGTTCCCCTAAGGATGGAGAAAATCAAAGTGTCAAGAAAGTGTGAGCCGAAATGAGAAAATGAAGTGCTTAACGAAAGATGAAACCTTCATAGACCGATATATTCTACCTTGATTAAAAAGCCTTTATTACATTCCTGCAAAACCCCTATACGATTTCTAGTTGAGTGAGATCACATTAGTGGTGATTCACATAAAAGGAAAGATTATGGTACTTAAAGTTGGACTTGTGACATTCCCTTGTGTTGATACCCAAATTTCCCTATATATTTGCTAATATTCAAAACACTTTAAATATAGCATATGTAGGCATATATAAGTATGTAAGTATATTTTTATTATTTTTTCTTAATTTTTAGAGGTTTTAAAATAAATTTTATTGTCTTATTTTATCAAAAGAAAATGTGCCCAAAATTATCTTGGTGATTCAGTTATTGAATTCTAATATTTATGGTCATGGACTAAAATATATTTTAGAAGCTCATAAAGGTCCATTTACAGGTCAGGGCGATAAAGGCCTATATGAGATCCTAACGACGTCATGGCATGATCAATTATCTGAGCTAAACTCTAGCTCAGATAATTTTTGCATATTTTTTACAAATTTATTTAGTATTTTTAAAGCTCAATTTCATATAATTACAATATTAACCTTTTTATGTTTTGATTGCATTTATATCTATAAAAATTAACTCCAACAGTTTTAAATTAATAATTATATGTTATAAATTATTTTAGTACTTTTAATTTACTTCCGGAATTTAATTTGCTATTTTTTATAAAATAAATGGCATAAATAGTTATTTAAAATCTAGCCATATTTCATTTCAATTTTAGCCCAAATTTCACCTTAATTAAACCCAATTTCAATCTCAATTCCCCAACCCAATTTTAATTTAAACCCGCCCCTAACACAATTAAATCCTACCCGACCCAAACCCCGATCATCTTGGTCGTTGATCTTTGAGATCAATGGCCCTTATTCACTCTTACCTTTTTAAACTCAAATGACCACCCGAACCTTCTCATTTCTTCACCTACCAGCCACCTCTGAACCCTCCACTCTCTCAAGCTCTCTCAAATCTTCTCCAAACCTAGCCGCCTCCTACCACCTCCACCTTGAAAGCCATCGGAATCTACGACTTCCAAGGCTATGAGGGTCCTATACCAGCCTCTTATGACTCCCACGCGCCTGACTTCTGAAGATTCAAGACCTGACCTTGAAGGATTTTACCCAGAACTCTATCAATTTGAGGTTCCACGGTCATCTCCGACCTTGCTCTGGCATACCATGGTTGTTTG
Organism: Nicotiana benthamiana; assembly: GCA_034376525.1. Classification (NCBI taxonomy): domain Eukaryota; kingdom Viridiplantae; phylum Streptophyta; class Magnoliopsida; order Solanales; family Solanaceae; genus Nicotiana; species Nicotiana benthamiana. Next base: position 128,230,702 of record CM067339.1, on the reverse strand, counting down.
AGCTTGATTTTGACCTCTCCGACTCAGATTGGTGACTTTTGAAAGCCTTCCTGACTACTAGGGTTCTTCTGAAACCCTAACCCTTTGATTTTTCTACGATTACTTTAGATATGTTGTGTATCTATGCTTGCCCTAAATTTTCAAACGATTCTCTGGCTTTTCTTTCACAATTACTTTCAGTACCATTTCTTTTCCGATCTAGGGTTTTTTGAAAAATGTTTAAATGTTTCTCTAACTTTCTTTCTTTTTATTTTGTATTTATTTGCCTCGACTATGTTCTTATATTTTCTTCTACCATAGTCTCATATGCATCTCTGCCTGTGTTTTCCTATACTATGTTTTTGTATGCTTTTCTACTGTGTTCTGGTAATTTCTTCTACCATTCTGATATGTTTCTCCTACTATCTTTTTCAAATGTATTCTTAAGTGTTTTTGCTATATTTCTTCTATTGAGATTTGTTTATGTTTCTTCTAAAAGATCTTCTTAAGCATGCTTCTTCTACTGTTCTTATCAGTCTTTTCTCAGTATGCTTTGAATTAGTTTCTTTACTCTATTTGCTTTGAACCTTTCTACTATGTAAGCATGTTACTCATGAGTTCTGTTGCTGAAAGAAGCATATCAAAATGTTTAGCTCTTTTCTGAAACCTCTAAACATGTTTCGATTCAATTGCTTGCCCTTTCATCCTCGCTTTGTGGTTTGCTTGAACTAGGGTTTCATTTTAAAAAAACCCTAATTTTTTAGACTGACTTCGAGTCTCTAAACTGAGTTTGGACATATTTGTTTTCATACAATTCTGACTGTTTATTAAACTCTTCAACACTGGATTTTTTAAAATAATTTACAATGACACGACAGTCTTCTTTCAAGCTTAACATGCTCATATGCTCCTTATATATGATGAACTTCCCTTTAAAGTGACTTTCAAATTTTATGATTAGTTCGTACTGCCCTCTGAATTTAGTTTGATTGATTTCTTTCCATTTGTTTACTGATTCCCTCTGTGAATTGACCTATGTTAAAACCTTTCTTCATCTTTCTGACTCGGTTCATTCATGCAAATATCAAACCCTTTTAATTTACTCGCTGTTAATTGATTTTCTTACCTTTTATGTACAAATTGTGTATTTCAAAACCCTGTCCTTAAATAACCTTTTATGTACTTTCCCCAACTTGCATGCTTTGCACAAAGTGTTTATTCAATTCCTTTCCTTAAATGACTTTTACCCGTTTGAATCAGAATCCCTTAATTGAGGGAAGTCTTGTGTAATTGAATGACAATAAGTTCCTCAACTATTTTCTAACCTTATTTCTACCAGATTTTTACATTATAAAAAGGCACGACCCTCTTCACAAACAACAAAAACACAACACACAATTCATAGTCTTTCTGAAACTCACTTATACACAATAGTATTTCTCTTCACCATGGCTTTTACGAGACTTACTGCTCTTCTTTACTTATTTCCCTGAAACCGGTATGTCTGGATTTAATTCTTACCACCACAACAATGTGTATTTACTACTCTTGCATACATGTTCACCTGCTGTTTCTGTTTATTTCAGTACATAAATTGGCATGTTGATTCTATTCGTTTGTTATGAACCCTATTCGCCTATTACCCCTATCTGTTTGTTAGTTTTGACATAAGGCATGGAAATATGAGTTGTTGCCCATGAATTAAGTTTAAACTAATGGGGTCTTAACCTCTAAGAAGGGTGTGTAGTATCTCCCAATGTTGGGTGTTCCCATCAGCCTGCTTTTCTTTTCCCCTTGCAAATTCTCCATTCCCCTATACCCTTATGTGTACTGATTTTAAGTTATTCCTCTTTTCCCTTTCCCCTTTCAGATTCTACTTCTGCACTTGCACTCTCTCTTAGTTCCTAAGTTCTGCCCCTCCCCCTCCCTCTTATGAGCCTTGTCTTGGGACCTTGAGTTCCCTCTGAACTTGGACACCTGAGGGTTGGCCCTTCCACACTGCACTGTGGCTTTTCTGGTGATACATTTGGGTGTAAGTACTACCTGGGGTTCTTATAAATCTCTTAGGGAACACTGACACATGCTAAATGGGAGAAAGGATTTTAAATATGATCTCTTGGAGTTGGTTTACTTCATACTACAGACAGGAAGTCTGAATCAACCTCTCTGTGGATGTACTTTTTATTTCGGATGTATTTTCCTTTACTTAATTTTTCTGGGCTGTAATAACTTTGTAATAAATGCTTTGGGATGGCTAGTGAAAAGATAGGGGTAACTATGTATGCAAAAAGAGTAGATAACCTGCCTATAGGAGTTTTTGAGTTCTTGCACTCCCATATAGATACCATGTCAATAGGAATACTGCACTTTCATGTAGATACCATGTCTATAGTTATTCGAAATCTAAATTCTGCATATGCACGTACAAAATATGCGTATAGGTCTTTTTGGATCTAGTATATCCACTTCTCATTAGGAAAACATGTTTATAGGTCTTAATAACCAACTGCAATTAGATATCACGTTCGTATAAAATGCAACACCAAGATATCATATTTGTAGGATTTCTGCATTTCTCTATGTCTAAAAAAGTGTTCTAATGTCGACAAACGCATAAAAAGCATGCCTATAGGAGCTTTAATCAAATCTGAACACACTCGATTATAAGTCTAAAACCATCAATAATAATGCATTACTAGTTGCACAACTTGTGTTCTTTTGCTCAAAGCTCACCTTTCTTTCTTCAGTATGTAATCAGCTCATATCCTTATTTCTAAAATCTGTAGATGTCATGCCTATAGGGTTTTTCGTCCAATACTTACGCAAGCCGTAGGGCAAAAGCTTATAAAATGAATCAGATTTTATTAGCTACCACCATCCGCCAGGCTTGATTCGGGCTTCTTTTGAGAACTATGTAATAAATCAGTCTGCCTCAACTTTTAAGTTTTAATCAGACCCTAAACGGTATATGCAAGTCATGATACATTATGTGCTTTCCTTGATTTAAAGGAGGTCTGTTTGAGCCCTTTCATTTGCTTATATGATTCCCTATACTTGCTATATGTGTTTTGTTTGTCACCTTAGTATTTTACCCTTTTGAAACCACAAATAAGCCCAATATATCCTCCATTTTAGGATTAGTAGTCCCAAGCACCTCAAGGGCTGATAGGACTGGGGCGGAAAATAGCATGCTATAAGTAAATAAGACCATTTCGCGCTTTAATAACTTAACGGGTGGGAAGGGTATGTATAGATATGATGACCACATGATAATGTCACGTGTAACCCCTCATCGAGGAGCGATTAACGGGCATTGTATGGGGTGATCCATATTATTAATAAACCTAGGACCCCCTTCTCTCCTTTTGTTTCTTTGTTTTAATCTTTTATACTGTTTCTTTAAAGAAAATCACCCTTTTTTTACTTTGCTTATTTGTAACCCTTATGTGAAATATCCCCTCGTATATGAAGTCTTACTTGCCTATGTGTTATTTGTACCTAAAGTCACAATAATAGTTTGTCGAGAACCACACTAGTGGATCATGAGGGGTGCTTAACACCTTCCCCTTGGGATAATTTCAAGCCCATACCCGATCTCTGGTTTATCAAATCGAACCTTGCTTAGTGTCCTAATGTATTAGGTGGCAACTCTTCAATCTAAAACCCACTTCCCGTAAGGGAATGTGTTGTCTTCCCAAATGTCACAAATTCGATATTGCGAGAAAAAGGGGGCGCGATAGCATGGCGACTCTGCTGGGGATTTCTTTTAGGCTATTACCATTTCATGATATTATTGTGACTTTACGCTTATTAATATGTCATTATTTGCTTAATGCATTTAAGTATTCAATTCCCACTTCAACTACAAAACTGACTTGTGTCTTTGTTTCTTTCCTTTATTTCTTTCCTTTATCGCTTTCCTTCATTACTGTTTTAAATTATGAACTATTGTATTAACTGCTTTCATAACATGCAAATACATGACAACATGATTTAATTATTGCATAAGAATATTTTCAATATCATATTCCACTCGTACCAAACAAATCTAATAGCAACGCTAATAATGAGTGGTTGAGCTCTACCGATATTATCACCCCTTAATCTTGCAAAGGCATATTTATGGTAAAATCAGTCGATCAACGGTGTAGTCGATAGTTCTGTGCCTTTCCCTCTTGAGTTGTCCGCTCAAGGGTACTAGTCTAATACCCCGTAGAAACCTTAATATGTTTAATTGTGCATGCATCATACTCAAACATAGCTGAATTAGTTATGTTATCTGCATAATGACTCTTTAAGATAGCCTTGTCCAAAGTCCACTGGATTCCCCAAAAGCCCAAACGGACACTACCACATTTTGTGCATTTATTTGGAGAATGAATGCTTTTATGCAATTATTGGTATTTAATAGTCGAGTCTGGTTGGGGTAAGGTCCTAACCCTTTTTCTTGCAGAAATATGGGGCACGAAGTCCCCGGATTCGGCATGGTCACCAACATCCACCCAAAGTTGCTAAGCTGGTGGGAAGATGTTCATTCTAGTGATCATAATCTTGTCTAGAAATACCTATGAAATCTACCTTCCCTTCTGGAGGTCCAACCCAATAACAAGATAATTGAAGTTCCTACTCTTTTTTGGGATTATGATAGGTCAGTGTTCCGCTTCGGGGAGATTGAGATTACACCCCAGCTAGAGGAAATAGGAGTACCGGCTGGTGTACCATCGGAAACTCCCAGTCTGCTAATGCCAAAAAACACAAAGGTAGAGGTTTCCTCAAGATAATGGGTCTAAAAAAGAATCTAGACTTAACATGCTTGAAAGAGTCGTACATTCCCTTTGATTATTTGTATGAAAGGTACGACCACAACAAATCTTACCATCTTATCCTGATAAATTTGCCCTCACAACGTTACGGCATATTTATCGAAGGTTCTTTGTCTTCATATTCTGCCTTTTGGGGATGATTGTGTTTCCAATGAAGAAAGAAAGGATCCATACCAGGCTAGCTATGGTAACCAAAACCTTAATGGAGGGAATTGGTGGACAACTATCTAGCATAGTGCCCATGATTATAGCAGAGATATACCGAGCCCTGGAGAAGTGTCAGTAAGGAGCCAAACACTTTGAAGGATGCAATTTGCTACTCCAACTCTGGCTCATGGAGCACCTTCAGATTGGTGAATATCGGCATGAGATTCAGCGAAGGATTGGGTCATATAGCCTTCCATTACCCAAGGCGAACTACATGCCCAATATGTTTGCCCAACCGGAAGACGCCAAGGGGTGGTTGGAGATGTTTGAAAATCTAACAGAAGACAAAATATAATGGATATTCGAGTGGTTCCCTACTGAGGAATTTATTGCCCGATCCAGGGATGCAACATTTCTGATACTGCTTGGTTTGAGGGGAACCTACCCTTATGTCCCTCTCCGAGTTATGAGACAGGATAGTAGGAAGCGGGTAATACCAAGGGTCGACCAGATGAGTCACTTTCGGGTTGAATTTCAGTATGATAATAGCCCTTACAAGTGCCAAGCTCAGCATATGTGGCACTGCAAAATCATCATGGGAAGGGATACCATCGAGCCAGACAGATACCATACTGGTTGTACTCCATACTATTCAAGCTAGTTGGAAGACAATCATAATGGTTTGGATCAACCCAGTTTTGTTCGAGGTCACATGATTATCAATGAAAAGGCTGAAGCATAAGTCAAATACAACCAACTGCGTAAGAGGATTTGAGAATGTGAAAGCGAGCACTGTGAGATACAAGAAGCCAACCACAAGCTTATCGAAGAATGGAAAGACATGGCTATCATCACCAACAAGCGACTGGGGTACTTGGAGCGGGGTTTAGTGGAGCTGGAAAGAAAGTTTTTCAAAAGGATTGAGAACTTCTAGAATGCTAAAGGAAACGAGGGTGGACACTTAGCCAGAGCCTACCTGTTTCTAGGACTTCGCGAGCTGGTGAAGCTGTTCGATGGAGCCAAAGATGCGAAGTCTGGGGAAGGTCCTTCTAGGACCAAGTAGATAGGAATTTACCTTTTGTTTTATGAATGTAATAAGGCCAATGGCCATTAGTGACATTTTATTTCCTGTTATTTAGTGTCATTTTGGGATTTGTCTACTTTTATCAATAAAATGAGGCATCTAACATTCTAATATTTCCAAATCAACTTGTCGCTAGGGGCACAAAGAGGTTCCCCAAGTTAGGACACGATTTACATCCTTGCACTATGTGTTCAAATATTGAAACATTTTTTATAATCCTCACTTACTTGTTACCTTTTGTCTTATTCCCTCCCCCAAAGGTTAGTTCGTGCACTCTAGTATCATCATCATATTCCACAAGATCCAAGGGCCCTCCACCCACTCCTCCTCCTAGTCCCATCAGACACAGGAACAAAGGAAAGATGGAAGATTTGAATAACATCAGAACTGAAAACTCAACTGAACGAGTAGTTACCCAGAGTACTCAGGTTTCCAAAGAAAGTGCCTCCCGACTTGAAAAAAACTATTGAAATTTCAGGAGGAACTTGATCAGGTCCGGAACCTAGCGAATCGACCATTTTTCCTCACTAATCCAGAGGTCAACTTCCCAAACACTCAGAACCCCACACCTCTACAAAAAACACAAAACCATCCCACTCCTCACCACCACAGTAAAACTTGCCACACTTCTAACAATACTCCACTGCTTATCACAGAGCCTTTGAATTCCACAAATGACCATTTCCACGCCCACCATAACACCTCCCATCTATGTGGAATCCATGCAACACTCCACCCAACCCATCTCAAGCACACCCGAGTCTGATGATAAAGACTCACTCATCAAGAACCTGGATGCAGAACTCAAGAAATTGACTGGTCGAATTCAGGGTATCGAAGGAAGTAAGTGGATTAAAGGGTTGAAATATAAAGATCTTTGCATACAACCGGATGCCGAACTGCTCGAGGGGTACAAACCTCTTAAGTTCGAGATATTTGAGGTACAAGGGATCCGAGAGTCCACTTGAGAACATACTGCGACAAGCTGGTTGGAGTAGGGAAGGATGAAAGGATTCGCATGAAGCTTTTCATAAGGATTTTGAAAGAAGATGCTACGTCTTGGTATATTAGTCGAGACCCGAAGAAATGGTCGAACTGGGTGAGTATGATGTTTGACTTATAGACAGGTTCAGGTTCAACACAGAAAATGCACCAGATGTGTTCTACATCCAGAATTTAAAGAAGAAACCCACGGAAACATTCCACGAGTAAGCTACTCATTAGAGATCAGAAGCTCCTAAGGTCAAACAGGCTTTAGAAGAGGAATAAAATTAACAAGTTGTTCGTTTGGGCTCAAGACCCGCAGTAATACCAAAGGCTGATGTTGATTGAGAGCCAAACTTTTCCGACATCATCAAGTTAGGGAGAGAATCGAGGAAGGCATCAAAGGTGGTATGGTTACAAATTTTAAAGCTTTGCAAGCCAAAAACAAGGCTTTACAGTCTCGTGGTATGTCCAAGAAAAGGGACATGGGTGCTGTAATGGTTGCACAAAGAACCAAATCCCCTATCAATTACCAAACATATCTGATACCTCTACTGACATATCAGCCTACTCCGAATTACCAAATATCATCATCTACTTATCAATCACCTCCACCTCCTACATACCAACCTACTTTACTCAACCATCTCACTATCAATCACCTATCGTATGCCAAAACTTTCCTAGACCTCGACCAAATTTTGACCGCACATCTCCCAAACAGTATACCGCTATCGCTGAACCTATTGACCAGATGTACGAGAGACTCAAAGCTACTAGTTATGTCACCCCTATCCTTGTCATAGCCCCTGAAAACCCTTATAAATGGCTCAATCCAAATAAAACTTGTCCATACCATTCCGGCATGAAAGGACATACCATTGATGAATGCCGCTCTCTGAAAGATAAGATACAAACTATGATCGGTAATAAGATTATTGTGGCAAAGAGAATACTTTGATTGCCTGCAATTACCCTCTACCAGACCACAAGTGTTGAGGTACTCATATGATCGAAATAGTGGATGATTGGGACCCCAAGGGATCGATCTGTCTGATCACAGAAGGCGATGAACCAAAGTAGCATATAGTTACCCTCAATCCAAACGTAGTCCAGATTTAGCGTCCTGGGGATGCCGAGGTAAATATGTCCGTACCACTTGATTTAAAGGACCATCCTCAGCAAAAACGCCCACGTCGATTGAGGTCGAGATTGGGCCTCTAACCAATGCACATGTACCATTTGAAGTTGTTGTGTTACCTTCCAAAGAACATATTCCGTTCGTAGTAAAGGTGTCTTGGGGTGTTCAGAGTTTGGTTTGGTCGGTTTTTAATTAAAACCAAAACCAAACCAATTTAATCAATTTTTAAAATCTTAAAACCAAAACCAGACAAAATTAAATACAAACCATCGCTTTGATTGTTGTTGGTTCGATTCGGTTTGGTTTGATTTTTTTGTTCTTAGTAATCTAATGATAAGTCCATAATAGTAAAACAACATTAGACAAAAATCTAAAAATAATTTGCTAAATTTATGTTTTTTTATATATTTCTTTCAGAACTGAAAGTTTATTTACCTATTTATATGAACAGAATGAACAAAAAACATACTAAAACTTTGCTTTCTTAAGATTTAACCATTGTTGTCTTGCGATTCGAATTTACTTTCTTTACACTTGGTATTTTTTAACTCTTCTGTTTGGCAAAAATATGTGCGGAGGGTTAGATAATTAGAGTCTCTTAACGAAAAGAAAATTGGTCGAGTCCTATCATCTTGGGCTTAGGAAATCTTTTAAGATATAGAAGGATTAACCAAAATTCAAAAAAAACAATTAAAATGCATAGAATATTTAAATTATTTACAAAAAGATATTATATTGTACATAAATAATTATTAAATTTTGTATATAATTAATCGGTTTGGTTCGGTTTATTTTTGGGGTTTTTAAAATAAAACCAAAACTAAACCAAATATTATCGATTTTTAAAATTTAATACCAAAATCAATTCAAATCAAGAAAAATATCGGTTTACTTAATTGATTTGGTTCGATTTTCAGTTTGGATCGGTTTACTGTCAAACTGTGAACACCTCTAAAGGTGCCCATTCTAGTAGCAATGTCGGTAGTAACACCATTCCATACGAATGCCATCCCTTGGGACTATACAGCCGAGGCAAGAAGAAAAGGGAGAGACAAGTCCGGGGAAAATGCTGCAGCAGGGTATGACAAGAACCGTAGGGTTTATACTCTGGAGCATTTAGATGAGTCGAGTAAGCAGGCCTCTGTTTTGCTGACCATCCCTGAAACCGAACCCGATGATCTCTGGATAAAGATATAAGCCAAAGAGTACTCAGCCATTGATCAGCTGAACAAAACACCAGCACAGATTTCTATCCTAGCTTTGTTGCAGAATTACAATGCACACAGGAATGCCTTGTTAAAGGTATTGAGTGATGCATATGTACCAAGCAACATCACCAAAGGAGAGATGGCAAGCGTTGTAGGGCAGGTATTGGAAAGTCACAAGATCACTTTTCATGAAGATGAGCTACCGCCAGAAGGGTTAAATCACAACAAGACGTTGCACATCACCGTGCAATACGAAGATTATTTTATCACCGAAATCTTGATTGATGGGGGATCCAGCCTCAATATTTGTCTGTTGGTAACACTCAAGACATTAGGAAAGGGTCTGCATGAGATCAAGGATGAGGTCATCAACTTTAAAGCGTTCGATGGTTCCCAAAGGTCGAATATTGGGGAAATTAGTTTGTCCTTACAAATGGGGCCTACCTGGTTCGATGTCGATTTCCAAGTAATAGATGTTCCAGCATCTTACACTTTGCTGTTGGGACGACCATGGATTCATGCATCTAGGGCCATAGAATTAACACTACATCAGGCAGTGAAGTTTGAATGGAACCATCAAGAGGTGATCATTCACGGCGATGAGAGCAACCCGATATACAGCCGCCAGACCATCCTAGAAATCGGGGGCATAAGAAAGATAGGTGGGGAAACCTATCACCACATCGAGTGAGTCAACGCCATTGACAAGTAAAAATGGTGGGACAAGAAGATTGAAAGCATATTGAACTGGTGCGGATATGAACCTGGCAAAAGACTTGGCAAGAACCTTTAAGGAATCGCTAAACCTATCAAACTGAAGAAATATGGTACCACATTTGGTCTAGGATACGAGTACACTTGGAAAGAGTTCAACAACTGGTCGCCACCACGGCGCGGTCCTTATTATCCATTGGAATAGCCAATACCACATTTGGAGCAGACCCTGTAGCCAGCCGATGTTATTTATGGGACTGAAGAAAAGGAATCAATGGCAGCAGTAAGTAATCTATTCTTGGAAGATGATAATACGGAATGTTGTGTTATTTTCTAGGAGGAGGGGGAGGAAGGCCCTTCCATACGGGTAGTGAGCAGAGGAGCACATCCCAATAACTGGACCATCAGAACCACTAGAGTTCGGAAAGCCTCAGGGTAGCAAGGCTGAACAGAGCATCATGCACTATCTTTTATTTTTTACTAGTTGACTTTCATTTTGAATTTCAATTTCGCAATAAGATTTTCAGTGTTCAAAACAATTATGAAATTTAAAAAAGCATTCCAATTTTTCAAACAAACTTTACTCTTATTATTTTTCTATCATTACTTTATTTATACAACATTACTATTACTTGCCTTGATGAACCAATGACTGTGACATGCAACGCGACAACGTAACAAACGGACATAGATTCAGAAGAGGATGATATATTGGAAGAGATTGTTAAAGAAATTGAGAATTTTGAAAACAGACCTGAGTCCAACCTGGACGAGACAGAAGTTGTCAACTTAGGAGATGCAAAAAGGTCAAAGAAACACGAATCAACATTCATTTGTCAGCGTCAGAAAAGGAAGAGTACATAGAATTTCTGAGAGAGTATGAGGACATATTCGCTTGGTCGTATGATGACATGATTGGTCTGAGCACATTTACTGTGGCACACAAATTGCCAACTGATCCAACTTGTCACCGGTAAAGAAAAAGCTCAAAAAGTTCAAGCCTGACATGAGTTTGAAAATCAAGGAAGAAGTCACTAAGCAATTCAAATCTAAGGTTATTAGGATGGTAGAACATTTTACATGGTTAGCCAACATTGTACCGGTACCAAAGAAAGACGGGAAGGTCAGGGTCTGCGTCGACTACTAGGACCTCAACCGGGCTAGCCCGAAAGACAACATCCCCTTGCCAAATATACACATACTGATTAACAATAGTGCCAAGCATGAGTTGCAATCATTCGTAGACTGTTTCACTAGATATCATCAAATCTGGATGGATGAAGAACATGTTGAGAAAACGGCTTTCATCACACTGTGGGCAATGTACTACTATAAGATCATGACGTTTGGTTTAAAGAATGTTGGGGCTACCTACATGAGGGCCATGACTACCATTTTCCATGATATGATACACAAGTAGATTGAGGTATATGTAGATGATGTCATCATCAAGTTCAAAAAGTCCGCTAATCACATGGAAGATTTGAGGAAGTTCTTCAATAGACTAAAAAGGTACAACTTGAAGTTGAATCCCGTGAAATGTGCATTCGGTGTTCCTGCCAAAAAACTACTTGGGTTCATTGTAAGTCGCCGAGTAATAGAACGGGATCTATCAAAGGTCAAAGCTATTAAAGAAATGCCACCGCCATAGAACAAGAAGGATGTTATGAGTTTCTTGGGGAGACTTAATTATATCAGTTGATTCATAGCACAATCTACAGTTATCTATGAGCCAATCTTAAGATGTTGAAGAAGGACAGTGCTACCAAATGGACCAATGACTGCCAAAAGGTCTTTGACAGAATTAAGTAATACCTGTCAACACCCCCAGTTTTGGTCCCGCTCGAGCCAGGTAGACCCCTACTGCTCTACCTCGCAGTACTGGACGGAGCATTCGGTTATGTTCTGGGACAGCGTTACGATATGGGGAGGAAGTATCAAGCCATCTATTATCTTAGTAAAAAGTTCACCCCGTATGAGGCTCGGTATTCACAGTTAGAATGCACCTGTTGTGCTTTGACTTGGGTAGCTTAGAAGCTGAGGCACTACTTCTGTGCCTCTACCACATATCTCATATCAAGGATGGATCCCTTGAAGTACATCTTTCAGAAGACAATGCCCACTGGCAAGCTGGCCAAGTGGAAAATCCTGTTGAGTAAATTTGAAATTGTTTACGTAACTCAGAAATCATCAAAAGACAAGCACTATCAGATCACTTTGCTGAAAACCTGTGGATGAAGAATACGAACCATTAAAAACATATTTTCCTGACAAAGAGGTATCATTCATAGGAGAAAATATTGCAGAATCCTTTTACGGTTGGAGAATATTTTTTGATGGAGCATCAAATTTCAAAGGAGTCGGCATAGGAACAGTCCTAGTATCAGAAATCGGTTAGCATTATCCGGTATCCGCCAAACTCAGATTCCCTTGTACTAATAATATGGCTGAGTACAAAGCCTGCCTCTTAGGGCTCAAGTTGACCATTGATATGAACATTCAAGAATTGCTAGTGATCGGAGATTCAAACCTCCATATACATCAGGTCTGAGAAGAATGGGTAACCAAGAACTCCAAGATACTCCAAGATACTCCCATACCTACATCATGTATAGAAGTTGAGGAAGAGGTTCACAAAGACAGAATTCCAACATTTTCCTAGAGTCCAGAATGAATTCGTCGATGCACTGGCTACCCTATCATCCATGATACAGCATCCACACAAAAACTTCATTGATCCTATTCTGGTGAAGATCTATGATCATCCAGCTTACTGCGATCATGTCGAAGAAGAAGCAGACGGAAAGCCTTGGTTTCATGATATCAAGGAATATTTGACAAAAGGAGAATACCCAGAACTTGCAAACACTACTCAGAAGCGCACACTTTGGAGGTTATCCAACAACGTCTTTCACAGGGGAGGAATCGTGTATAGAAGAACTCCTGATTTGGGATTACTAAGGTGTGTTGATGAAAAGGAAGCATCTAGGATATTTGAAGAAATACATGTAGGTACTTGCGGGCCACATATGAATGGTTTTGTCTTAGCAAAGAAATACTCTGAGTATGTCCAAAAATACTCCAAGTATGGAAGCAGACTGCATCCAGTATGTCCAAAAATGCCACTGTTGTCAGATACATACAGACATGATAAAGGTTCCCCCAAAGGAGCTTAATGCAACAAGCTCGCCGTGGTCGTTCACCGCTTGTGCAATGGATGTTATCGGACCTATCAAACCTGCCGCATCAAATGGACATAGGTTCATCCTAGTAGCCATTGATTATTTCACCAAATGGGTCGAAGAAGCATCATATAGAGCAGTGACCAAGAAAGTCATGGCAGACTTCGCCCGTGACCATCGTTTGTCGATTCGGGATTCCAGAGTCAATCATTACTGATAATGGCTCTAACCTCAATAGTGACTTGATGAAATCCATGTGCGAAACCTTCAAGATCAAGCACAAGAGTTCTAAAGACTTCAGATGAACAGAGTCGTAGAAACCTCCAACAAGATTATCAAGAAGATATTGAGGAAATGACAGGGAAGCATAGACAGTGGCACAAGAAGTTATCATTCGCTTAATTGGGGTACCGCGCCACAGTCCGCACATTAATCGGGCAACCCCCTATATGTTGGTTTATGGTAGAGGTAGTCATTCCCGTCGAGGTGGAAATTCCCTCCTTAACGATCATACAGGAAACAAAACTCGACGATGCAGAGTGGGTGAAGAGTCGTTACGAACTGTTGGCTCTAATAGATGGAAAAAGAATGAACGCAGTCTGCCATGGACAGCTTTATCATAACAGAATGTCCAGAGCCTTCAACAAAAGATCCAAGCCAAGACAATTCACATCGGGGCTGTTGGTATTAAAGAAAATCTTTCCACGTCAAGATAAAGCCAAAGGGAAATTCTATCCCAACTAGCAGGGTCCGTACATGGTTCACCGGGTTCTAACAGGAGGAGCCCTCATACTTGCTAAATTGGACGGAGAAATTTGGCCAAACCCAATTAATCAGACGTAATCAAGCGATACTATGTCTAACATTTATGATTTCCTTATGTAATTTGAATTATGCCTGACATGATTCCCCTTTAAGAGAGGTTACGTAAGCAGCCCGATGTGTTCGGTCACAATTCAGTAAAATCTCCATTTCCCCCTATAACTGGAAACTGGGGCAGAATTTTGAGGAGGACTCTCAAAATTCCAAAGTAATTTCAGCCAATCGCCGCAAGCAACTATCAGAAGAATCAACCCAATAAACTGGGGCAGAAATTTGAAGAGAACCCTCAAAATTCTGTAACAAGAAGGGTTGCAATGTATTAGACCACGTCACATTTGTCTATTCATCTAAAGAAAATTATCCCTAACTACGCATTTATACTTTCTACAATCACACATGTGTATTCCTGAAATTTTTTTTTAGCAACGCTACCCCAATGATACACACAGTTTCACCGAGTAGGTCAAGCAAAGTCAGCGGGGATACGAACTAACCTTTCCCCTTACAAAACTCACGATTTTTAATTGGATATAGGCATCCAAGTCGCAAAATCATCGAATATATTATACACTCATATTGTTCGGGAATACGACTCTCAGGATCGTCACACCTATTCACAGGTGTTATCCGCACACAATGTCCCCAGCAGCCACAATATCGCAATCAGCCATCAGTCCAGCTAAGAAAACTTTGTCACCGTTCGCCTTTTATTTGTTGCATAAGGCTACAATTCTGCCTTCCGAGGTTAAGCTCTACCTCCATCTGCATTTCTTGCATTGCATATGGCTAACATTCTACCTTCCGAGGTTAAGCTCTACCTCCGTCTGCATTTCTTGCATTGCATAAGGGTACCATTCTGCCTTTCGATACTAAGCACTGTCTCCATCTGCATTTCTTGCATTGCATAAGGCAGCCATTCTGCCTTCCGAGGTTAAGCTCTGTCTCCATCTGTATTCTGCGCATTACATAAGGCTACCATTCTACCTTCCGAGGTTAAGCTCTACCTCCATCTGCATGGCTGAAAGATCACTGCTTTATTTTAGTCTTGCATGGCTGAAAGATCGTTGCTTTATTTTACATTTGCATGGCTGAAATATCGCCACTTCATTTAAAACTTGCGTAGCTCAAATATCGCCACTTTATTTACATCTCGCATGACTGAAAGATCGCTACCTCATTTACATCTTGCATGGCTGAAAGATTGTCACTTTATTTATTTCTCGCATGCTTGAAATATTGCCACTTTATTTACATCTGCATCGGCTAAAGATCGCCACTTAATAAACATCATGGGCTGAAAGATTGACAATTTGTCCAAAGGCGTCATTGTTCGGAGGCACCATTTTCGTAGCCCGAGAACACCATGTCATGGCTTGATAGCCCCTTTTATCTTTTGCATATCATTATTCAAAGGCATCATAGTTCAGAGGCATCATTCTCATAGCTTGAGAGCATCATTTCATGGCATGCGAATTCCTTATTATATGCTTCATGATCTAGGACGGCATGGTCTGAGGATGTCATCCTAACCATCCAAAGACAACATTCATGGTCCGACGGGAACTTGCATCATGTTTAAATTTCCGCACAATACACTATTTTTGCAGGTAAACTAGTGAGCAATGGCCGTCTCGTCAGGAGCAATCCCCCTCAGTTCCCGCAGCCCTATTAGACCCTAACCGCTCATCCCATTGCGCCCGTTCTTGGAAAACCTCCATTGGCATACCTCGCCGATGGATCATGAACTACATATGGCCTAATTTTTGTAAGACTAGGGATATGTAGCAAGATAAGGAACCAAATTCGTCCAACCTCTTCAAACCATTTCGTTCGGTTAAAATTGGTCATGATATGTTTACCCGACAACTCTTTCATCCTTCCCGCGTAAAGAGGGGCAACTGTTGATACCTAATTTTCTCTATATATTTTCTAATATGAAAAGCACTTTCAATACAGCATATGTAGGCATATAAGTACGTACAAATATTTTTATTATTTTTCCTTAATTTTTAATGGTTTTAAAATCAATTTTATTGCCTTATGTTATCAAGAAAAATCCAATAAGTGCCCAAAATTATCATTTCTGTTGACTTAGTTATTGAATTCTCATATTTATGCTAAACTCTAGCTCAAATAATTTATGCATATTTATTAAAAATTTATTTAATATTTTTAAAGCTCAATTGTATATAATTGCAATATTAGGCATCTTATGATTTGATTGCATTTATATTTATAAAAATTAAGTCCAGTATTTTTAAATTAATAATTATATGTTATAAATTATATTATTACTTTAAATTTACTTCCAGAATTTAATTTGCTATTTTTTTATAAAATAAATGGGAAAATGGCTATTTAAAATCTAGTCAGATTTCATTTCAATTGTAGCACAAATTTCACCCCAATTAAAACCAATTTCAATCTCAATTCCCCAACCCAATTTTAATTTAAACCCGCCCCTAAATCAATTAAATCCTACCCGACCCAGACCCCTCTCATCCTGGCCGTTGATCTCTGAGATCAACAACCCCTATTCACTCTTATGTTTTTTAACCCAAACGACCACCCTAACCTTCTCATGTCTACACCAACCAGCTGCCTCTAAACCCTCAACTCTCTCAAACTCTCTCGAATCTTGTCCAACCCTAGCCGCCTCCTACCACCTCCGCCCTGAAAGCCACCGGAATCTATGGCTTCCAAGGCTATGAGGGTCCTATACCGGCCTCCTATGACTCCCACGCACCTAGATTCTGAAGATTCTAGGCCTCACCTTGATGGATTTTACCCAGACCTCCGTCGATTGGAGGTTCCATGGTCATCTCCAACCTTGATCCGGCGTACCACGGTTGTTTGAGCTTGATTTTGACCTCTCAGACTCAAATTGGTGACTTTTCAAAGCCTTTCTCACTACTGGGTTCTTTTGAAACCCTAACCCTTAGTGGTTTTATATGATTCCTTTTGATTTGTTGTGTATCTATGCTTGTTCTAAGTTTTAAAATGATTTCTCTGGCTTTTCTTTCAAAAATTACTTTCGGAACCATTTCTTTTCCGATCTAGGGTTTTCTGAAAATTATTTAAACATTTCTCTAACTTTCTCTCTTTTCTTTTGTTTGTATTTGCCTCTACTATATTGTTATATTTTCTTCAATCGTGTTCTCTTATGCATCTCTTACTGTGTTTTCCAATACTATGTCTTTGTATTCTTTTCTACCGTGTTCTGGTATTTTCTTCTACCATGTTCTGGTATGTTTCTCCTACTATATTTTTCCAATGTATTCTTAAGTGTTTTTTTCTATTTTTCTTCTACTGAGATTTGTTTAAGTTTCTTCTATAAGAACTTCTTAAGCATGCTTCTTCTACTGTTCTTCTTAGTCTTTTCTCAGTATGCTTCGAATTAGTTTCTTCACTCTATTTGCTTTGAACCTTTCTACTGTGTAAGCATGTTACTTAGGAGTTTTATTGCTGGAAGAAGCATGTCAGAAGTTTCAGCTCTTTTTTGAAACCTCTAAACATGTTTCGATTCAATTGCTTTCCCTCTTATCTTCGTGTTGTGGTTTGCTTGAACTAGGGTTTTATTTAAAAAAAAAAAACCTAATTTTTCAGACTGACTCTAAGTCTCTGAGCTGAGTTTGGACATCTTTGTTTTCATACAATTCTAACTTTTTGTTAAGCTCTTCTACACTAGATTTTTTCTACTAATTTACAATGACACGATACTCTTCTTTCATTAATATGCGCACATGCTCCTTGTAAAAAATCTTCTTGAGCATGCTTCTTCTACACCCAACAAATTACAATAGTATTTCGCATTCTTTTTTACTGTGTTCTGGTATTTTTTTCTACCATGTTCTGGTATGTTTCTTCTACTATATTTTTCGACTGTGTTCTTAAGTATTTTTGCTATTTTCCTCCTACTGAGCTGTGTTTAAGTTTCTTCTAAAAGATCTTCTTAAGCATGCTTCTTCTACTGTTCCTATCAATATTTTCTCAGTATGCTTCAAATTAGTTTCTTCACTCAGTTTGCTTTGAACCCTTCTACTGTCTTTGCATGTTACTCTTGAGTTTTGTTGCTGAAAGAAGCATGTAAGAAGTTTCAGTTCTTTCTGAAACCTATAAACATGTTTCGATTCAAGTGCCAGCCCTCTCATCTTCGCTTTGTGGTTTCCTTGAACTAGGGTTTTATTTCAAAAAACCCTAATTCTTTCAGACTGACTTGGAATCTCTAAACTGAGTTTGGATATCTTTGTTTTTATACAATTCTGACTTTATACTAAACTCTTCTACACTGGAATTTTTCTACTAATTTACAATGATACGACAGTCTTGTTTCACTCTTAACATGATCACATACTCCTTATATATGATGAACTTCCCTCTAAAGTGACTTTCAAATTTTGTGATTAGTTCGTACCTCCCTCTTAATTTGGTCTGATTGATTTCTTTCCATTTGTTTACTGATTCCTTCTTTGACATGACCTAACTTAAAATCATTCTTCATCTTATCTGACCCGGTTCATTCATGCAAAATCTCATACCCTTTTGATTTACTGGCTGTAAGAAAATCGTCCTTAGATAACCTTTTATGTACATTCCCCTAATTACATGTTTTGCACAAAGTGTTTATTCAATATTATTCCTTAAATGGCTTTTACCCGTTTGAATCAGAATTCCTTAATTGAGGGAAGTCTTGTGTAATTGATTGGCAATAAGTTCCTCAACTATTTTCTCACCTTATTTCGGCCTGATTTTTACATTATAAAAGGCACGACCCTCTTCACAAACAACAAAAACACAACGCACAATTCAGAGTATTTCTGAAACTCACTTATACACAATAGTATTTCTCCTCACTGGGGCTTTTACAAGACTTACTACTCTTCTTTACTTGTTTCCCTGAAACTGATATGTCCGAATTTAATTCTTAGCACCATAACATGTGTATTTACTGCTCTTATATCCATGTTCATCTGCAGTTTTTTTTAATTTCAGTACATAAATTGGCATGTTGATTCTGTTTGTTTGTTATAAACCTCATTCCCATATTTCCCCTATGTGTTTGTGAGTTATGACTTAAGGCATGGAAATATGAGTTGTTGCCCATGAATTAAGTTTGAACCAGTGAGGTCTTAACCTCTAAGTAAATAGGCTGAAGGGTGTGCCAGTATCTCCCATTTTGGGTGTGCCCATCAACCTACTTTTCTTTTCCCCCTTTAAAATTCTCCATATCTTTATTCCCTTGTGTGTACTGATTTTAAGTAATTCCTCTTTTCCATTTCCCCTTTCAAATTTCTACTTCTGCACTTGCACTCTTTATTAGTTCCTAAGTTCTGCCCCTCCCCCTCCCCCTCCCCCTCCCCCTCCCCCTCCCCCCCTCTTATGAGCCTTGGCTTAGGACCTTGAGTTCCATCTGAACCTGGACACCTGAGGGTTGGCCCTTCCACACTGCACTGTTATTTTTCTGGTGATACATTTGGGTGTAAATACTGCCCGGGGTTCTTATGAAACTCTTAGGGAATTCTGACACACCCTAAATGGGAGAAAGGCTTTGAAATATGATCTCTTGGAGTTGGTTTACTTCATACTTCAGACAAGAAGTCTGAATCAGGCTCTCCATGGTTGTACTTTTAATTTCGGATGTATTTTTCTTTACTTTATTTTTCTGGGCTGTAATAACTTTGTAATCAAACTCTCGGGGATGGCTAGTGAAAAGGTAGGGGTAACTATGTATGCAAAAGAGGTAGATAACCTGCCTATAGGAGTTTCTGAATTTTTGCTTTCTCGCATTTAGATAACCTGCCTATAGGAGTTTTTGAGTTCTTGCACTCCCAGATAGAAACCGTGTCTATAGGAATCCTGCACTTTCATGTTGATACCATGTCCATAGGAATCCTGCACTCTCATATAGATACCATGTCTATAGTTATTCGAAATCTGAATTATGCATATGTACATAGAAAATATGCCTATAGGTCTTTCTGAATCTTGCATATCCACTTCTCATTAGGCAAACATGTTTATAGGTCTTAATAACCAACTATAATTAGATATCATGTTCGTATAAAATGCAACATCTAGATATCATGTTTGTAGGATTTATGCATTTCTCTATGTCTAAAAAAATGTTCTAAAGTCGACAAACGCATAGAAAGCATGCATATTGGAGCTTTAATCAAATCTGAATCCCCTCACTCGTTTATAAGTCTAAACCAGCAATAATAATGCATTATCAGTTGCAGAACTTGTGATCTTTTGCTAAAAACCGGCCTTTCTTTCTTCAGTATGTAATCAGCTCATATACTTATTTCTAAAATCTATAGATTTCATGCCTATAGGGTTTTTCGTCCAATACTTAGGCAAGCCATAGGGCAAAAGCTTATAAATTGAATCAGATTTTATTAGCTACCATAGATACCAGGCGTGATTCGAGCTTCTTATCTGAACTATGTAATAAATCAGCCTGCCTCAACTTTTAAGTTTAATCATACCCTAAACAATATTCGTAAGCCACAAAGGGATTTCTTCAGGGTAAATTCCAATCTAACTATTAAATAAATAATTACGACTAATCGTAAGAGGAACTATTCTATATGTAATATTCAGAATAGAGCTCTGATACCACTCTAATGAAAGCAAAAATCCCGAGAAAACGTATCTAGAAGAGCTTGAAGATATTCCTCCGGAGGACAACAATATTCTTTACCAGCCTGAGATTCTCTTTTCATTTTCTCCAGTAGAGGGAGTGTTGGCCCAAGTAAAGGTTAAAGTTTTGAAGATTGACAAATGAACTCAGGATGAACCTGGTCCATCCCAGTGGTCCATCCCTCAAGTTCATAAAACGGGAGGATTCAAGCATGTGGGATGTATGTGAAAGAGATAAGCTTAACTTAATGTATTTAATATCTCCTGATCGAAAAGATTGCATAACTGATAAAGAGAAGGACTCCTTAATCAAAGAGAACATTATCCAAATAGGGAAGGAGTTAGAAGTTGAAATCAACTAGAACTCTTCCACCAAGGAAGAGTTGCATCAGAACTCTAGTTATTTATTCATTTATTAACTCTATAAATTGCAGTATGTTCTCACATTTAAAGTGTTGCACAAAAATTCAGAAGTTAAACGTGAATTGGGAGCAAAATAGCAAGGCTTTTTGCAAGAAATTTGTGCGTGATTCAAGAGTGCATACCTAAAGCTACATGAACATGATTGAAGAACCAGTTCCATAAAGAATTTGATGTGTCTTTCTTCATTTCTAGTTCAATTTTAGTAGGTATTTTATATTGTACCTTTCAGCGTTCATAGAAGCAATTGTAATAGGTAATTGAGTATTCAATTTAGAGTTTAACTTGAAGTTGTCGCAATAGTTAGAGGCTGGTTTCCACAATGGGATTAGAGTTAATCCTTAGGTTTACAAAGAGTTTTATAAATGTTGTTTTGGCTCAATGATTTTAGTGGAAGTTTGGAAAAATCCTACAAAGTAGTAGGTCGTGGTTTTTTCACCTTTTGAGCCAGGTGTTTTCCACGTAAAATCTCTGTGTTCTTTATTTTCTATATTTATTATTCCGCAACAGCAGTAGTTGGAACACATAGAAGAACCAAGTCCTTCATAAGCAGTTTAAGCCAAAAATTGGGTACCACACAAATCACCTCCCTCCCCCTTGTGTGGTATTGACGTATAAAACATCAATTGGTACCACAGCATGTTATCCTTGAAGAGGCTAATACCTTAGGAAAATATCAAGATGAGTTCACCACCTCGAAACTGGGGTGGGCAATCCATTGATAGGCCTCAACTTTTTAATTGCCACTACTACTCTTGGTGGAAAAATAGAATGAGAGATCACATCATCGGAGAAGACTATGAGCTATGGGGCATTGTCACTGATGGTCACCTAGCTACCATGAAGAAGAATGCTGAAGGAGTAGATGTGCCAAAAACAAGAGCTGGCTGCAATGCTGAGGACTTGAGAAAATGGGAAAAGAATGCTAAGGCCAAAAAATGGCTTGTGTGTGGACTTGGTTCAGACGAGTATATTAGAATTCAAGTTGTACCACTGCCAATGAAATATGGGACACTTTTCAAGTGGCTCATGAAGGAACTTCTCAAGTAAAGAGATCAAGAGGAACATTTCTATATTCTCAATATGAGAATTTTACCATGGAGGAAGGGGATACCATCCAGGAGACGTATACAAGGTTCACCATATTGACAAATGAACTTAAGTCTCTTGGAAGGGTTATTCTTGAAGAGGAAAAAGTTGAGAAAATTTTGACAATGGTTCTGCCAGTCACTTGGGAAAGCAAAATCATTGTCATTCAGGAATCAAACAACATTGCCACTCTTAAGTTGGACGAGCTAATTGGAAATCTCACAGCCTATGAACTTAGAAGGCAAACCATGAAGATAGATGCACCCAAGAAGGAAAGGAGCATGGCATTCAGAATCACTGGAGATGCTGATCTAGAGGAGGATGAAATGACCATGATCACAAAGGAATTCAAGAAGAACTTAATGAGAGGAAATGGTCCTTCAAGAAGTGGAAGCTACAGCAAACCAAGGGTTCCTAAAAAATGAACCAATGAGTGGTGTTAAAAGTGTGGGAGGACTGATCACCACATTAGAAACTTCCCTTAATAGGAAATTGAATGGAAGAAGGAAAGACCTGAACGAAGGAACAAAAATAAGGAACATGTTCAACTCAAGAAAAACAAAGGATCAACAAAGGCTATGTTTGGTGCCTGGGGAGAAATCTCAGATGAGGACTCAGAGGGTGAAGATGGAGATGAAGAAGCACTTATGGCAATTGGAGAATCCGATGAGGAATCTGAGGTAAGTACAAATCATCTCAAAGACAAGATTAAATTTTTGTCTAAAGAAAGGCTGTCTGAGTTACTTCTAGGTTTCATTGATGAATTTGAAGTTATAAACAATGAAAAGGAAATGCTTTGTAAGGAGTGTGTAATTCTGAAAGCTAAATGCAAAAACCTGGAACTTAGGGCCAGTGAAAGTGATAGTAAAAATGTTGAGTTGAAGAACCAGGTTCATGAACTTCACACCACAGTCCTGCAGCTCAAATCTGAAAATCTAAAATTGAAATTAGGAACTGGTAAAAAGGAATCAGATCACACATAACTCACTTTAGAAGAAAATGTAGGAAAAATAAAAAATGAGTTGTACAAAAGAGATGAGCAGATAAGAGTCCTTAAAGAGGATCTAAACAAGGTTAAGCACGAGCTAGACAGAACCTGTAAATGGCATAGGTACTCTGATGCACTTTCATGGCTACATGAACACCATAGTAGCAATAAGAGAGGACTTGGCTACGGGACCCCTACACCTAAGTGGGATCCCAAAAGCAAGTACCTCACACTTCCTGAGAACATAATTTGCACACATTGTGGTAAAACTGGTCATTATAAATCCGAATGTTTTGCAAAAGAAAAGGCTAGTAAAAAGAATAAAGAATTTGTTCAGGGGAAAAATAGGCTGCCACGTTGGGCTAAAAACAATGTGATTCACCCTTTTGCCCAAAGAAAGGGACCTAAATTTGTTTGGGTTCCTAAGACTAACCCCTAATGTCCTTTTGCAGGTCCAAGTGAAGGGGAGCAGCCAAAATATGGTACATGGATAGTGGCTGCTCAAAGCATATGATAGGAAGCAAGAACCAGTTCCTTTCACTTGAGGACCTCAAAGGAGGAAAAGTCTCATTTGGAAATGGGAAGAAAAGTGAGATCATTAGGGTTGGAAAGGTAGGTAAGACTAATTCTCACTCTACTGAGAATAATTAATTGATAGATGGCCTAAAATATTGCCTAATAAGACGCTCACAATTGTGTGATAAAGGTAACTTGGTAGCATTCACCTCTATCAAATGTTTTGTGATTAATCTTACCACTAACAAGAATGTTTTCCAGGAAAAAAAAGTAAACAATATATACATTGTAGATTTGTCCACACTTTCAGAAAATGCACTCACTTGCATAAGTGTATTGGACAATGATCCCCTCCTTTGGCACAAGAGACTTGGACATGCCAGTCTAAGTTAACTCAACAAACTAGTCTCCAAGGACTTCGTGATAGTATTGCCTAACATTAAGTTCAAGGAAGATAAAATTTGTGAGACTTATGAAAGGGGGAAGCATATAAGATCCTCTCTAAAAAGCAAGAAAATGGTAAGCACCACCAGAATGATGGAACTGGTCCATATGGACACAAGACTCAAACTAGCTCTGATACCAAATGTAGGAACCAAAAAATAAATTAATGATTCCCAAAATAATTTATGGAGACAAAAGAATATTAAGTGGAGGTGGTAAAATATTTGTGATGGTGCTTGTTGAT
This sequence comes from Nicotiana benthamiana, assembly GCA_034376525.1. Lineage (NCBI taxonomy): Eukaryota > Viridiplantae > Streptophyta > Magnoliopsida > Solanales > Solanaceae > Nicotiana > Nicotiana benthamiana. The sequence goes on along the minus strand of CM067339.1, from coordinate 128,206,275 downwards.
GATTACTCTAGGTTTAGTTGGACATTGTTTTTAACATCTAAAGATGAATAATTTGACATGTTTACTTCTTTTGTTAGAAAAACTCAGAAACAACTAGGTAATCAACTTGCATCAATTAGGTCTGATCATGGAACTGAATTTGAAAATGCCAAGTTTGCTGAATTTCTGCATACTACATTATAAATAGTTGCATGACTAGACCTCTTGTTAAGAAGATTCCCTATGAGTCACTTAAATGGAGAAATCTAAATATATCCCATCTTAGGGCATTTAGATGCAAGTGCTTTGTGCACAATAATGGCAAAGACTCCCTAGGTAAGTATGATCCCAGAAGTGATGAGGGAGTATTCTTGGGATATTCTTCACATAGTAAAGCTTATAAGATACTCAATAAAAGAACTATGTGTGTAGAAAAAATGTATATGTTATTTTATTGAAAAACTAACATTCTCTCTGAGAGGTAGGACCAAGATTATGAAGAGATTGGGCTAATAAGAAATTCAAACGGTGAAACTACAGTCCACCTGAATATGCATCACGAGAAGGAAGAGGTGATGGAATAGGTCTTTCCACCTGGGCAACATGACAGGGGGAACTCACTAGAGAGTAACTGTGGTCATCTTTTATTTCTCGTTTTTAGATCTTTCTAGTATTTGACCCAATAATCTTCTCTTCAAAATCCACGCAGAATCTCCCTCTCCCGAGCTAAAATTTGATTTTTCAACTTTTGAATCTCAACCCTCGATTTTCCTATTTCAGATCAATGGTTTCTGCTTCTGCAGTCAAGGGACCACATCTACGATCCCGCTTCTGCGGAACCAATGTCGCTTCTGCGGCTTTCATTAACCAACTTAGGGACCGCATCTGCAGCAAAAATCTCGCAGGTGCGAAACCGCATCTGCGGTAAATCTTCCGCACCTACGGAAGAGCTGAAGGAGCCCCAAGTCTGCATCTACATAGTCCGGCCGCTTCTGCGACTCCGCACCTATGGAACCCAAAACGCAAGTGCGGTTATGACCGGTACCAAAAAACTTCGGCAGCCATTCAACTCCAAAAAAAACTTTCGTCGATCATCCGAAATCATCTCGAGGCCTCCGGAACCCCGTCTAATCACACTCACAAGTCATATAACCTAACACGGACTCGCTCGAAGTTCCAAATCACATAACACAACATCGAAACGACGAATCAAACCAAAAATCAAGCTTATGAACTTCCAGATCTTCAAATAACGAATCTCATGCCGAAACCTATCAATTCAATTCGGAATGATGCCAAATTTTGCAGACAAGTCCAAAATAACATAACGGAGCTGCTCCAACTCTCGAAATTGAATTCCGACCCCGATATCCCAAAAGTCAACTGTGGGTCAAACTTCTTCGTTTTCCAACTTCAACTTTTGTCAAAATGCCTTAATTAATTCTACGGACCTCCAAATCTGAATCCGGACGAGCGCCTAAGTCCAACCCAGCAAGTAATAAGAGTAAATAAAGACTAAGCAGTGGAAAACGATGAATCCACATTTATGATAAACTCAATAAGCACAACAGGCTTTCAAATTAGAATATGAGTCAATCGTCTCATTTAAAATCCAGGTTTTGGTAAAAAACATTTGAAAATACTTTCCAACAGTTTTCGTAGGGGTTCAATACCATTTATAATAAAAGAGATAAAAATTATAATCGGCCCCTCGGACAAAACATAGTTCGTAAATAGTCCCTCGGGCGAAAAAAAAAATCATAAATACCTCATAACATAAAAATCTAATTGGAAATAACCAAGCCAAATCAGTAAATAAATACCAAATATCTCATAAGAACTCTAGCTTAAATGAAAGTTGTTTAAAAATATTTGTTCAAAATTTTCGACAGAGGCTCAGTATAAAGATGAGTGAATGCAGTAAATAAATCAACATATTTGATAGAAACTCGCTTTAAAGAGGAGAGAAAATCAATAAGTTCAAAGACATGCCCCTCAGGCAAAGCATCACTCATGTGCATGTATATATCTATCGCTCTTTAGGAAAGCCTCTCAGTCACTTGTGACTCAACTTTTACCAGTTAGCACTCACACTCAGCACTCAATGCTCAATAGGTACCATATAGTAACCGCTGCGGCACACAACCCAGTCCATATATTGCTGCAGCATGCAGCCCGATCCATAAATATAGTCGACTGCACTCTCTGGGGGTGTGCAGACTCCGAAGGGGCTCCTACAGCCCAAGCGCTATATTGTTGCGGCGTGCAACCGGATCTAATATATCGCTACAGCGTGCAACCCGATCCATATATATATATATATATATATATATATATATATATATATATATATATATATATATATATATATATGTATATATATATATATATGTATATATATATATATACATATATATATATATATATACATATATATATATATATATATATATATATATATATATATTGCTATGGAGTGCAGCCCGATCCATAAATATAAAATCCTCACAACCAGGCCCTCGGCTTCTCTACGTCATCAACCTCACTATCAGACACTCGGTCTATCTCAGTCATCAACCTCACAATCACTCGGACCATCAGTAAAACAGGGAACTTAGCCTAAACAGTTTTTACATTTTAAGAATTAAAGTGATAAAACCAGGTTTAAACAATAAACAGGTAAATCATGACTAATGATATGCTTTCAAAACAAATAGAGTGAGGTAAAATAGTAAAAGTGACCCTAAGGGTCTCAGCAGGTCGGCACAAGGTCCCAAACATGGCATAGGGCCCAAAATATAATATCAATATCTAGAACATGGAATATCATAAGATTTCAAATCAAATATGCGACTTAACAGTCATACGGGACGGACCAAGTCACAATCCCTAACGGTGCACAACTCCACACTCGTCACCCAACGTGTGCGTCACCTTAAAGTAACACGATGTGTAATCTGTGTTTCCAACACTCAGGATCGTATTTACAATTATTACTTACCTCGATCCGGTCAAAACTCTATCCCGCTATGCCTTTACCCTCAGTGGAGGATCTAGGAATTCAAGTTTGTGGGTGCTGAATTTTTTTTTTTACATAAAATTAATGGGTGCTTTTGTAAATTTTTATACGTTTTCTCAAATTTTTTGTATAACTATACATACTCTGCATCGAGGTTAATGGGTGCTCGAGCACCCAAATTTCATGTGTAGATCCGCCACTGTTTGCCCTCACGAATTGACTCTCAGATGCTCCAAGTCTAGCTATAATCAGTACATAACCATTAGAATATGCTACGAAAATGAAGCCCACTCCAAAATGTTCAATTTACATCAAAATTCCTGAAATTGCTCAAACCCCACCGCCGGGCCCACATCTCGGAATTCAATAATTTTACATCCACGAATTCCTTATCTCCCCACAATTTCATACAGACCAAGAACATCAAAATCCATCCACAAATGACCCTTCAAATATCAAATGTTTGGTGTCCAATTTCAAGCCCTAGCTCTTCAATTTTAGGCTTAGATTTGATAATTTTCTAGGCTGAATTCACATAATAATCGAGTTTGTAGTCCAAAATTCTTACCTCCACATGTTTTCCCTTGAAATATTCTTCAATCTCCTCCAAAAAGCTCCAAAGAAGATCGACTATGGAGGAAATAAGCCTCAAAATTGCAGACAAGACGAGCTTAAAACATTCTGCCCAGACATTATTTTCTTCATTGTGATTGCAGGAAAACCTTCGGGATCGCAAAGAACAAAAACTCAGTTCTCAAAATTTCCAGTATGCGAACACAATAAAAGCCCTGCGAAAGCAATGCTCTGTCATTTTACTCTACGCGGTCGCATACCCACTGCTGCATTCACAATAAACAAATCGCATCCAAGACCTCTCGTCCACATAACCCTCTGTGAACACGACCACCTCCCTGCGTTCGCAATCAACAACTCGACCACCTCAATCCGATCGCATCTCCTCATTTGCGAACGCAAAGACCAAACTAGACTGCCCCTCAAACGCTTCTATGCGATCGCAGGACTCCCTACTCGATGGGGAAGGGCAAAGTTCTGCAACATCTGAACCTGCAATTTCTGCAATCTTCTCAACTTCAAAATGATCCGTATGACCACCCGAAACTCGCCCGAGACCCCCGAGGCCTCAACTAAACATACCAGCATATCCTAAAACCTTATTCAAACTTGTTCCAATTTTCAAAATACCTCAAGCAACATCAAATTATCCAAAACACATTCAAGCCTAAGTTTCTAAAATCTTTCGAATTCCGCTTTTGATAAAAAAAACCCAACCAAACCACGTCCGAAAGAACTAAAATTTTGCACACACATCACAAATGACACAACGAAGCTTCTGCAACTTCAGGAATTCCATTCCGACCCTATATCAAAATCTCACATATCAATCGGAAAACATCAAAATCTCAATTTCGCCAATTCAAGCCTAAGCCTTCCATGGACTTCCAAAATGCATTCCGATCGCGCTCCTAAGTCTCAAATAACCTAGCAGAGCTAACCAAATTATAAAAATTTTGATCCGAGATCATATACTAACAAGTCAGATCTTTGTCAACTTTTTAGATTTCAAGCTTCAAACTGAGAACTGCTTCTTCCAAATTCATTCTGATTACCCTGAAAACCAAAACCAACGATTTACATAATTTATAATACCTTAACAAGGGACAAACCATGCTCGAGAACCGACAAGCAAAGTGCAAAAGCTCAAAATGATCGGTCGAGTCGTCACATTTTAAGTAGTAGTTCTATGGAATTTAGAGCTATGTTGTTGGACAAGCTATTGTATTTATATAATATTCTCGTGTTGAGTTTGAATTATTATATTTTCTATTGCAGTGAATGAAAATTGCGGCAGAAGAGAATCATGTGCTTATCATTTCTCAGATTTGTACTAACTATTTTAGTATTTCTTTAATTGCAGATATACCATAAAAAGTAAAGTATGTTAAAAGTGGAGGACAAAAAGAAGCATCGATCAGGATAATAAGCAAATTTTATAACTCTTTACACGGTATTGTGAAAGTTTTATTAAAGGATTATCAGGCCAGGTAAAATTATATTCGATATCTTTTATTTCTCTCATAACTTTTTCTTTTTCAGAATTTATATCCTACTATTTTATATATAGATGCGAAGTAAAGGTCTATATATATATATATATATATATATATATATATATATATATATATATATATATATATATATATATATATATATATATATATATATATATATATATATATTATATTATGAAAGTTCCCGCCATGGCTATAAGCAGACTTAAAATAAGAAATTGATGCAAGTGTTGTTGCATGCTTCAGTAATATTTATACCTTTTTGCTTGTTTTTTAAAAGATTTTTTTTCCAATGAGTTCGGGTATTACTTTTTAATTTTTATTTTTATTTTTTTGAAAAAAAAAACCTATAAGAGAAGGACTGTTCACAGAAGCTCTCTCCAGTTCACTGTTCACTATTCATCGGAATAGTGATTCCGACACTATTTCTGAGGTTGATTACTGTAATTTTGGAGCCACATAATCCTTCTCTTCTTGCGAACAATCCTATATTGATGTTTTTAACATATCTGTAACCATTTCTTCTACATCTTAGATCTTAGTTTAGGTCTACAGTAACTAAGTCAATTTCATTTTCAGTTTCATTTCATTTCTGATTGCATGGAAGGAATGATTCTGTGCGTATTCTGATTGAATCTCATGGAAGTTTTGACCTCTCCCCAGCCTTGTGCTGTGGGAGAGGCTTCTAAAATCCAGTCACAAAATCAATCTGGCAATGGACCTAAACAGTCATACATGTCGATGCTTGCTGGACAGCAAACTGTCGAGATCAAGCCAAAGTCTGGAGCTTTGTCCAATCTATTTCGATCATGGTCTGCCAACTGTGGAGTTCACAGTGGATGAAGTTAATTCTTTCACAAAGGAGGAAGGCCTTCAACAAGCTGTGATCATCAAATTCTCATATGGAAAGCCAGAACTTCAAGAGCTGAAGAAGATTATGCCGATCCAACTTGGTGTCAAAGGAAGTTGTAACATCAGACAACTTGAATATCGTCACATTCTTATAAGATTTGATTTGTTTGAAAATTATGCTCAGGTGGTGTCAAGAACAAATGGCTATGTAAGGGATAAAGGAGAAGATTTCTTCTTTAGGATATTCTCATGGACAATGAGATTTAATCCGCGAGAGGAAACGTCAAAAGCTGTGGTATGGATCTCTTTTCCCGATCTGCCCGCAAATCTGTTTGCCAAAAAATCTATACTGTCCATCGCGTCAGCAGTAGGAAAGCCTATTGCAGTAGATAAAGCTACTAAAGATCGAACGCGACCAAGTACGGCTAGAGTTAAAGTATTGATCAACCCGCTCGACAAGCATCCAGCAAAAATAAAGATTAAGATAGTAGACTCCAAAAATGGAAAGGTATCACATTTCGATCAGAGGATAGTGCTTGAGAATGTTCCTACATACTGCATGCATTGTTACCATCAAGGTCATAATGTTAAATCGTGTCGATGGATTTCAGAAAATGGAACAGCAGTTCATACTACTGTTTCAGATGATAGGTGCAGTTTGTCTAAATTGGAAGGTGATGCAAGGGACTTTTTGAATGCTAACAATGCAGATCGTCGATCTGATATCCATGATGTAGGACAGTCAAAGGCTTCTGGATCTGCTGTCCAAAATGGTCCAGTTATTCCAATCCCAAATGGTGATGGGATGCAAGAGAATGAAAGGCAAAATTTAGGAACATTACATACTCCTCTGATTGGAGTAACTGAAAACCAATCTGGAAATTCAACTGTCAAACTTTCAGTTACTACTGTAGTAGCTGACACAGAAAATAGGTCTGAACAGAATTTGATAGAGATTTGCAAGCAAGGCAAAAATATCGAGTAGCAGCTATTTGTTAACACTGATAAAAGACACAACAATTTTTTGGCCGATAAGGCAAATGATGTTTGTACACAGGATAATACCATCGAGCAACATTTAATGATCAAAGTCGACAACAATTGCAAGAGTACTAACGTAGGAGAATCAGTGGCTTTCAATGTAGTTACTACTCTAAAAGATACTCCATCTGAGTCAGTTTCTGCTACCAAGGAAGGCCTCAAGCTTGATGAGAGTGAAGATGAGAAGAAATCTTCTGCACAGACTGAGCATTTGTTTGCTCCTGAAGGCCAACTTAGCAGATGCAACAAGCAGATGGTAGGAGGTCAAACAACTGATTCTGATCCTGCACAAACCATTAATAGTCCAAAAGGGGAGCCAACACAATGTAAAAATGACAATGCAAAAGAAAATCAACTGAAGCAGATTGACCAGCATTTCAGCACACTGGTCGAACCACTGGATGCATCATTACATCTGGAAAATTTGCAAGTTTCAACTGATCGAGCTAAATCTGTGAACACTAATGTTGAGGCTGAAAAACAGTCAACAAGTATTACAAAAGAAGAGGCTGCTCAGAATCGTCAACATACCTCTACAGTTCCAGCTGCTTCACTGTCTGTTGAACTGTTAAATCAAAATGAATTGCAATCACATAATGAAGAGGTATCTCAACAAACTCTTCAAGTCGGCCAACATACAACAAATACATGCCCATCCATATCCAAAACAAATCCAAATTCACAACTCCGTAACAGAATGCATACCAATGAAAACTCCTCAGATAAACTTTCAAATGCAGGCAAGGCTGTTGTTTTCTCTAATCTGCCCAGTGATTTGTCTGGACAGAAGCCGACAATGATCAAATGTTATGGAGATCCATCATCGTTATTTACAATTAACAAACAAAGTCCTATGAGGGACATGGTCGTAAATTCTAATTTGTGGAAAGACCAACGAGAGTATGACGATTAAGAGAGTCGGGGAGAAGGTTTTGCTGCTTTTTCCTCTTCAAATGAGGTATGCAAAGGGGAGTCTCACAAAACCACAACACATGCTACACAAAACTCCAACACTGCCAAAAGGATAGAACAGAATGAACCATCCAAAATTTCATGGCAATGTTCAATAGATCGAGCTGAATCACAGTTTGAGAAGCATGAAACAATAAATAAAGGTATCCACAGAACAACAACTCATACAGGTACAGTGGCTGCTGCTGATACTCGACAACATTCAAGTGATACTCGACAACATTCAAGTGAAGATGGACATTGGACGATGGCCAACAAAGCAGTAACTATTGACATTACATCACAGAATACATACATATTTGCAGCATATAATGCACAAACAAGCCAATCGTAGAATCGATTTGCAGCGCCTCGTCAAAACAAGTCTGATTTATCAACTCATGTACATATTCAGAAAACGAGAAAGCTCCCAACGAGAGCTGCAAAACAAAAACAGGTCGCTCAACTCCCTGGTTCATAATCCAGTCGAGCAAAAATTATACCATGAATTCTGAAGTCTTTTTAACAAAAATTGTGATCGAAGGTAGTAAATTACAATCTAGAGAAAGAAGAGCGATGCTTGGCTTCTTCAATTTTCTAGATTCCCATCACAATAGTTTCCAACCTCTCATGTCATCTTGCTATTCACATCATAGAGTTTTGATACAACACTCTGTGATGATCATAGTTTTTAATCCTTGCAGGGTGTGTTTGTAATGAGGTTTTAGATGCCTCAATAGGAGGAATACATTAAGGTTAGACCGGTGGTGTTAGGATAACAACTCCGGCGAGATTGACTTCCTTATCTGTATTTTGCCTATTTATTGTTGTAATTTTCTTTTCTACTATTAATAAAAAATCTAGCCCTAGGCTCTTCCTAGTGGATTGCCTTAAAAGAAAAAAAACTTTTTCATTTTTGAACAAAATTTCCAATGAAGATGTACAGCCAACAAAGCGTTTTTCCTCTTTTGCCCCAGTAACTCTAAAGATTTTTATTTTCCTCATCTTTCCTATAATTGATGTTTATTATTGTGTAATAGTATCTGGTTGGAGTTACTGATGAGCAATACATATCGAGGAAGGTCTAAATAGTAAGAGGTCATCATTTTTATTGCTTGCTCAGTACCGATAGAATTTGTGAACACTGGGAAGGAACAATGGCACATAACACAGAGTATTAGCCAGTTGTATGAACTTAATGTATACTGAATGTGGTATTTATTTTGGAATGTGAAATGTATTATCAAATTTTTGTTTGTTTATACATATTTAAGCCAAACAAGACACCATGATTTGGGGAATCATATATATTATTTTATTTTTAATGACCGCACGAAGTAGGGACAAATACACTAGTTTCAGTAATATCCTAAAATTTTATCGGCCTGACTAATTTTCAATTGCAAGTATTGAAAAGTGGCTATAGATGAAATTTATCCAACAAACTGGGGAGAAATTCAAAAATAGCTAGATTTACAATTAGTGAAATGTAATCAAAATTTAGCTACTTTTCAAGTAAAAATAAATCTGAGTGAAAATACTGTTCAAAACCCAAAAACTACGCCAATATACTATACTGAAGTTCCATCATAAGTATGCTTGAACTCCAGCATATTATACTGGAGTTCCAAGATAAGTATGCTGAAACTCCAGCATAATATGATGGAGTTCCAGCATAAGTACACTAGAACACTAGCATAATATACTGGAGTTTGGAGCACCGATACTCCAGTCTCCAGTATATTATACTAGAGTCAGTAAAGTATACCAGTCCAGCATAATATGCTGGAGTTCATACAAAAGTGCACTGAACTCCAGTATATTATGCTGGACCGGTCTCTGTTGCAGCAAAATAATAGCTATTTTTTATTGACTTAGTAAATGCTGGTTATTTTTAAATGATCAGTCCGAAAACTTAATATACCTTGCTATTTTTACACAAACTGGCCAATGAATAATTGGTAAATGGGCCTGAATATGACACTGGGCTTTAGGGCAAAATCACACTCGAATTAGGGCTACCTATACAAACGCCTAACAGGAATTTAACAGATTCTTTCGTATCGGATTCTAGGGTTTGGTTCCGCTGCGTCTCTCTCAGGGTACTTCTGTAACTCGTCAAAATGGTAATCTCTCTTTTACTCTTCTACAAGCAAATTCAGACTTAGTAATTTTTGTAGATTTTTGTGAAATACTCGTCAAAATCATTATTAATCACGAAACATCCAAATTCGTTCGCTTTACTGTTATGATTTTGTGAACCAACTTCGAAGTTTGAACTGGTTCATTTCTACGAGTATAAGTAGATGACAAATCGTTGAAGGTGCAATGGGCTTATTATTTTAAATGATACGTGTCGCGATATGATCAGTATCAAAACTAGTGAAATTATGATGAATCTTTGAAGAAATGCCTTGTTAATTGGATCGATGCGTAATTGATTGACTGCTTGTGGAAATACTTCTTCCCTTCCAGTTTATCTTACACTTTTTTTTTAGCTCGTTTAGAAAAGATAACACTTCTAAGCCTTGAAACAAAACGTTTACGCTTCTCATTTGAGTGTGATGCTTTTATAACCACATAAATATCATTATAGGTTTGGACCATAAGTTTTAAAAGTTTTATAGGGACAAACTGTTATGATATGTTTTAGAGCACAAGTTTCAAAAGTATTCATTTCCTTTTTAGATTTCGTACCGTTTCAAATTATGCCATTTAAATTAGAATAGAGGGAGTACCTTATTAGTTTGTGGTTGAGACGTAGTTGATTGAAATTGATTTGATTGACTAATAAAGAGAAGTCAATTAGAAATGTGGTTGATCGTATGGAAACTGCTACCAGATATGGAATTTAGATGGTAAAAACTTATCCGTACTCGGTGTTCATCGAACCATATCAACTTACCACAAAGTGATTTAATAAAGTGATAATATGCATTAATTAAGAAGGATTAAGTAATAGTAGTCTACATGCAAACACATATAGACACCGAGTGTAAGTTTCTAGCAAGTTAACTTTGTTTGAGATGCTAACTGGGGTTTTTTCTTGAGAGAAATATAGCTAGGATCCGGCTTGTGATGCAATCTTGGATCATTTTAATTTTTGTACATAGTTGGTCCTCACGCTAGTCCACCTGTTATCTATTTAATATGTGTGGGGGCTCTAGATCATTTAGTGCAGGCTCAAGCATGTCTTCAATGTTTAAATTTCTTTATGGTGATTTGTTCCAACCTAAGTTGCTCCGACATGAGAATTTAGGTGCTGCACCTCTGTCGATACAACACTGGCATAGGTGTGGGTATGGGATCCGTACAGGATGTAGTCAAATAATTTTGGGTACTTTGACCGCGACAGACATAAAAATTTGAGACGAGATACAATTTGATTCGCAAAATCAAAACCAAACTAGGGTATGAAAAAAATAGCATATCTTATCTAGGAAATTAATCATTTACTTATCTTCAACTTGATAACAAAAAAATTCACACTTTACAAGTTATACGTAAGTATTCCACAAAAAGTTTCATAATTGTGAGATATTTTTATATTTTAATTTTTTTGAATTATTTTTAGGTGGATCCCCGCTCCTGTATCCGTATCCCTAAATCTTAGAATTTACATCTTGAAGGATCTGACTTCTAGATCCGCACCCGTGTCGGACACCCGCACTCGTGTCCGAGCAACTTAGGTTCCAACATGTAATCAGGATTGTTGGAAAAAGATTGTGTACAATTTACGACATTAGCTGTTATACCTTAGATTGCGTGTGCTTGAAAAAGGTTATGGGCAAGGAGAGGCTTATAAATTATGGGCATGGCTCTGTATTTTGTTGTTGCGTGGGTGGAAGAGTTTACTGAGTTGGAAAGATTTGTCAAAGACTCAAACCGTCGGTATCACTGGTTGCTGCTGTTTTTCCAGTAAATTTAATGTCTTAGCATGTAATGTTCCATTATATTGTCTTGGAGAGGCTGCATTATATTCTTTCCTTCTCGATTTAGTTTGATATACTTGTTAAATAACATTTTCCTGATATATGTAGACCAAGAGAACCAAGAAGGCCGGTATTGTCGGGAAGTATGGTATGTCTCTAAAATGCTATTGTACTTGTGTCATTACGGAAAGTTAAATATGTTCAAGAGAATTGTCTGAAATTTCCGCGTTGAAGCTCCAAGCTGATAAACATGGATTTTCACCAAATTGCATATAGATTTGTCCTTAACCATGCATTGGAGACCACAAGCGGAATTCCCTTAGAGTTTGCTGTAAAAACATAGTTAACATATCTGCATGTAGATTAGTCATTCTAAATCAAATTCATGGCTTGGTATAACATTGTGTTTTTTCAGGTACCCGTTATGGTGCTAGTTTGAGGAAGCAGATTAAGAAGATGGAGGTCAGTCAGCACAGCAAGTATTTCTGTGAGTTCTGTGGAAAGGTACAGCTTTGCTTATATGTTATTTGATAGTTTTCTGGACCGTGTATTCATAGTTGCATTGATAATAATGTTAATTATATTCTGGCATTGTAGTATGCTGTGAAGAGGAAGGCTGTTGGTATCTGGGGTTGCAAAGACTGTGGCAAAGTCAAAGCAGGGGGTGCCTACACATTGAAGTAATTTTTATCTGAACTGATTGCTTATATGTTTCTTGTGTTAAGCAAGCTTTGAAGCACTAATGACGTACTTCCCTTCTTTTGCAGCACTGCTAGCGCTGTGACTGTTAGGAGTACCATTCGAAGGCTTAGGGAGCAGACAGAGAGTTAGAGGCCCAGTTTTGTTCTTCTGGCTTTTAATTTGGAGATACTTTCACTGTTTAATGCAACACTTGAGCTTGTATTAAATGCTTCATCTTGCCAGCGGTGATCTGCATTTTGTCCTGATGTTTTTATTATCTAAAAGAATGTGCTGGTGTTCTGAAATATTTGTTTTTTTGTTAACATCTGCAAACTATTCCTAGACTCAAATGTTCATTCCTGGTTCCTTTCCAGACGGTGAATTATTCTTGTTTAGGCCGTTCACGCAATTGATTTTTACTTAATCTGAATTCTGATGGCCTTCAAGAAGTTAATGTCCTCCATGAACTGTCATATCATTCCTTATTTTCTCATTTGAGCAATCTGGATTTGGCATCTACGTGCAAAACATTTGCCTTAGTCTACTTCCGACAAAAATCTCATTACCTTCCATGATAATCCAAAACTCGAAAGTAGTTATTTATTACATACTCCCTCGCATTTCAATTTAGATTAAGTAGTTTGACTTGATACAAAGTTTAAGAAAAAAATACTTTTAAATTAGGTGGAGTACAGTGGTGCCCCTGTACAAAAACAAAGGGGACATCCAGTGTTGCAACAATTACAGGGGCATCAAATTAATAAGCCACACGATGAAGGTTTGGGAGAGGGTGATTGAGGCGCGTGTGAGGGAGGCGACAACTATATCTGGGAACCAGTTCGGTTTCATGCCGGGACGCTCCACCACAGAGGCGATTCACTTAGTCAGGCGGATGGCAGAACAATTTAGGGATAAGAAGAAGGACCTTCATATGGTGCTTATCGACTTGGAGAAGGCGTATGACAAGGTCCCGAGGGAGGTGCTATGGAGGTGCTTTGAGGCGAAGAGTGTGCCAGAGGCCTATATCAGAGTAATCAAGGACATGTACAATGGAGCTAAGTCTAGGGTTAGGACGGTGGGGGCGTATCAGACCATTTTCCTGTGGTAATGGGGCTCCATCAAGGATCGGCGCTGAGCCCCCTGTTGTTCGCCTTAGTGATGGATGCTCTGACCCGACATATCCAAGGGGATGTGCCTTGGTGTATGCTCTTTGCTGATGATATAATATTGATAGACAAGACGAGGGCCGGTGTTAGTGAAAGGTTAGAGGTATGGAGACAGACCCTTGAGTCTAAGGGTTTCAAGATTAGCAGATCTAAGACAGAATATCTGGAGTGCAAGTTTGGCGACGAGCCGAGTGGGGTAAGCGGGGAAGTGATGCTTGGTTCTCAGGCCATCGCCAAGAGGGACAGTGTGAGATATCTTGGGTCTGTGATCCAGGGGGACGGAGAGATTGACGGGGACGTCACCCATCAGATAGGAGCGGGGTGGTCAAAGTGGAGGCTTGCTTCAGGGGTCCTGTGTGACAAGAAAATCCCGCACAAACTAAAGGGGAAATTCTACAGAGCCGTGGTTAGACCTGCAATGTTGTATGGGGCGGAGTGCTGGCCCGTGAAGAACTCGCATGTTCAGAGAATGAAGGTTGCGGAGATGAGGATGCTTAGGTGGATGTGTGGGCACACCAGGCTGGAAAAGATCAAGAATGAAGTTATTCGACAGAAGGTAGGGGTGGCCCCGGTAGACGAAAAGATGCGGGAAGCGAGGCTGAGGTGGTTCGGGCATGTTCGGAGGAGGGGCCCCGATGCCCCGGTGAGGAGCTGCGAGCGGTTGGAGATTGTTGGTGGTCAGCGAGGGAGAGGGAGGCCTAAGAAGCATTGGGGAGAGGTGATTAGGCAGGACATAGCCAGAATGCAGGTTACCGAGGACATGACTCTTGATAGGGGAGTCTGGAGGTCTAGAATCAAGATTGTAGGTTAGGGGCTCATAGGTGATTAGTGTTTTAGTATGGTAGTTCCTGCTTGATATTACTGCATGCGACTGTATTTATGTTGCTTATGTTTTCATAACTATTTACGTTACTTTTGTGGGAGTACCTATGCTTTATTATTTGATTTCGTCTTGCTTGTGTTTCTAATTTTATCTCTGTTTCTTAATGCAGCTTTCCCATTTTTACTCTACTCCCCGAGGGTCGATTGGAAGCAGCCTCTCTGCCCTTTCGGGCAGGGGTAAGGCTCGTCTACACATTACCCTCCCCAGACCCCACCTGGAGTATACTGGGTAGTTGTTGTTGTTGTTATGTTGTCCTAAAAGCTTATAGCCCATAAAAGCTTCACTTGTTATGTTTCGAGAGTCAATTTGACTAATCTTTGAAGCTAAATTGGAATAAATTTTCTTAATATTTTAAAATTAAAATTTAGATATTCACAGTACTATAATTTTTACTTTTTCTCATATTAAAATTGTGAAAAAAAATACATGTTAAAATGTCAGGTCAAAGTCTCAACCACACCCCCAGAGAATAGTTACAGACTAGGTTTCTATATTCTTTTCTTTTTTCCGTTTCATTGACACTTCCACAGGTTCTCAAGTCACTATTACACAAAATGCTGACTGGGTCGAGATTATCTCTGGACACCAGCACTCACATTTACTACTAGCTAAATATACAAACAGATGAATGAAAAAAGGTAGGCTAGCGGATAGACAAGGCCATGATGCAGCAGCTTGAAGATTTGCCCAACTTTAGACAAGGCAAAAATCCAGCGGACTACATGACCAGCTTCCCCTCGTGGCGCTAAAAGGTAATAGCAAGAGAGTCATCATGGAGAAAATGGTGTGATTAAGAGGGTATTTTAGGGACTAATTCCCTCGCATCTGTCTGGGAAAATGGATGACCATTTCATGGCTTAAACTGATAACATTCAGTTGAACATTGGAAGGTCATCACTGTTCCTCCTATG
Organism: Nicotiana benthamiana; assembly: GCA_034376525.1. NCBI lineage: Eukaryota > Viridiplantae > Streptophyta > Magnoliopsida > Solanales > Solanaceae > Nicotiana > Nicotiana benthamiana. The sequence goes on along the minus strand of CM067339.1, from coordinate 128,190,770 downwards.
ATGCATTTGCTTTTGCACAGCTTTCACCGCAGCTACTCTAGCTGCATTGGCTGCTCTGTTGGCTGCTGCAACTACCCTGTTCACTCTCTCATCAACCTTAGTTAATTCATAGGCCCTCTCTGCTGCTTGTCGTGCCTCCTGATGGAAAAGCAACCAGCGTTTGGTAAATTAAACCTGCATTTTCCTTTTCCAAACCTAATCTTTTAGAGTGTCGGACTAAAGAATAACATGACTGGGATAAGTAGTCCATCGAAAAACTTGAATGACTAATTACGTCAGTATATAATCCTTCAGAGGTGAACTTGACTGGCCTATAGATATAACACTGCAAAGAAGATATGAGCAGCCAAGAAAACTAGTGCTACTCTTTTGCTATATCTAATTTACCTGTACAACATTTAGTACTTTGGAGTGGTAAACGGCAACAGGAGATACGGGATAGGAGGTATTGTGTGTGCTTGGAATGTGGAGGACCCCATTTTGCCAATGACCAGCCTGGGTTTCCCCATTCCTAAAAGTACACATCCCAAGCCCTTGCCTCCTTCCCCGCATGCCAGGCTCCTTCATACCGATGCCCATTTGAAAAAAAGTAAACTCCAAAACCATGCATCTTATCAGCAAAATATTCTCCAGCATAAGTATCTCCATTCCTTTTTTGAAAAGATAAAACCAAGTCAATGGCAGGAAAAAAACAATAAAACATATTACTCTACATTTAGTTTAAATGACATTTCATCACTCTACCAGTTAACAGATCATACTCTACTGCAGAATGAAGGGTTGTTCAGATAAAAACCATGCTGACGTCTCAATTATTCGTTTTTTCAGCTTTATAGGTGATAAATATATCAAGCAAAGTTTCAAGCGTCAGAGCCATTAGGACCAGTATTCTTTCGCCAACAATAAGCTGTTTTTAGAGCACATTGCACCAACCCAGATACAGGCATATAGCCACAGTCAATGACAAAATTTTAAAGCACTTACACTCACTAAAATGGGGAAGAATACTTCGAAACAATTATGATGTTCAACTGACCGCTTGATCCTTTCGACTTGATCCAAATATACCACCTAAACACATGGATCTCTTAGACTCGCATAATGGAATTAATTGTCAAGAAATGAGGTCACGGACGTTTCTACGGTATAAGCTTCCCAATGTACTATAGGTATTTCTTTTTCATAGTGCTTTTCAGGTGCTATAAGAAATCTGGAAATGTGCCTTCATTCACACACACACACACACCCTACAAAAAGTGGAATTTACCAGTGCGCTTTTCCTATAAAGTCGCACAATATACCTCCTAGTAGTTATAATTAATTTACCAATTGAAACTACATAAATAAATGAAGTTGCTGGGGCAAACAAATTCAGAAAGGAGCTTCACAAAATCTTTTTATAAAAAAGAAATGCCACACAATTGCTATTCCTTGAAATGGTCGCGCTCTTTCTGTCTTTGACTTATATGATACTTAGTTGATTATGTATCTTCTAGCACCATACATGCGGTACTATGAGATGATCCATCAGCAATTAGTTTCTCTAAAGGTAGAAAATGTGTTCTTTTTTATCTATTCAGAAGTAAACATATAAAGGTTGTTCCCTTTCAGTTACACAAAAATAATCATTTAACTATTCTCCTGCTTAGTTTAACAAACCACATTCCTTTCGTTAGTTCAGAAAAGAACAACCATGCAAATAGAAATTTTTATACAGTAACATCCAGTAAGAAAAGTTTACCCTTCACTACATTGCGACATAAAGCAACAAGCTTAGCGAATGTTCTCGACATCCTCTAATCAACATAATCATTAATAAACATTTCAAGGTCACATAATCTGCTTTACATAAGAAATGATCCACAAAACAGCAATGACTAAAATCAACTTTTACTGCTATAGATGATGCAGGTATATCTAAGGAGTTTAAACTGTGTGCATACACCAAAAATGCACCACCTTTCCCAATAGGCAAACAACTAGATAAAATGCCATGATCAATAAACTATGCAGATAACACATATGGACATTGTGAAACAACTCATACCCAAAATAATATTTTTCAGGATTACTTCAATTTGCTGATGAAAAGACGCCACCAAATTCAACCAAGGAAAAATTAACACACGAAAATATAAAACCGAAAACATCAATGACAACAAATTACCTAAAGTGGTAATGTCCAAGGCCATGCTTAACTCCCCACTTGAATTCACCAACATACCTGCTCCCATCCTCACAAGTATGAACTCCACACCCATGACTATGTCCATTAGACCATTCCCCAGCATATACATCACCTGTATAAAACCTATAAACCCCAAATCCATGCCTAAGTCCTTGCCTATATTGTCCCCTATATCTGCTCCCCCTTGCCCACGTTTCCACCCCATAACCATCATACTTCTCATCAACCCAATCCCCTTCATATCTCCCACTCATGTAATAGTAATAAACTCCGTTTCCACTACACTTCCCTTTATGAAACTCCCCCTCAAACACATCTCCATTACTGTATGCCTGCACATAACAACCTGAAGTATTTACCTTTTTATCAATTCCTGGCCTTGATCCTATTGACCAAAACACTGGTAAAGCATTCTTGGACACTTGTTTTGATGAAAAAACCTTAATTGGAGGCAAAGACTTAGCCAAGAATAAACGAATTAGGGGAATTTTGGAAGTGCTAAATTCAGTGTAAACAAAAGGGCTGCTGAAAAAGCAAAAGCAGAAAGAAAATCCAAAAAGAAAGAATATTTTGGACGTGAAACCAAGAAATAGAAGAAGGGAAGAGAGAGGAGGAGTATGAGCCGAATATGGCAGGGGTAGAAATGGAAATTGCTCAAGTTTCTACATAGGTGTTGACCCTTTACAGAGGAAAATTGATATTTGTGAAGAGAATTGGATAAAGTTGGAGTCTTTATGAGAGATTTTGAAGGGTTGTTTGATGAAACTCCCAAAAGGGGTCTTTTATGTGGGGTGGTTTTGGTGGTAGGGGTGGTGGTGGGGGTAGGGGAAATTGCGTCATTATTATCATTATCAATGAAAGTTTGAATGGCAGTATGATCCTGATATCCAGTTGAAGAAGAAGGTGACACAGAAGATGAGAAAATCAAATGTTGGGGACCAGAGTTGAAATTTTGGGAATTTGATGGGTGATTCTGATGAAGAGAAGATGAAGAAGAAAAAAGGGGCGCTGGCGCTGTAGGATTGAAATCGGAAGAGATGCAGCAAATGCTTTCTTTTCCAATTTGCACTTCAGATTTTTTCTGATGCATTACCTATAAATAACACCAACCCAAACAAAGGAGAAGAATCTTTCTTATCTACAAACTTTACTCTCCAAATTCACAAAAAATTCTTACTTTTTCTCGTCTGAAATTATGTTTCCAAAAATGGGTTGGTTCTTTCTTGAAAAAAAAATTCTTCCCTAAAGGCTAAAGGTAATATTCTTCTATACAAAAAAATAGAGAATTGTGTTTATAGATATATGTTAGAAATGAGAATATGTGTGTAATGGAAAGAAAGAGGAGATAGTAATGGGACGAGAAGTTTTTTGAGTTTAAAAGGGTAAGGGGTACTGGGGTGGGGCAGAGCGGGGGTGAGGTGAAGGAGATTTCTGAATTCTGCGTGTGGAGAAAAATCAGTTTAAAACCTGAGGCGGACGGGTTCTTGTGACACCAGCTCATCAAGAGGTCAAGCCTAGAAACTAATCGCATGTTTAGCCAAGCTTTTTTTGTGTGGCCAAAAGTATTTTTTTTTGCCACAAATATTTTTAATAAAAAATTAAGGTGTTTGGTCAAACTTCTGAAAGGGAAAAAAGCGCTTTTGAGGAGATTCAGAAGTAGTTTTGGAGAAACAGAAAAAGGTAGCTTCTCTCCAAAAGTATTTTTTTAAGAAACACTTTTAAGAAAGATACACTTAGAAAAGTTTTTTAAAACTTGATCAAATACTAATTACTGCTCAAAAATATTTTTCATACTAATTAGCCAAACACAAACTGATTCTCACCAAAAGTACTTTTGAGAAAAGCAATTTTAAAAAAAACACTTCTTCAAATAAATTAATTTTTACTGTTTGGCCTAACAGACTATTATACTACGAGTAAAATTAAATGTACATTCCTTGTTTTGTCCCTGAATCATGATGGCGCACTCTTATTGCTCAAAGTGCCATTACAATTTTGTTTTATATTTTTAATCAGAAATACGTTGGCCTAAGTGATTTGGTTTGCATCGTATAAATGAGAAAACACTCTCCACTCCTGTTCGAATTCGAGGCTCTAAATAACGCATCACTCTGTTACGCCCAAATCCTTATGATGATACCTAACATCGTCGGTTAGGTGATTAAACACAAAAAGCACACAGGAGCAAGATAACTCAACCAAGCCTCACAGAAAAATCATAAATAAGCCAATAAATTTGGCTAAACATAGAACAAGTGCAAAAATATTACAGTTAAACCTCTCTATAACAATATCCATCTATAATAGTCATTCACTATAAAAATTAAATTTTTCTCAGAATTAATCTTTAAAGTTATATTTTATCTCTATATAACATCTTTTGCACTATAGCAACAATAGCTATATTTATAGCAAAACCCTCTTTATAAAACTATCTCTCTATTCCATATAGAATTTTTAGGATTACTAATAATAATTCAAAAAATATGCATACAATCTTTTTCATTAAATAAAGTTTCTATCCTGCATAAGATATAAAATTTGAATATTTACACATGATATTTCATTGGATATGTTCTAAAATATATTTAGATAGAAAATGCAATTGTTAAGCTCTTAGATTGTCTTCAAAGAAAAACAATAAGATATTTTTTTGCTGAAAATTTGGCTACGAATCTTCGCCAATTCAAGTGTGACGTCGCTAGTAAGAGAATGAAATTTATAAAACAAGCTACAATTACAAAATTGTTTCACCAATCTTGAAATTTTTTTTAGGTAGCTTTAAAATGTCTGCCTTAGAGTTTGAATCTTTATACTTTTAGTTATGAATTTATTAATAATGTATTAGCTTTCTTCAGTATTTAAAAAGTGAATTATGCATATCTGTTTTGTAACATTACAAAAGGAAAAATAATTAATTTTGGATAATTTTTATCGATAACAACTAAAAAAATATTTAAACGTCAAATGTTGTTATATGTTTATAACAACCATTCACTATAAAAGCCAATAATACAGAATAAATGAGATTGTTATAGAGAGGATTGATCGTAATACATATCCCTGAAACTGGTAATATAAGTCATCGAATAATACAATTGCGTTCAAGTATGGCAGTTCATCACGAATTATGTCCAGCTAGTATTAGAAACAAAATCTGCATAAAAATATGCAGATGTGTAAAATGAATACAAAATCGACGTGTATTTAGTAAGCACACTGACTGACCTCAAAACATATAACGATATGCTGAGACATAGCATATGAACAGATGCTCTCTATCACGATTACACAAATCCCATGCATGTATCAATGCATCGCTAACAACACTGCCACAACTCAAACTCCCACCGGAGCCGTGACAATGCATAACACTGCTTGCTAGGCAAGTCAATAATTTTACAAATAATAAAACTTAAATAACAAAACTTAATAATCCCAACATTGGGAATATCATAAAATATCTGAAAATAGCAACAGTAACGCAATATAACCATCCCTATAAATTTGGTGTCAACAAATACATGAGCACTACATTGTCACGACCCAAACCGATGGGCCGCGACGAGCACCCGATACCATACACGGCCTGAGCGTACCATTGTGTAAATGTGAACTCTGGAGGGGTAAACCTTAACTTAGGCTGATGAGGCCATACTTTGAATCATCTTAAAATATCATCTCTCATATGAGGGGTAAACATACCCAAAATCTCATATATATATATATATATATATATATATATATATATATATATATATATATATATATATATATATATATATATATATAACTGCGGAGGCTGATGAGGCCGCCATGAATGTCTACTGATAGACCAAAACATACCGGACTCATCCACAAGCCTTTAGAGATAACTGAACTATATCATGATCGGGACAGGGCCTCGACCTACCTATCAAACATGTATATATATATATATATATATATATAATAGTCTCCAAGGTATAGACCTTGTAACTCCGAGAAAGCGGAGCGTACCAACCAAGCTGATGTTTGACTCTGTCTACTGAGAAGATATATCCAGTTGTCTATCAGGACCTACATGCATGAAATGCAGCGTCCCCCGTCAAAAGAGACGGCAGTACGAAATAATGTACGGAGTATGTAAGGAAGCATAATAATTGAAAGCTGAGACTGAACTGGTAATATAATAACTGAAAGTAACTGAGAGTCAAGGATAATCTGAAGATATGCTTACCTCGGAGGAATTTCCAATGCCTGTATTCGAAATTGAGTGTTAGGAAATGAGTTGCTTTGGTAAAAAAGGAAAGCGTCAAATGAAAACCATATACAGGAAAGCTCACCATGGTGTTTGGCTTCCCATTTACCCCTCGACAAGTCATGCCATTTGCAATCATGGTACGAAGAGGTCACAGATAGCTTCCTGGCCCAATCTTCGAGGTCAGGGATTGCATGTGGCATCCAAGCATCAACTACAGGAAAAGGTAAAGGCGTCAAACAATGCAAGAAAGAAGCACAAGGGGATACCAGAAAAAGAATTTTTACTTACGATAGGGGTTCCATCCCTCCGAAAATGGCATTTTTTCTTCGGGGATGATGTTCGATGTCCTCACTCAGATCAACCAGCTCATCCAGCCTCGGTTTTTGGTCTCATCATTGCTAGAAAATAAGGCTTTTCTCGATCGATGTTGGATCTTGATCAGTCCTCAGAAAAGCTGAGGCCGATACAATCAGATAAGGTGATGGAGGGTAAACTCTAGCCCCTTGGTCTTGCTAGAAAAATAGTGCAACATACTCATGATGCGCCAAAAGGAGTGATGGATCTGACAAAGAGTGACCTCGTACCTTTTGCAAAAATCGATCACCACTGGATCGAGGGGACCCAGTATGGAGGGGTAAGTGTAAACACTTAAGCATCCCTCAACATGAGTTGTGATGCTCTCATCGGGAGTCGAGATCTGTACCACGACCTCGTCCCCCCAGCTGCACTCCTTTTACACAACCTCGAGGTACTTTTCTATTATTGAACAGATGTATATCGATGCATGCTGACATCGGCCGGGAACTACATGGGGGTTCTCGACATTGAAGTCTTTCTTTATGATGCAGGTGACGGGAACGATCTCGTGAAGGGCCGGTGCTTTGTCACCGACCGGACGGGAAGAAGAGGAGGAAGCCTTTTCTTTTTGAGGGGTTGTTTTAGAGGGGTTTTCCATGATTTTGGATTAAAAGATGCAGAAGATGGAGGAGTTTGGTGTTTTCCGACACTAAGAAGGCGATAAAAATAGATAATGAGAGGAAATAGATGAACATAGATATATATATATATATATATATATATATATATATATATATATATATATATATATATATATAGAGGAAGTTCAGAGGTAGTTTGAAGATTGAAGTAAATCTTTCTCTGGAACTAGACCTTATATATTTATAGATAGGCGACGACGGTTCAACGATGCTAGTGGCAGACAATTACTGGCATGCATTTAATATTTCGGGGAAGCGAACCGATGAGATGTTTCAGTCACTTCGAGCGCCTACATCACGGGAATGACTCATCATCGGAGGCTCTGAAAAATTGAGGTTCAAATCGTTTCTTATCATTTTACTCTAAGAAATATGGGGACTATCTGTATACAGTGAAATCCGGGACCCCCAATTTCATGGACTCAGAGGTTCATATCGAGGAACAGAAGGCTCGCGTCAAGGAATGGGCTCACTAAGGATCAAGTTCGGTCTTGATGATGGAATACGAGGCTCGAAGATCTAAATGCTCGAGGAATATCGGAGCTAAGTGTAGACATGTGATTTTCGACCCTCCCCAAGATTTTTTACATATTTTAGCATTAAATACTTAGTTTAGGTCTAATATAATATTTCAACTAATTTTGACTCTTTTATATTATTTTTATCATAAAATAAATAAGTACAACAAATAATTTTATTTTTCTCTATTTTAATTAAGGTATTAGGTATTTTTAGAAGAATATTATTTTTACCCATTTTTATCATAATATAGTTTGTTTTAATTAATTGGTAATGATTTTACAAATTTATAGTATATTATTTTAGGAAAGAAATCAACATTTTAGTCTTGTAACGCTAAAGGGCCATTTCTAAAGATAATTTTAGCCCCCAAAAAAGGCCCAAATCTGAGCCCAATCTTTTGACCCATCAACCACAACAACAACAACAACAACTATCTAGTATACTCCCACCAGGTGGGGTCTGGGGAGGGTAATATGTAGACGAGCCTTACCCCTACCCGAAAGGGCAGAGAGGCTGTTTCCAATCGGCCCTCGGCTCATAGGATAAAAGGAAAAACAGCAGTAAAACAAAAACAAAGACAAAAACAAAAACAATAACAATAGAGCATAAGTAACTCCAGCAACAATAGCGTAAATAATTATCTAAACATAAGAAACATAAATACAATCGCATGCAATAATATCATACAGTAACTACCATAACTAACAACCATAGGGGGGACATAAGCTAAAAAACAAATCATCTATGGGTAACCTTGCTGACCCACACCCAACCCCGGATGAGGCTTACGAAAAACTCTAGGAGCCCCTATCCTACAACCCTGATTCTAGACCTCCAGACTCTCCTATAAAGGGTCATGTCCTCGGAAACCTACATTCTAGTCATGTCCTGCCTAATCACCTCTCCCCAATACTTCTTAGGCCTCCCTCTGCCTCGCCGACCGCCAACAATCTCCAGCCGCTCGCAGCTCCTCACCGGGGCATCGGGACTTCTCCTCCGTACATGCCCGAACCACCTCAGCCTCGCTTCACGCATCTTCTCATCCACTGGGGCCACCCCTACCTTCTCTCGAATACCTTCATTCTTAATCTTATCTAGCATGGTGTGTCCGCACATCCACCTAAGCATCCTCATCTCCGCAACCTTCATTCTCTGAACATGAGAATTCTTCACGGGCCAGCACTCCGCCCAATACAACGTCGCAGGTCTAACCACGGCTCTATAGAATTTCCCCTTGAGTTTGTGTGGAACTTTCTTGTCACACGGGACTTCTGATGCAGGCCTCCACTTTGGCCACCCCGCTCCTATACGATGGTGACGTCCCCGTCAATCTCTCCATACCCCTGAATCACAGACCCAAGATATCGGACACTGTCCCTCTTGGCGATGGCCTGAGAACCAATCATCACGTCCCTGCCTACCTCGCTCGGCTCGGCGCCAAACTTGCACTCCAGGTATTCTGTCTTAGATCTGCTTATTTTGAAACCTTTAGACTCAAGAGTTTGTCTCCATACCTCTAACCTTTCAATAACACCGACCCTCGTCTCATCTATCAATACTATATCATCAGCAAATAGCATACACCAAGGCACATCCCCTTGAATATGTCGGGTTAGAGCATCTATCACTAAGGCAAACAAGAGGGGGCTCAGCGCCGATCCTTGATGGAGCCCCATAACCACTGGAAAATGGTCTGATTCACCACCCACCGTCCTAACCCTAGTCTTAGCTCCATTGTACATGTCCTTGATTACTCTTATGTAGGCTTCCGGCACGCTCTTCGCCTCCAAGCACCTCCATAGCACCTCCCTTGGGACCTTGTCATACGCCTTCTCCAAGCCGATAAGCACCATGTGTAGGTCCTTCTTCTTATCCCTGAATTGCTCCGCCAGCCGCCTGACAAGGTGGATAGCCTCTGTAGTGGAGCGGCCCGGCATGAAACCGAACTGGTTCCCAGATATAGATGTCACCTCCCTCACCCGCGCCTCAATCACCCTCTCCCAAACCTTCATCGTGTGACTTATTAATTTGATACCCCTATAGTTGTTGCAGCACTGGATGTCCCCTTTGTTTTTATACAAGGGCACCACTGTACTCCACCTCCACTCATCCGGCATCCTTTTGGTCCTGAAGATCGCATTGAACAACCTGGAGAGCCACTCCCCTCATGCCTTACCCACGCACTTCCAAAACTCTACCGGAATCTCGTCAGGCCCGGTCGCTCGACCCCTACTCATCCTACGCAAAGCCCCCATGACCTCCTCCACCCTAATGCACCTGCAGTACCCAAGGTCTCTATGTTGCTCTGAATGCCCCAACTCCCCTAGCTCTATGTTACGATCCCCCTCCTCGTTAAGTAGGTCCCGAAAGTACGCCTGCCACCTCTTTTTGATTTGAGATTCCCCCATCAGAACTCTACCATCCTCGCCCTTGATACACCTAACTTGGTCTAGATCACGTGCCTTCCTTTCTCTTGCTTTAGCTAAACTGAATAACTTCTTATCCCCGCCTCTCTCCCCTAGTTCCTCATACATGCGACCGAACGACGCATTTTTAGCTTCCGTGACTGCCATCTTTGCTTCTTTCCTCGCCTCATTGTAGATCACCATGTTCGCTCTCCGTTCTTCTTCGCTTGTGCTCCCTGCCAACCTAGCGTACGCCGCCTTCTTCACCTCCACTTTTCCTTTGACTACATCGTTCCACCACCAATCACCCTGATGTCTACCTGAATATCCCTTGGCTACCCCGAGCATGTCCCGTGCTACCCCCCTAACCAAGTTCGCCGTCACTATCCACATAGCGTCCTCTTCCCCAAAACTTCTCCAAGCTCCGCCCTCAACTAACCTCCTTTCCAACTCCTGTGCTTTCTCCTTCGTCAAAGCACCCCATCTAATCCGCGGCTGACCCCTAACGCCCCTCCTCTTCCTCTTCACCCAAAGACCGACATCCATCACTAGGAGTCTATGAAAAGTTGAAAGAGACTCTCCCAGAATAACCTTGCAGTCCTTGCACATACCCCTATCGCTCCTTCTGATGAGGATGTAATCAATCTGAGTCCTCGCCGCCGAGCACTTGAAGGTGATCAAATGCTCCTCCCTCTTCTGAAATGTCGAGTTCGCAATCAGAAGCTCGGAAGCCCTGGCGAAATCAAGCAGCGAAGTGCCTCCTCCGTTCCTGACCCCAAATCCGAAGCCACCGTGCACCTCATCATAGCCACCAGCATCACCCCCAATATGACCATTAAAGTCCCCTCCAATAACTAACTTCTCAGATTGGGGAATCCTACTCACCAGATCATCCAATTCCTCCCAAAAGCGCATCTTAGCCTCCTCGTCTAAGCCCGCTTGCGGCGCGTAAGCGCTGATGATGTTGAGGACGCAACCCCCAATAACCAGCTTAATAGACATTAACCTATCATTCACTCGCCTAACCTCGACCACGGACTCCCTTAGGTCCCTATCCACCAAGATGCCCACTCCATTCTTACCTCTCACGACCCCAGAATACCATAGCTTAAACCCATCTACATTCCTCGCCTTCGACCCTTTCCACCTAGTCTCCTGGACACACGCTATGTTTACCCCCTTCTTCTGAAGAACCTTCGCCAACTCTATGGACTTACCCGTCAAAGTGCCTACGTTCCATGACCCAATCCTTAGTCTATGGGCGTCCGCTACCCTTTTCCCACCCTTACCTCCCGCCCTACCCGCAGGACCACACCCTGCTCCCCTACTCACTCCCGCCACCACCCACACCCCCCGGGGACATGACCTTACGCTATTATCCCCCGCCGTGCGCCACTATCCCTCCAACCGACTATGGGGAACAGCGGCGCACACACGCACTATAGCGAAATACGCAAAAAGGTGCAAACTAGATAGCAACAGAATAGACCTCACTCGAAATGCTAGTTAAAATACGTAAAAAGGTGCACAAAGTAAACAAGAGAGCGGGAGGTACCAACTCCCAGTGGAAAAACCTGAAAGTATGCTCTGGTGCGCCCAAATTTTCCTGAAGCTTATCTGAACGTGTAGTTCTATTGCGTCCTGTCGCGAGTCTGAATGGGAGTCACCGGGAGTACTGTGGCTTGCCGGTAATCCTCGCCGGTAAAATAGGCACCTGTCCAAGAAAACAGCACACACCCACACACACCCACAAAAAGCAAAGGAAAGAATAGAAAGAAAAGAGCAGAATTTATATCTTTTTGAAATTCCTTAAAAGAAAAAAAACATCCAGAAATGAAAACCAATACCTTAAAGCCAAAAAAGATCCCTTTCAAATATTTTTGAGATTACACTTAAAAGAAAAAAAAAACCCGGAAATGAAAACATATATATTTTTTTGGGAAAATTATCCTTAAAAGCTGAAAAAAATACTAAGAAAAGAAAATCAAGAAACTTTGACACTCTAAAAATGAGAAGAAACAGAGATAAACTGTAATTAGGGTTTGTAGAGAAATACAATTTTGGGTATAAAGGGGTTGATTGGAATGAAATTCTCTTCCAAATGGAATTGGAAGGAATTTCAAAAAGAAAAAAAAAGCAGAATAAGCTTTAGCAAGAATGATCAATTTCTCTTCTGCAACTATTAGACGGAATATACTCTTGGAAAAATATCAAAAATGATGTAGTCAATAGCGGGTTGCAGAGTTGAAATTCAATCCAAAAAGAAAAATTGAATGCAAAAGAAAGCAACCCCAACAGGCCAAAAAAAGACAAAAACAGAAGACAATCCCTGCAAAAACTGGTTCAGTTAATAGGGGTCGCCGGAGTTAGGGTTGGTAGGGGTAGGGGGTGAGGGTTAGGTAGTGAAGATAAAGAAGAGAGAGAGGGGAGAGAGAGAACTTACTTAGGGGGTCGTCGGAGAAGGGTTCGCCGGAGGGGGAGGAGGTTGTCGGAGGAAGGGGTCGCCGGGGGGGGGGGGAGGGCGAGGGGGCTGGGGAGCTGGGGAGGGGGCTTGATGGAAGTTGATGTAAGAGAGGAGAGAGAACAGAGAACAGAGAAAGCAGAGAGACGTTACTTTTTGACCCACAACCATTTTTGAGAAATTAATACAAGCCATTCATTTCATCCCTATCTAAGGGCCAAAATTATTTTTTAGGGTCACATAGTATATCATCTTCCTAATTTTTTAAAGAACCGAGGACCCCAAAAAAAAACCATGGCTAAATACCTCACCCCCCCCCCCCCCCCAAAAAAAAAAAAAGCACCAGCCGCACCCTAAAAAAAAGATCTCCATACCTCTGCCGTCCAAATTTCCAAAAATCAAATACTCTCCAAGAAAGTCGAATACCCCAAGCAATTTTGAGGCTCACTCATTTTAGTTCCACTACACACACGTTTAGATAGCAAGGGGAAGGGGGCGAAAACACAGAAGCAGAGTGAGGGGATAGACATAGCTGAAATACAGACAGAGATCGGATGAGAAAAACAGAGGGTTTTAGGTTTTAGATATTCGTCTTCTGAGATTCCATAAAAATTCGGCTTACATTCTTTTCGTTCTTTCTGTTTCTTAGTAATATTTCAAAGATAAAAAGAAATTCAAAAAAGAAACATCAGAATTAGTTTATCTTCTTCTCTGAATTTTTGCTGAAAAATGGAGTTCGATTAAGCGGAGAGGGTCGATTTGTCATTGGCACGAGGTTCCGTTCGAGGTTCTGTCGTGTTCGTGTCCCCGTTGGCATCTTGGTCGCTGCTCAAATTTTCTTTTTCGCCCAGATTCGCGGTCCCGTCGCTTAGTTCAAATTGCCAAACAATCAATTTCAGATTTATTGAAGGTCCATTTTGTTGAAAAAATAGGTGGAGAAATCAATCAGGCACAATACTAATATTATTAGCTCGAACAAAACATTAGTACATCAAATACTAAACACTCATACAAATATGCTTAGCTCTAATATTTCTCACACTACTTACTCACTCTCTCTTTATTTTATTTTTGCTCATTTTCTTGGATACTAAACAAATAAATGGCTATCATATTTATACTAAGTGTAGCATGATAACCGTTTATTGGTTTCACACGATTTGTCAAATGTAGCATGACAACTTTTACTAACCATTTCTTAGTTTCACACAATTTGTCAAACCGTCCAAAATAAATCCCATTATTTTAAATCCTTCTAGAATGTGATGCCATAACTTTTGAAAATGAGAGTAGTCGGTGTAGACTTTTCACACTCCCCTTCAACGACTACTCTCCATGAACTCTTTTCTGCTTGTCATGCTAAGCTGTTTTCTGAAATTTTCGAACTTAGCACAATTGAGTCCTTTAGTGAAGATGTCTGCAATTTGATCTTCAGTGTTGACATATATCATCTTTATTTCTCCTCGCAAGACCTTCTCTCTCAGGAAATGATAGTGAACTTCTACATGTTTTGTTCTTGCGTGGAATACCGGTTTCTCAGTCAAATGTATTGCTGATTGATTATCGCAATATAGTTGTACTGAGTAGTCAACTGGTTGATGAAGATCCTTCAGCAACTGCATTGGCCATGTATACTCCTGTGCTGCTGTTGACGCTGCTCGATATTCTGATTCAGTGCTTGACAATGACACTGTAGGCTGTCTCTTGCTACACCAAGAAATTGGTCCTGATCCAAGACTGAACACATACCCTGTAGTCGATTGTCTAGTATCATGATCTCCAGCATAGTCTGCATCACAAAATCCAACCATCTCGGACTTTCCTTCTTTCCTGTAAAGAATTCCATAATCAACGGTACCTTTGATATACCGTAGAATTCGCCGAACAGCTTCCAAGTGAGGCTTCTTTGGATTCTGCATGAATCGACTAATCATACCTACTCCGTATGAAATATCTAGCCTTGTGAGAGTCAGGTAGATCAGACTTCCGACAAGTTGTCTGTACATTGTCGCGTCTTCTAAATCCTTTCCTTCTGCAGAACACAACTTTGCATGAACCTCCACTGGAGTTGAGATTTGTTTACATTCCAGCATACCGAACTTCTCCAAAAGATCTTTGGCATATTTTTGCTGGCACAAGAACAATCCATTTTTTTGTTCGCTCTACCTCAAGACCAAGAAAATGCTTTAGCTCACCTAAAGCTTTCATTTGAAAACGCACCGATAGGTTGGCCTTGATTTGAGAAATCTCCTCAACATCATCACCTGTAATAATAAGATCGTCAACGTAGACAAGAACTATTGACATCTTTCCATTTCGAATTTTCACGAACAAACTTGAATCTGATGGTGCTACGTTGTAACTGCTTTCGACTAGGAATTCAGCTATCTTTCCATACCACGCTCTTGGCGCCTGCTTCAATCCGTAAAGGGCTTTCTTCAGCTTGCAGACAAGACCCAAATGAATTTTGCTCTCGAACCCCTGAGGCTGCTCCATGTAGATTTCTCGATTTAGATCTCCATGCAAGAAAGCATTCTTTACATCCATCTGCCAAAGCTTCCAATCCCTGTTAGCAGCTAAGGCCATAATGACACGTACTGTAGTTATCTTTGCAACTGGACTGAATGTCTCCTCATAATCCAATCCATACTTCTGTGAGAATCCTCAAGCTACCAACCGAGCTTTATATCTCTCAATCGAGCCATCTGGGTGTCTTTTGATTTTATAAACCCATTTGCAAGATATGGGTTTCACATCCTTGGGTTGTGGCACTAATTCCCAAGTCTCATTTTGCTTCAAAGCATCTATCTCTTCTTGCATCGCCTTTCTCCACTCTTTGCTTGAAAATGCCTCTTCAAAATCTGTTGTTTCTTTCACATCATCTTCAACAACTGCTGCATTGGCATATCTTTTATTTGGCTTTCTGATCCTCTATGATCTCCTTAAATGCACCTGTTCAGATTCTTCTGGTTTTTCCTCTTCTTGAAGCTCATCTTCAAGTTGACTCGGTCGTGCTTCTTCATATGTTTCCTGATGTACACCTGTGCGCCATGGAGATTTTCCTTTCTCTAGTGACTTGTTGTCGATTGGTTCCTGTACTGCTTCCTCCTCAGTGCTTTCTTCAACCTCCTCTTCTTCTTTGAGCTTTACTTGAAGCTTTTCTGCAATCTCCTTTGAGTCAGGTAGGACTGTTGTTTGAGATGACCACCAGGATGAAGCTTCATCAATGATCACGTTCCTTGAAGTGTAACATTTTCCTGTTGTTGGATCACAACACTTCCATCCCTTTCTTTGGTTATCATAACCCACAAAGATACACCTTATTGCCTTCTTGTCAAACTTGTTGCGTAAATGGTCAGGCACAAATACATAACAAACACAACCAAAAACTCTGAAATGGCTTACAGTGGGTTTTACATTCCACAACTTCTGATAAGGTGAAATGAAATCAAGTGATGCTTGTGGCAGCTTATTGATCACGTGTGCAGCGGTCTTCACGCACTCTGCCCAAAATCGTGGTGGAACATTCTTCGCATGTAGCATGCTTCTACATGTCTCCCCCAAATGCCTATTCTTCCTCTCTGCTACTCCATTTTGCTGTGGAGTATTCAGACAGGTCAATTGTCTCCTTATTTTGCACTTCCACAAATACTCTGAGAACTCATGTGATGTGTATTCTCCTCCATTATCAGTGCGAAGACATCGGATCCTTCGATCAACTTCTTTTTCAACAGATTCCTTAAACTCCATGAATCTGCTCAAAGCTTCTGATTTCTCCTTCATGAAGTACACCCATACATATCTTGAAAAGTCATCAATGAAAGTGATCATGTATCGAAAACCACTTATTGATGATTTTTTTACCGGTCCAAGCACATCTGAATGAATTAGCTCGAGAGGCTCCTTTGACCTGTACTTAGAATCTTCATAAGGCAGCTGGTGTGCTTTCCCGTACTGACATCCAGCACATATCGTCTCTTCTCGAACATCGAGCTGTGGAAGTCCTTTGAGCATGGACTTATTCATCATCACTTTCAACCTCTTATAATTCACGTGCCCCAAGCGTGCGTGCCATAGATCTGCAGTCTCATTCTTTCTTGTCTTGTCTACATAAGCTGTTTGAGCTGACATCACGTAGACAGACTCTAGTCTTCGACCTTCCATTACTGGCTTGCTCACCGGCTTTAAGCTTCGATAGACTTTAACATCCTTTGGTCCGAACACCACGTAGTTTCCGGAGGATGTTAGTTGCGACACTGATAGCAAGTTCTTCTTCATTCCGGGGACATGGTAGACATTCTCCAACTCCACTTGCTGAGAATTGTATCTAGGCACCACTGTTGTCTTTCTGATGTGAGTGATAGGCAGCTTTGAGTTGTTTGCAATGACGACAACTCGTTCTCCTTTGTACTCTAACATGCTCAAGAATTTTTCCTCATCTCCTGTCATGTGATTTGAGCATCCAGAATCCACTATCCAATCATCTTTATAATTGATGAATTTATCACTCACTGAGGCAAATGCTTGTTCTTCTTTAACAGTAGATGGTTCATCTACTACCACCTTCGCAATGGCACAAGAAGCATGAAAGTCCCATTCATCTTCACCTTCATCCTTTGTGTGAGATGACGTTGCAACATTGCCTTCTGTCTTCTTGTATCGGCAATCCCGAGCAAAGTGACCTCTTTTGCCACATTTATAGCATTGGTCATTGTTCCTCCATTGCGATTTGTTCTCCGAGTGATTGTAGTTGTGACGAGCTCCCCCTTGTTGCCAACTCCTTCCTTGTTGTCGTTTCTGCCAATTGTCTTACTTCGGCTTTCCTCCATTTCTTGATCTTGCAGCTTTTGGATCCTTGCCCCTTTTATTGGTGAAAAGGGCACTCTCTTCCTCCTTGATTGAGACTTTGGCCATCCGCTTGCTCAACGCCTCCTGATTGGCTAGCGCATTTTCTAGCTCATTCAAAGTTGGCTCTTTTGCCCATCCACGAGTTGCAGCAACAAGAGCATTGAACTCTGGTCGTAACCCATGAACAATAATTCTTCTCACTCTAGTTTCAGTGATTTGATTTTGCGGATCCAGCTTTGAAATTTCTTGACATAACGACTTCACCTTCGTGAAAAATTGACTTACTGTCATGTCAGCCTGCGAGATTGATAACAACTCATTTTCGAGTTGTTGGAGTTTGGCATCATTTGTCCGTGCGAATAATCCTGCAAGATTATCCCACGCCTGTTTGGGTGTCTTTGCGTCCTTGATCTGTTGTAATAGATCATCATCCACCGATATGGATAAAACATACATTGCTTTACCAGCTCTAATTTTCCACCGCTTTAATTTGTCTTCATCTTCTGTTGGAGGTGTTGGCTCACTCCCTCCAACGATCTCCCAGAGATCTTGACCGAGCAAATAATACTGCATTCTAGCACACCACGTGCTATAATTATTGCTGTTTAATTTTTCAAGAGTTCTCACGGATGTAGACATATCCGCCATAATAACTTGGTAGTTAATTTTTAATTAACCAATAAATTTGATCCCAGACCAAACTCAACAGTCCCAGACTGTATATCGGCAGCACCTCGACGTATCTCTTACACAAACTTGATCTCTTGAAAAATTGGTCCCGGACCCTTTGCTCAATACGGACTTTTGGATCGTCCTGCTCTGATACCAATTGTTGAAAAAATAGGTGGAGAAATCAATCGGGCACAATACTAATATTATTAGCTCGAACAAAACATTAGTACATCAAATACTAAACACTCATACAAATATGCTTAGCTCTAATATTTCTCACACTACTTACTCACTCTCTCTTTATTTTATTTTTGCTCATTTTCTTGGATACTAAACAAATAAATGGCTATCATATTTATACTAAGTGTAGCATGATAACCATTTATTGGTTTCACACGATTTGTCAAATGTAGCATGACAACTTTTACTAACCATTTCTTAGTTTCACACAATTTGTCAAACCGTCCAAAATAAATCCCATTATTTTAAATCCTTCTAGAATGTGATGCCATAACTTTTGAAAATGAGAGTAGTCGGTGTAGACTTTTCACACATTTCTCACACTTTATTTGTTGCATTTAATGGGTCATATCTGATCTTGTTTTACATGTGTTTATGTGGTGATATAATTGTTATGGAGTTGATTTTCAGTTTTTTAATTCTTTGAATCTAATTTATTTGGTTTGAATTAGTATAACGTCTTCATTTATCATTGATAAAATACAATGAAAAGATGCAAGAGAAAAAGAACCCTACGGATAATTGGTTTGATAATCGAAATGTGTTGTAGCTTCATTTTTTTTTTATTTATTTTGCCTATTTAGTTTCTTTAGTAGTATTTTTAGGCCGACCACGACCACACAGGGTAGGCAAGCCTTAGGATTTTCGTTACTTTCGAGGCGAGAGGTTGTTCCCTTAGTTAAATTTATCCGGGGTATGCCCCGAGGGATTTGTATATATTTTATTTCGGGGAATACCTCGTAGTACTAGTATTTGGAGGCTAAAAGTAGAGCTTATAGTATTTTTATTTTGTTTTTATTTTAATTTTTCTTTTATTTAGGTAGGGACGACCTCAATAATAGGTGAATTTAACTATAAAGAGGCCCTAAAAGTCCACCTTCTTGTAAAAACAAAATGCTCTGATTAGCGGTTTTTATGCTTTGCAGGTTATATATGACAAGAGAAGGATATGAAGTACTTTTGGGATCAAATATGGAGAAAAAGAATCCAATCATAAAATATCCGCCAAGTGAACCACGCGAAGGCAAGTCAAGCCAGGCCTGGAGATGAACTGTCGCGGTCCCACCGTAACCGCGGTAGAACCGCGGCAGAGTGCAGTCGCAAACAAATGAAGAATCATAGAGGATGTTTGGCCGCGATTCTGGCGTAACCGCGACAGAACCGCGATAGAGGGCAGTCGCGGACACCTGAAGATTCAGAGAAGGTGTTTGGCCGCGGTTCTGACGTAACCGTGGAAGAACTGCGGTAGAGGCTGAAAACTTCAGGGACTTAAGTGCAAAACACGAGAAGTTTAGCCCAAAACCCTATTTTAAACACTAGACTTTGCCCGAAGGAGGCATATATTATTTTAGAGAGTACTTTGGAAGAAAAACAAGTGTGAGAGATCACCCAAAACATCATATCTTCTTCTTATTTATTTTTCTTGCGATTATGATTATGAATATTGTTCTAGTTTATTTACAGATTAGTTATGAGTAGCTAAATTTTTTGCTTAGGATTTTGATGAAACCTATTGAGGGATGAACTTCTTGTTTATGTGAATACAGTTTGCCAGTTTTAATCTATATTTGTTCAACTACGTATTTATTGTAATTAATTGACAGGATCCTCAATTAGCTGTGCCTATTTAGTGTGCATAACTTGAAAGAGAGTGCATATTTAGGTGAATGTTGAACAACACTACTCCCAAAGTATAAAAGAGATCTATAAATGCAGGTTTAAAGGCGGGATTAGGAATAACAAAACCTTGGGTGCAATCTTAAGTGAATTGTGATAAATAAAGCTAGCTAATATATCTTGGGAGAGTGCATTTAGTACATTGCTGTGATTACTCGGGAGAGATTTAAGGTAAGAAAAGCGTTCATGATTGATAAAGATGTGTTGGTGAATTTATATGATACATAAACAGAAGGAATTCCATAAATAGGGAAAATCATTACCTTAGCACTTTCTCATTATTGTTTACAACTTAGCATCTTTATTTTATAGCTATTTATTTACTGTTAATCTTAGTTGTTAAAAACACCATCAACTCTGATTCTCAATGTTTGGGGAAGCTGATTACAAAGAGCTTAGTAGGTCTAACGAAAGTGATTGATAGGTTAATTCTCTATGGATTCGACTCTGGGCTTAATACTCAAGTTATATTTGCAATGTCCTCATTGTCCTTTTTATAAGGCATAGTTGGCGTGATCATATTTTGGCGCTGTTGCCGGGATATTAACGGAATTATCAATTACAATTGAAAGAAATACAAAAATTCTTAGTGTAGTCAGTTTTCTTTATACTCAATTTTTCATTGAAATTTTTAAGGTTGTTGACTTGGTTGCACATGTGCATGCCTAGAAAATTATTGAGATCTGGTGAATTATACGATGCATTATCTGATCTCGAGGAGCTAAATAAGAGACTAGTCACATCACCCATCATTATTGTCCCCAACTGGGAGCAACCGTTCAAACTAATGTGTGATGCCAGTGACTACGAAGTGGGGGCAGTGCTGGGACAGCAGAAAGACAAGCTGATGCACCCAATCTAATATGCTAGTAGAACGCTGAGTGGACCCCAACTTAACTACGCTGTGACTGAGAAGAAAATGTTGGTTGTGGTGTTCGCGTTTGACAAGTTCTGATCATACTTGATAGGGTCAAAGGTAATTGTATATACTGACCATGCATCTCTCAGGTACTTAATCAAAAAGAAAGAATCTATGCCACGCCTAATTCGTTGGGTATTGCTATTGCAAGAACTCCATCTTGAAATTCGTGACCGTAAGGGCACAGAGAATTAAGTTGTTGATCATCTATCATGACTTGAGGGAGCTGAAAAGGCAGTTGAGTTTGAGGAAATTCAGGAAATGTTTCTAGACGAGTAGCTGGTCGCTACCACTCTTCAGAAAGCGCCATGGTACGAAGCCTTTGCTAATTACCTAGCCAGTGGTATAGTTCCTCACAACCTTTCATCGGTCCAAAGGAAAAGGTTTGTTCGTGAAAGGCGTTGGTATTACTGGGACGAGCTTTATCTGTTTAGAATTTGCCTCGATAATATGATTTGGAGATGCATCCCCGAGATAGAGCAATCTTCATTTTTGCAGGCTTGTCACGCATTGGCGTATGGTGGACACTTTGGAGGGTCAGGACAACGACAAATGTGCTAGAGGCTGGATTTTTCTGGCCAATATTGTTTAAAAATGTGCACCTATGGGTGAAGGACGACAATGAATATTATCGCACCAGGAATATTTTGCCGGCGCCATGAGATGCCCATGAACCCAATTCAAGAAATGGAAGTGTTTAACGTCTAGGGGATTGACTTCATGGGTCCCTTCGTCAGCTCCTATGAAAATAAGTACATTCTTGTTACTGTAGACTATGTGTCCAAATGGGTAGAAGCTGCAGCGTTGCCCACCAATGATGCAAAAGTGGTGGTGGGATTTTTGAAGAAGAACATATTCACCCGCTTTGGGACACCAAGAGCAATTATCAATGATGTAGGCACTCACTTCTGCAATAGAGCCTTTGAAACGTTGCTTGCTAAGTACAATGTGCGCCACAAGGTGGCTACTCCTTACCACCCGCAGACTAGTGGACAGGTTAAGGTGTCCAACAGAGAAATCAAGAGTGTGTTAACCAAAACTGTGAACTCCACAAGAACTGATTGGGCAATGAAGCTAGATTATGCACTCTGAGCTTACAGAACTTCCTTCAAAACAGCAATTGGTATGTCCCCATACAAGATGGTTTTCGGGAAGGCCTCCCACCTGCTAGTGGAACTTGAACATATAGTGTGGTGGGCATTGAAACAGGTGAACTTGGATATGGAAGTTGCGGGCACAACAAGAATCACTGCATTGCATGAGCTCGAAGAGATCAGATATCATGCTTTCGAGAGCACAAAGTTGTACAATGAGAGAATGAAGAGGCTCCACGACCAAAAAATTGTTGAGCAGAATTTCATACCAGGAGACATGATATTTCTTTACAACTCACCACTACGTCTATTTCCAGGTAAGCTTAAGTCACGATGGTCTAGACCATTTCGAGTAGTTGAAATTTTCCCTTCAAGGGCTGTCGAGATTGCCACAGAGAATGACTCTCGTACATTTAGAGTCAATGGCTAGAGATTAAAGATAAATGTGGGCATGAGCGAGTCAAAGGAAGTGTATGAGCTACACCAGACTGAACCACAAAGGTCGAGCGAGCCTTAAATGCGCCCATCTGCGTTGTGTCGCGATGTTAAATTAGGCGTTGCGTGGAAGGCAACCCACGACATTGTTATAAATATAACACATTTATAAAGAGATTCAGAAAAATGCCCAGACCGCGGTCCCACTATAACCGCGGCATGATCGCGGTAAGAGACCCTTTATGATGTTTTAGGTATAAGCAGACTAATGCGGTTGCACCGTAACTGCGGTAAAACCGTGGTGAGAGACCCTCTCTGAACCTGGTCTATTCCGCTGTCAGCGTAACCGCGGTATGACTTTGGTGAGAGACCCTCTCTGAACCTGGTCTACCGCGGTCCCACCGTAACCGCGGCAAAACCGCGGCAGACCAAGACGGGCCTAGGTACGTGAAATTTTTTATTTTTTTATTTTTCTTTTTCCCCCTATTTTATTTGAACTAACTCCTAAACCTTTCCTTTCCCACTCATTTTAGAAATACCCCACGCCCCCAACCCCAACTCCTCTTCTTTTCTCCTTCTCTCAAATCTCTCCCTTCTCTCAAAACTCGATTGTCATCTTTTCCAACCCTCCATATCCACTACCCACCACTTCAAACCTTCATCTAAGTACGTTTTCTCTTTCTATTTCTTCATCTCAATTAGTGTAATGTAATTTTCTTTAAATTAATTAAACCCTTTTCTAGGTAGGAGTAGTGTTAATTTTTTAAATTTTTTTGCTTTTTTAGTATTTGCTTCTTGTGGATTTGTTTGATGCTTAAATGGGTGAGTATTTATTGTGCTTTAATTGTAGGGGGATGTTTAGAAGGTTTGAAGGCTTAGAAATAATTTTTGTGGTGAAGTTTGGTGGAGGGGCCTATTTGGCCGACAATTTGGGGTTTGTTGTGATATTTTAAAGCACTTTATGCCAACCTTAGGTTGTGATGGTGGTAGTGTTTGGTGTGAACCATGTGAGGGAGATTGTGTAGGGTATTGTATGCCAAATAATGAAGACAGTACTATTGTGAGGGCCATTGTGGAGGTTGTTAACCTTAGACACCCTGCTAGTTGGGTGCTTGGCATAGTTTGAAAGAAATAAATAAACGAGGGATACTATTTGGTGACATCGGGTGGCGAAGTCTGAGTACCCATCTGTCTGGCACTGGTTAGGATGCATTTGGTATTCTTCCTGAATTGTTTGCAGGTGATATGGCTCATAAAAGGCAAAAAAACGCGGAAGGCACTTCCCAAGAGCCTACATATGATGCCTCCAGGTTCGAATCACCAGTGGGAGAGGACAACTTTCATGCCAAGGCCATCAAAAGCTTTATCCCTGAGATTCATTTTGACCGGGAATCCGTCCGTGCAGAAAAAGAAGAGATGTATGAGGAAATCGGGCAGAGGGAGATGGAGTCATTATATGATGAACCTGAGACGGTGAACGTGATGATAGGAAGGGAGTTCTAATCAAACTGCCCAGAACATATTTTGTGAGATGTGATTGTGCAGGGCAGGGTGGTAAATGCTTCAATTGCAACGACTTGCCAGGCTTTGAGTCTGCCCCAGTTCACTTGTGCCATTGACTATTACCAAGATGCACAAGGGATCACTTCGGAGACTATGACTGATGTACGCTGCGCAGGGGGTCGACCAGTCTGGCTACATGACAATATCACCCTTTACTCCAAGTCATTTACTCATATGGCTAAGTGTTGATTCACCATCATCTGCAACCGGTTCTTGTCCACGCGTAACACGACGGACGTGCACTACTTGAGGGCTCTATTGGCGTGGTGCTTCGTCACCAAGAAAGACTTTGATGCGGCGAGAATTATTAGAGATGAATTGGTCCTTTGGTCATCACTTCTATCCAAGGGGTTTTACTTCCCCTCACTGGTGACGAGGTTGTGTTTGCTGAAAAATGTCCCAACCAGTCCTACAGAAGAAGCCTTGCCCGCTAAAGCAGCATTCAGAGCTTCGGGCATCAGAGTGGGTCGAGATGCACCATCCACGATTCAGATCGATGATGAGGATGACAACCCAGCACTATCTAGGAGATCCTATGACGGAGCTGGACCCTCTTGGCGACCCCATACTGGAGCATGATTCTCTAGATCACAGTCCACCCGGCCTATGTTGCGTTCTATGGAGGAAGAGGTGGCACATCTTTGAACCTTGGTGGATATCCTGCACGTGCGTATGGATGCCATGTCTCAGCGGCATGCCAGTTCTGAGAACTGGATGATGGCTTGGTTCCATGCTTTGGGCAGAGCTTGTCATGTGGACCCCAGCACCGTCTCTGACTCCGATTGATGCTCAAGAAAGTCTTCTTACCCTTTTGTTCTTTATTTCTGATATGACATGCAGACATGCCATTGTTTTTGTGTGGGGTGGGAGACTTGCTTTGATGATTTATTGTAGTGTACATAGACATGGAGCATGTTGTAATGTTGTATATGTATTGTTGTGTATAATTGATTGTGCTCACCTTAGAAGTAACTTACTTGGCCCAATGACAGACACTTGCTGACGGGTCTCTTAAGGGTCAAAATCGGATATTAAAAAAAATTGAAAAAAAAAATTATAAGGGACTCTTCCTGAGGAGGGACCACTTAGACAATACTGTTGAGGGATGTAGTCCATTTAGATTTTGCATTTTATTTTAATTTTCCTTTTTAGGTAGTGTAGTAATTCTCCCTTGGTTTTTCTTTTGACCACGTTTCTTTTCCAAGGTTTTTTCTTGAACTGGGTTAGGAAGATTTTCTTTTACAGTTTAGGACTTGTAGGACTCTCTTGGATCAAGGCGGGTGAATTCAAGAATGCAACCCTTAATGTTCACACCTGTAAATAACTAAGACGAACTTGAGGGTGCGACATCTAGGCTGGTTTCTAGAATCATGCTTTGATGCCTTAATTTTGCACATCTTGTCTTGCTTGAACGCTCATGTGAGTGTGTTGACAAACTGATTCTAAATGAGTTACATGCCAAGTGTGTGTGAGATAATAGTCGTATTATGTGCTTGTATGCGATACCTAGAACTTGCCATGTGTGTTTGCAAAGCGAAATAGAAGTTGTTGAGTTTTAGAGTTGATTGGGCCATTTCTTTGTGTAGCCTGTATAATATTGAATCCACCTGTACATATTGCCATAGTTAACCCCTTCGATCCTGAAGCCTGTTCTTTGGTAACCCTATAATAACCTATATCCTCGTGTTTGAATAGTTTGAATGTTTGAACCCATACCTCCTAGAAGCACTTCAGTTATTAAAGAGCATATAAAAGTCAAAGTGTGGGGTGGTAGTGAAGTAGAAAAAGGGAATCAGAAAAATTACTTGAATGGTGCAATGGCTACTTAAAAAAAGAGAGAGAAGAAAACACAAAAAAAAAAAAATATATATATATATATATATATATATATATATATATATATAGGGAAAAAGCCAGTTGCACCTAAAAAAAAGTGGGGGTTACCTATGCAATAAATGTGGAGGAATAATTGGGCTAAACATGAAAATTGGAATAAAAGAAAATTTGTATTAAAAATGCTTAGGGAGGTTAGTCACTATATCCAAATCTATCCTACCCGTCCCTTAGCCTACATTACAACCAAATAAAGACCTCTTGATCTTGGATTGAACAGCTCGAGTAGTAAAGTATTACACTAAAGGCAAGCTTATGGTGTATCTGTGTGGTATGTGAATGTTCTTTGCTGATAGTGAGTGAATTTTGTCTATCTTTAGTTCCTTGTTGCTTGAATTTTATATTTGTGGAACTTCTCTCAGAATTGTAATGTGAGGGCATGTGATTCAGGAAGAAAAAATGAGTTTTCACCTCTGTTTAGAGTAACTAGAGTAAGCACGAGTGTGTTATGGCGTTAGAGTCTGCATTGAGGTATGACTGTTGCACTTCTTAGGTTGTTCCTTCATAATGGCTGGTGTGACATAAAATTAGGGTAGTACATCTAACAGTTAGGCCTAGAAGCGTGGCTTAACTTGCTCGAGGACGAGCAAAGGTTTAAGTATGGGGTATTGACAATAGGTGAATTTAACTATAATGAGGCCCTAAAAGACCACCTTCTTGTAAAATTTTGATGTAAAAGTGATAACAAAATGCTCTGATTAGCGCTTTTCATGCTTTGCAGGTTCTATATGACAAGAGAAGGTTATGGAGTACTTTTGGGAACAAATATGAAGAAAAAGAGGCCAATCATAAAATATCCGCCAAGTGAACCACGCAAAGGCAAGTCAAGCCAGGCCTGGAGATGAATTGCCGCGGTCACACCGTAACCGCGATAGAGTGCAGTCCCGGACAAATGAAGAACCAGAGAAGATGTTTGACCGCGGTTCTAGCGTAACCGCAGCAGAGACGGAAAACTTCAGGGACTTAAGTGCAAAACACGGGATTCTTTGCCCAAAACCCTATTTTAAACACTAGACTTCGCCCAAAAGAGGGATATATTGTTTTAGAGAGTACTTTGGAAGAAAAACAAATATGAGAGATCACCTAAAATAGCATATCGTCTTCTTACTTATTTTTCTTGCGAATATGATTATGAATATTGTTCTAGTTTATTTGCCCATAGTTATGAGTAGCTAAATCTTTTGTCTAGGATTTTGATTGAACCGATTGAGGAATAAACTTTTTGTTTATGTGAATACAATTTACCAGTTTTAATCTTTATTTGTTCAACTATGTGTTTGTTGTAGTTAACTGACAAGAACCTCAATTATCCGTGCCTATTTAGTGTGCATAACTCGGGAGAGAGTGCATATCTAGGTGAATGTTGAACAACACCACTCCCAAAGTATAAGAGGGATCTATAACTGCGGGTTTAAAGGCAGGATTAGGAATAACAAAACCCTGGGTGCAATCTTAAGTGAACTGTGATAGACAAAGCTAGCTAGTGTATCTCGGGAGAGTGCATTTAGTACATTACTGTGATTACTCGGGAGATATTTACGGTAAGAAGAGCATTCATGATTGATAGGGATGCGCTGGTGAATTTGTATGGAGCATAAACAGAAGGAATTCCATCAATAGGGGAAACCATTACCTTAGCGCTTTCTCATAATTGTTTACAACCTAGCATCTTTAGTTTACATCTATTTATTTTGTAATGACCTGACCCGTCGTCCCGTGAATTACCGCCCCGTTTTCCCTATTTTATATTTTCATATGTTCCATTGGAGAGTCTGAAGTAATTCTGATGGAAGTTTGGGTAGAAATGACACAATTAATCTCTTTATGAGAAGGTTAGGTTGAAAAAGTCAACCGGACATTGACTTAAGAGTTAGGGGGCTCAGAATGGATTTTTGATGATCCGACTAGTTCAGGATAGTTATTTGTGACTTAGGAGCGAAATTGGAACTTAATTTGGAGGTGTAGTGTATAATTAGGCTTGAATTGGCTAAGTTAAAATTTTGGCGAAGTCCGGTTGATAGGTGAGATTTTGATCCGGGGGTCAGAATGGAATTCCGACAGTTTCAGTAGTTTCTATAGGTGATTTTGGATATGTGTGCAAATTTTCATATCATTCGGAGGTGTTTAGCTCGGGTTTTAGATCAAATGCAAGTTTCAGAAGTTTTAGTTTAAAATAGGCTTGAATCCGTAGTAATTCGATGATTTTTGATGCTAGGATAGTGTTTTTATGTTATGAGCTAGTTTGAATGAAGTAATAGAACATATCTTTGCATTTGGTTGAGGTCCCGATGGCCTCGGGGTGATGTCGTATGATGAAAATGAGAATTTTTAAAGTTGCAATAGGTCTATTGCATTAAGCTCCTGGTATTTCCGCAAAAGCGGATACCGCAAAAGCGGTAAGAGACCGCAGAAGCGGTCATGTAATTCATGAGGGAACCGCAGAAGCGGTCATTTGATCGCGGAAGCGGGGACCGCAAAAGCGGTTTAAGACCATAGAAGCGGCCAAGTCGACTTAAAGGAAAATCGCGGAAGCGGTTTATTGACAGCAGAAGCGACAACCGCAGAAGCGGTCTGAGTGTCGCAGAAGAAAAAGTCGCAAAGGGTTAATGAAACGATGTTTGCAAATTTCATTAGTTAAGAAAACACTTTTGACTTCGGGAAGAGGCGTTTTGTGGGCGATTTTGAAGAGAATTCATGGGATTTCATCAGGTAAGAGTTCTTAGACTCGGATTATGTTGATATGATGTAAAAATATAGATTAAACACTGAAAAACCCAGGAATTAAGGGGTAAAAAATGGAGGTTAGGGCTTGAAACCTAGGAAGGTGTAAAGTTAGAATTTGAGGGGTTAAACGGACTCCATTTTTTGTGAATTTTATATGTACGGACTCGTGGCGAGATGGGGAATCCGATGGTGTGATATTTGGAATTTTTTGAGAAGTGGGACCAGGGCTCGGGTTTTACCAACTTCGTAATTTTTAGCGTTTTTTCGAATAATTTCAATTGGGTTATGTTTATTTAATCGATAATAACGTTTTCGTTGTGGTTTTGACTAGATTCGACGTGCGTAGACGGAGATTCAAAGAGAAAAGGTATTGCGGACCAGTCTATGACCGGTTAGAGGTGAGTAGATTGTATATATGATTGCCTGAGGGTTTGAAACCCCGATTTATTACATTGTGACGCTATGTTAGGGCGTGACTCGCATCCCATGATAGGTGCGAGATTGTTAATGACTGGGGATTGTGACATCGTCCATCCCTAACAAGAATTATACTATATTGGCAACTGATACACACCGTATATTGATTATATCTGGGCTTATTGCCATGTTCGAGGCCTTGTGCCGATCTGTAGCATCCATCTAGGATGAATATCATTGTGATAGTATGATCTGTATAATCATTTATCTCAGTCCTATGTTTAATCATTGTTATGAAATGCTAAGTCACCTTTTTCCTGAAGTTAAATAACTAAATCATATTATACTTAATAATTGGAAACTGGGAAATTAATTGAATCTGTTATGTGACTCATATGTATACTATGGACTAAGTATGGATCGGGCTGCACGCCACAACAGTGATATGATGATATTGCGCTTGGGCTGAAGGAGCCCCTTCGGAGACTGTACATACCCCCAGTGAGCGCCGTAGACGTTAAGCGTATTTATATGCATTGCATTGCATCTTTATCTGATACTTGACTTTTACATTGTGATATTGTATGGTTGTTCGTTCTTAGTTAAGATATAGGACTGTTAGTTTTAGCTTTGCTTTGTGGCATTTCATGGATTTCTTACTTTCAGACATTATATATGCTTATTACTCACTGAGTCGGTAGTACTCACCCCTACTCCCTGCACCTTGTGTGCATATTCAGGTACACCGGAGGCTTAGCTGACACTCGTAGTCTTTAGATATTTTTCAGAGTCATTGAGGTAGCTGCTTAACGTTCGCAGGACCTATCTGCTCTTCATATTCCAGTTTATTATTATTATATACATTTCTAGATTTTTATATCTTCAATCAGATATTATTATACAATTTTGTTTAGAGGCTCTAGACTCGTGACCCCAGATCTTATGGGTGTGTTTATTGATTTTCGTATTTATCCATATTACTATATTAATATTTTTGAATTATTATTATAAAATTACAATAGTATTCTTAATTGTCGATTTTTGAGACTTAGTGTTAATTGGAAAGCGATTGTTGGTCAGGCTTGCTTAGCTTTAGTGTTGGGCGCCATCACGACTGGGATTGGGTCGTGACATATTTACTATTTATCTTAGTTGTTAAAAACACCATCCACTGTGATTACCAATGTTTGGGGAAGTTGATTACAAAGAGTTTAGTAGGTCTAACGTAAGTGATTGATAGGTTAATTCTCTGTGTATTCGACTATGGGATTAATACTCAGGTTATATTTGAAACGTCCGCATTGTCCTTTTTATGAGGCATAGTTGGACGTGATCAGACCTCGAGCCTCTTGTGTGTTTATTTTTCTTTTTCTGTGTTTTCTACCTCAATTGAATATTTTAAGAGGCGACTAGATCAAGTATGCGACCGTACTAGTTACGGAACTTGGGGAGCGCCTAACACCTTCTCCCCGAGTCAAGTGAATCCCCTTACACAAATCTCTGGTGCAGACTAGTTTTGAGAGAAAAAATTATGTTGTTTTTTTAATAAAAAAAATAGTGACCGAAATCAAATCATTTATAAAGATCATCTAATCATTGACAAAGTATACACTCTCTTACTTTTTCGCTCATTGTTCATCAGAATTGTTCTTTAGCTTAATTATTCTTGGCCCATCTCGAGGTCACTTTGGCTAGAGGACGATTCTGCCTTTGATTTACTCATTTATTTCATTTACACGCTATAGTTTTTCATTATTTGTTAGCGTTGAACTAAATCATATATCTTTTAAATCACAAACAAAATTTAATTGTTACTCATATTTTCGAGATAAATAATGGAAAATGCTTACAACACACATATAAGGTTTCATAACTAATAGTATAAGTTAATTCCCGTTACCTTTGTCAAAGCGTGAAAGGTAATTATGTGCTCTTGTTAACTATTTACTTTTAGTAATGATACGTTATTTGTTTAGAGATTCAGCTTATCT
The DNA here is from genome assembly GCA_034376525.1 of Nicotiana benthamiana. Lineage (NCBI taxonomy): Eukaryota > Viridiplantae > Streptophyta > Magnoliopsida > Solanales > Solanaceae > Nicotiana > Nicotiana benthamiana. The sequence continues at coordinate 128,159,480 of CM067339.1, read as the reverse complement.
CTATCTTCTTGCTTTGAAAATCAATATGAGGCATAAGGTAACAAAAAGTGAGTTACTGGAAAGATATAAACGGGAAAATAATCAATGTTTAACTTTCCTCGTCAACTATAAAAATCACTTTACGAATTAATTTTTTAGTGAAAATGACAAAAAGGGATCGCTAGAAGGAGGGCTTGAACCTCCGACCTTGTGGTTAACAGCCACACGCTCTAACCAACTGAGCTATTCCAGCTATGTGGTTTATCATGGCATATGTATATATCAAACCAACATAGTCATAATAAACCTTTTCATCGAAAAATTATAAGGTTAACATTAATATTTTTAGTTATATCTATATAATAGATCTCCTCTTGATTTCTTTGCATGTTAATTTCTTTATATTTTAAATTCCCTCACGTTCGCCAACAAGGTTAAAGTGCGCAAGAAACATGTGAAACTGCAAAAACCAATAATGATACCCAATCAGACAATTGTTTCATCAACCGACTCAATACGTAATTATATTACTACTTACTAGTAGTTTTTATAGTACTAGAAACCACTTTGCAATGGAAGTTTCCTTCTAGCATATTTAATCAAGCTTCTAAAATCTATTATTTTTGAGAACTAATTTTTTCAGAAGTACTTTTAATAAAAATTAGTTTTGTTTGGCTAATAAATTAAAAAGTACTTTTGAGCAGTAATTAGTGTTTGACCAAGTTTTTAAAAACTGCTTCTAAGTATATTTTTCTCAAAAGAGCTTTTCAAAAAGTACTTCTAGGTAGGGGTTTACAAAGAAAACCGATAAACTGCACCAACCCGATAATCCAATCAAACCGGGAAAAAAATCCGACTATGGTTTGGTTTGACTTGGTTTGGTGTTGGGAAAAAAACCCGACCATAATTGGTTTGCTTTGGTTTTAATTAAAGAAAGTCAAACCGAAACCAAACCAACCCGACATTACATATATAGCAATTTTAGATATATTTAATATATAAATATACTTATTGTAATGTAATTTATAAATATTTCTTAAAAATTTTCATAATTTTATCTTTTAAGGTATTATTTCAAGGTTTGATTTAGAAATGCACCAATAAGTTTTATAGTCATTAATATTAGTAAATTAAATAATGCTAGCAATCAATACTAATGCTAACAAAAGACGTTCAATTCAATATTACGATCGGGAATGTATTAAATGTCTATTTTTTATTTTGCAATAATTTAGATAAAAATACATAACATATTTTTATTTTTCTTTAGCTTTTACACATATAATAAATACTCCCTTATTAGTCTATCTAGTTTAGCATGAATTAGTGCTTTTAGATTATGTCTATTTTTTGTATGACTTTTTAATTAGCAATATTTATAGTACATAATTTTATTATTTTTTATTATTGAATATTTTAGGATAATGTCATGACTCATGACATATCTCATATTTTGTATTATTTTCTTGAAAAATACTTTATATAGTTATATTTTACTAGGATTAAAGAAATATTTTGAGCATACGTTATATATTTTGTTCTACAAGATTTTACCGGAAAAAAATCCAAAAAACCCGAATAACCCGAAAAAACCCGATATTGAAAAACCCGAATTTATTGGTTTGGTCTTTAGATTTAATAACCAGACACAATTGGTATGGTTTGGTAATTGTAAAATCCGAACCAACCCGGTCTATGTACACTCCTATTTCTGGGGACTTAAAAGTATTACACCTTAACTTTTGGGGGGAGGGGGGAAGCACTTCCGGCTAATGTTCTACAGCAAAGGTTCCAAATAGGCATCAACCAGTTTGGAATAACTTTATCTTCTTCTGATCTTGCTCTTTAATACACTATTTTCACATGGTATTAGGGTGTGTGTATATATATTGTAACGACCCGATCGATCATTTCGAGCTTGAACATCTCGTTCTATAATTTGTGACTTTAAGTAGCTTCGTACAATATATTATTATTTGCACGCATGGTTGGATTTGATGTTCGAGAGGTTAGGGATTCATTCGAAAAGTAATTCTCACTATGGAAACTTAAAGTTGGAAGAGTTGGCCAATATTTGACTTTTGAGGAAACTATAACAATCCGCCCTGTCGTTTGAGTATTGTAGCCACATCCCCTCATTTATCTCCTCTTTTATATTCATTTATAGTCATATGTCTTGCCGGGGTGGTTAGTTTATTTTCAGATATGTTTATGAGTGAACTGAGACACTTAGTCTCAAAGTTGGAAGCTTAAGTTGAAAGAGTTAACAGGAGTTTGACTTTTATGTATACGACTCCTGAACTGATGTTTGATGGTTTCAATAGCTTCGTGTGGTGAATTTGGACTTAGGCATATGTCCGGATATCGATCTGGAGGTCCTGTTGGTTTGAGGCATTTTGACGAAAATTAGAAAGTTGAAGGTATTGAAGGTCTGGAAGTTTGACCGAGAGTTGACTTTGTTGATACCGGGATCAGACTTTGATTTTGAAAGTTGGAATAGGTATGTTATGTCATTTATGACTTTTGTGCAAAATTTGAGGTCAATTGGAGTTGGTTTTATATGATTCTCCATTGGTTTTAGAAGTTGGAATCTTAATTTAAAATTGCTTGAATTGAAGTGCGATTCGTAAATTTGATGTGATTTGAGTCTTTGATTAAGTTCTTATTGTGTTTTAGGATGTATTGGTATGTTTGGATAGGGTTCCGGGTAGTTAACCCAAAAATAAATTTCTCGGTCAAAGTCAATATCAAGAAGAAATCAAGTTACTGATAATCAAGATTTACTTTACTTTTTCAATAATTTGGAAAATAAGTCAAATAATAAAAATAATTGACAAGGAAAGAAAATTTGAAATAGATTGACAATCTCGCCTCCCCCCCCTCCCCCCAGAATTGCGGTGAGAACCTTATGAATAAAGAAAAAAGATAATTGCATATATTTATATAAAAATCAGATCCCATTACAAATGAGGACTAGACCCTTAAATAGGAATACAAAATATAACGATTTTATTACTTAATTGAGAGTTGTTAATGGTATTAATTGCCTTGATTATCCGTTATCATATATAATTGTAGCGGAAGCATTCATGATTGAAGATTTTTCCTAACTTCGATTAGTGTCGATTTTCCTTCCTTGTTTATAACATATTCATGCATCTTCCCTTTTTAATGGTCTTTATATATCCTGCTCCTATTTTTTCTTTTCCAGCGCAGCCGGTTCCTTTCCTAGGGAATTCCCTGGGGTGATTCTCCAGTACCTTGTTGAATTCTTTAACTCGTTTAATTTGAAGTGCCACATGTCACCTTGTTGATGGTTCACGTGTCATGCCCTGTCACCTTGGTGATAGTCCACATGTCATATCTTTTTTCACCAATACAGATAGCCCCCCCCCCCCCCCCCCACTTTCTGAATATTCTCAACTGAATATTTGGGAAGTGGTAAGTATTTATCGCGGGAGTCCTTTGCCGCCATTTCTCGATTATCATAATGCCTTTTCAAAATTGATGCGACATACATCACGTCCATTTAATGCTCAATACACGTGTCTCACCATGATTGGTTATGCAATTTTCAGCATTTTCAGGGTTTTTCTGCGGCTTCATCAGTCACGTAGTGACTGTTCCAGTAAGACAGTTCATTATATTCAACCATGATGACGATTGCCTCTCCTTATAAATACTTCGTCATGCTTCATTTTTGAACTTTCTTCCTCTTTGCATTCATCTCCCTAACTTTTCCTTATATGTATTCATCTTTCTTATGTATTTTCCTTTGTTAAAGATTTCATCTTCAAAACCATACCATCGTAAAGTGGTGATTGTTGATGAACTTGCTCCTTCTACTGCACCTACTAGGAGCAGGAGAGGTGGCAGACTCCGTAGTCTAGGTTCATTATCTACTCTTAGTTCTACTCCCCAAAGTAGTACGGTCAAACCATCTTCTTCTAGGGTTAAAGCTCCCCTAACCCCCAGATCTTCTTCTAAGGGAAATGATGAGAACAAACCCATGCGCGAGCATATTGTTTTCGAGATTGTCCCTCAAGAGTTTTCTTTCGTATCAGTCCGTGAGCTATGAAAAAGCAAGTTTCTTCCATTGCATCTGTTAACCCTACTGAACATTACCCAAGTGTGATTCCTCCTGGACTTCTTTCTTTAGTTCAACGTGAATGTCATTGGAAACAAAAATTTCCAATTTTGATTCCTGGTGCCAATCAAAAGATTACTTCTTACCATGCTGGCTTTTCTTTTATTTACACCGATCCTTTCACTTTAAGGTTTAAGCCTCCCATTGACCCAGTAATTACTAAGTTCTATTGCAATTTCAATGTTTGCCTCGGTCAAATCAGTCCTATCGTGTGGACGACAATTACTTGCCTTCGCTACTTGTCGGATTTTGTTTCCGCCCCTTTTACCATTTGTCATTTGCTTCGACTTTATTCTCTAAAACTATTTTGTGAAGGTGTCTGTTCTCTCGTGGCTAGAAGTAAAATGGTTTTATTCAGTGCTGAGGATGACCGTGACCATGGCAGGTATGCCCGATTTGTTGTTTCCCCCTCTTGTAGATTAGAGGTGGTGGAAACATGCCATTTCTTGAAAAATAGAACTTTGCACGTAAATGCCTGTTTTGAAAGCTACTTTGGAAATGGATTTTGGTGTAATTACACAGATTGACATTTTTTTTTTGGCCAAGTAACTTATTGGTAAGCATGTAATTGAGTGTAATTACACTCTCCAATTCTCAAGGTGGAAGTGAGAATTGGTGGTCATTACACTATGTAATTAGAAGGTTGCCTTTTAGTTTCTTTTGTTTTTTGTTTTTATTTTAATTTATTTTGTTTATAACTTTTTATTCTATTATTTTTATTTTTTAATTTTATTTTTACTTTTTAATTTCCTTTGAAATTTTATAATATATTTTTCTTCGTACATTATTTATCTTTTATTTCTCTACCTTTACTTCTTGTGCTTTCATGTAATTGCTTATATTTTATTATTTATTCATTTATTTATTATTCTATATTTTGAAGCTCTAATATTAGAAATAATGAGTCATTAGCAAACTTGACATATGATGAGTGATGTGGTTAAAATAAAATTTTGTTATTGTATGCGATGAACTTATTATGTTTCCTAATCTTACGTTGTAGAGGAAATTTCTATTATTATGTTGGAATTTGACATATTTTAAACTATTCTTTTTTTTTAAATTTTAAAATTATGTTATATTCACGGTTCCAATTTACTTGTTGTAATTGTATAGGCTTGCATTGCATGTTGTTTATTTTTTAGTTAGAATTGATAGATTAGTTTTGTCAAATTTTAATAATGTTGTGACATTATAGTTTATAAATATTAACTTATTTTATCAAACATGAATTTCATGATGTTCTTACAGAACATATATTTTTAATTTTTGTATGTATCTAAACTAAATATTATTAATTTGAAATATATATATATATATATAATTTTTATAATATTAATTATAAATATATGCTTGCTAATTAATGTATATTCGGGAAAAAATATACATCTTAAATACAAAATATAATATCATTTATACTTATAAAATTTATAAGCATATATTTGTATTTGTATGTATCATCATATCTTGCTTGTTATTTGTATATGCCCCGTGAGTTCTTAGTTTCACCTATTTATATATCTATGCTGATGGGCGATTCTATTATTGTGTACCATGTGTATCTGTCGCGTGTGGTGGCTATTAGGGGATTGGAGACTATATTTGATCTCTTATTGATTAGCATGGTTGAATTTGACGTGATTTTGGGCATAAATTAGTTGTACCCGTGTCATGATATTCTGGATTGCCACGCTAAGACCGTGATGGTGGAGATACTGGGGTGGCCGAGGATCGAGTGGAGAGGTTCTCTAGATTATGTTCCAGTCATGGTGATTTCTTATCTGAAGGTCCAACGGATGGTTGGGAAGGGGTGCTTGTCAAATTTGGCTTTTGTGAAGGATGTTGGTGTTGATACTCCTGCTATTGATTTTGTTCTAGTAATGCGGGACTTTTTGGATGTGTTTCCTGCAGACCTATCGGGCATACCGGCTGACAGGTATACTGATTTTAGTATTGAATTAGTGATTGGCATTCAGCCCATTTCTATGCCTTCGTTTCATATGGCACCAGCAAAGTTGAAAGAATTGAAAGAACAACTTAACAAGCTTCTTGATAAATGGTTCATTAGGCCTAGTTTTCCGCATTGGGGTGCACCGATTCTATTTGTGAATAACAGGGATGGCACTATGCGGATGTGTATCAAATATAGGCAGTTGAACAAAGTTACAATTAAGAAAAAGTATCCTTTACCGCGCATTGATGACTTATTTGATCAGCTTCAGGGAGCTAGGGTGTTCTCCAAGATTGATTTGAGGTCTGGATATCACCAACTGAAGATTCTGGACTCGAATATTCTAAAGATGGCATTCAATACTCGATATGGTCATTATGAATTCCTTGTAATGTCGTTTGGGCTGACCAACGCCTCAGCAACATTCATGCATCTGATGACTAATGTATTCTAGGCATATCTTGATTCGTTTATCATAGTATTTATTGATGATATCTTGGTGTACTCATGTAGCTAGGAGGAGCTAGCACAAGATTTGAGGATTGTACTGTAGAGGTTGAGGGAGGAGAAGCTTTATGCCAAGTTCTCCAGTTGTGAGTTTTGGCTGTGTTTGGTGGCGTTCTTGGGCCACGTGGTGTCTAGTGTTGGGATTAAGGTGGATTTAAAGAAGATAGAGGCGGTTTAGAGTTGGCCCAGACCATCTTCAGCTACTGAGATTCAGAGGTTTCTCGGCTTAGCCGAATATTATCGTCGCTTCATGGAGGGTTTCTTATCCATTGCAACGCCTTTGACCAGCTTGACCCAAGACTACCTTGATCACAACTCCAAATCTTTCTTTTCCTTCAGCTTCACATTCTTATACAGTATATTATGATACTTCTCAGATTGGTATTGGGTGTGTCTTGATATAGGACGATAGAGTGATTACTTGTGCTTTATGCCAGTTGAAGCCTCATGGGAAGAACTACCATGTTCATGATTTGGAGTTCGTAGCCATTGTTCATGCATTGAAAATTTGGAGACATTATCTCTACGGTGTGTCTTGTGAGGTTTTACGGATCATTGGAGTCTCCAATACTTGTTCAAGCAAAATGATCTAAATTTGAGGCAATAGAGATGGTTTGGAGCTGCTAAAGGACTATGATATTACCATTTTGTATCATCCCGGGAAGGCCAATGTGGTGGCCGATGCCATGAGTAGAATGGCGGTGAGTATGGGTAGCCCTGCATGAGAGACCGCTTGCATCAGATATTCAGGCCTTGACCAATTAGTTTGTCAGATTAGATATTTTGGAGCCTAGTCGGGTTCTAGCTTGTGTGGTTTCTCAGTCTTCTTTATATGATCGCATAAGAGAGCATCAGTATGATGACCCATATTTGCTTGTCCTTAAATGAAATGGTTCAGTACGGTGATGCGAAACAGGTTTCTATTGGGGATGATGGGGTGTTGCGAATGCAGGGTCGGGTTTCTGTGCCCAATGTCGATGGGCTACGTGAGTTGATTCTTGAGGAAGCCCATAGTTTGCCATATTCCATTCGTTCGGGTGCCGCAAAGATGTACAAGGACTTGAGGCAACACTATTAGTGGAGGAGGATAAAGAAAGATATAGTGGGGTTTGTATCTCGGTGCCTAAATTGTCAGCATGTGACACGAGCATCAGAGGTCGGGCGAATTTCTTTAGAGGCTTGAGATTACGAAGTGGAAATGGGAGCATATCACCATGGACTTCGTAGTTAGGCTCCCACGAACTTCAAGAAAGTTTGATGTTGTTTGAGTGATTGTGGATTGGTTGACCAAGTTTACGCATTTCATTCCAGTTTGGACTACTTATTCTTCGGAGTGGTTTGTTGAGATCTATATCCGTGAGATTATCCGCCTTCATGATTTGCCGGTGTCCATCAATTTAGATCGGTGCACAGAGTTTACATCGTAGTTTTGGAGAGCGGTGCAGTGAGAGTTGGGAACACAGGTTGAGTTAAGTATAACATTCCACCCTCAGACAGACGGATAGTCCGTGTGCACTATTAAGATATTGGAAGATATGTTACGCGCTTGTGTCATGTATTTAGGGGGCTCTTGGGATCAGTTTCTACCGCTTGCAGAGTTTTCCTACAACAGTAACTATCAATCGAGTATTCAAATGGCATTGTATGAGGCTTTGTATGGGAGACATTGTCGGTCTCTAGTTGGTTGGTTTTAGCCAGGTAAGGCTAGGCTATTGGGTACTGACTTGGTTCAGGATACTTTGGACAAGGTTAAGTTGATTCAGGATCCGGTTCGCAGGCGCAATCTAGACTGAAGAGTTATACCGACCAGAAGGTTTGCATTGTTGCTTACATGGTGGGAGAGAAGGTATTGCTCAGAGTTTCACCCATGAAAGGTGTTATGAGGTTAACAAAGAAGGGAAAGTTGAGCCTTCGGTATATTGGCCCATTTGATGTGCTTCAGAGGATTGGAGAGGTGGTTTAGAGGCTTGTATTGCCTCCTAGTCTGTCGAGTGTTCACCTAGTTTTTGATGTTTTTATGCTTCAGAAGTATTTCGCCAATCCGTATCATGTTTTTAATTCTGTACAATTCATTTAGATGGGGATCTGACATATAATGTGGAGCCGGTGGCCATTTTGGATCGGCAGCTTCAAAAGTTGAGGTCGAAGAATGTAGCTTCAGTTAAGGTGCAGTTGAGAGCTCAGCCAGTAGAGGAGGCTACCTTGGAGATCGAGCGGGAGATGCAGAGCAGATATCAACACCTATTTGAGACTACAAGTATGGTTCTTGACCCGTTCGAGGATGAACATTTGATTAATAGGGGAAAATGTAATTACCCAGTCGATCGTTTTGAATATTATATCCCATTTCCCCCATTTATTTCTTGTTTTGTGCTCACTTGTTGTTATGCGACTTGCAGGGATGGTCGGTTTAGTTTGTGGTGATGTTTCAGAATGTGTTGGGACACTTAGTCCCACAGTTGGAATCCTAGGTTGAAAGAGTTAACAAGATGTTGACTTATGAGTAAATGACTCTAGAATGGAATATTTATGGTTTCGATAGCTCTGTAGGGTAATCTTGGACTTAGGAGTGGGCGGATATTGATTTGGAAGTATGTAGGTGATTTTGGCTTGAATTGGTAAAAGTTGGAAAAAATAGAAGTTTGGAGAGTTGAGAAGTTTGCCGAGAGTTGACTTTATGGTTACTGGACTCAGATTTGGGTTTCAGAAGTTGAGATAGGTCTGTTGTGTCATTTATCACTTGTGTGCAAAATTTGAGGTAAATTGGAGTTGATTTGATAAGTTTCAACATAGATTGTAAAAGTTTGAAATTCATTAGTTTCATTAGGCTTTAATTGGGTTGTGATTCATGTTTTGATATTGTTTGATGTGATTTGAGTCCTCGACTAAGTTTGTATCGTGTTCTAGGACTTGTTGATATATTTGATTGAGGTCCCGGAGGCCTCGTGTGGATTTTAGATGGTTAATGGATCGAATTTGTCATAGGCGATATCCTGAAGTGCTTCAGGTCTGGTGTCATCACACCTAAGGAGGGATTGCCACAGGTGCGGAGCCACAGAAGTGGCTATGTGTGCACAGGTGCGAAAAGTGAGAATGCCCGCAGAAGAAGACTCAAACCTGCACGAAGTGTTCTGCAGCGGAGGTGGGTAGTGCGGCATGGATTGCAGAGGCGATGGGTTCTGAACGCAGATGGTCCCACAGATGCGAAAAGGGGACCACATGTGCTCATGGTCGGGTGTTTAGTAGGCTTCATAGAAACGACATTTTCCCCGCAAAAGTGGGATCATTGTTGTGACTCATGTATTCGCAGGTGCGAAATTCCTGGGCAGTGTATATATTAGAAGGGCTGTGAGATTTTATTCATTTCTGGTTTTGAAGGGGATTTCACTAGATTTTAAGAGGTAAGTCATTTTTGATCTTTTTTATTCATTAATATTGAATACCTATTGAATTCCCACCTAGTTTATATACTTATACGGTGGACTTTTGGACTGGGGACTGGAGAGTAAGATTTGGGGATTTGAGTGACAATTGGGTGTCGGAATATGGTAACCTTAGTATGGTTGGACTCGTGGTTGAATGGGTGTTCAGATTTGTAACTTTTGTTGGATTCCGAGGCATGGGCTTGAGATTGAAATTTTGAGTTGTCTTTTTGACTTTAGTTAAAGAACTTAGATTATTCATATGGAACTGATTCCTATAGCTCGTGTTGATTGTGGCTAGATTTGAGTTTCTCGAACGCCGATTCGCGAGGCAAGGGTTTGTTGGAGTAGAGATTTGTATATTTGGAGGTAAGTAACACTTCTAAACTTGGTTCTAAGAGTATTAATCCCTCAATTACGTGTTATGTGGTCGGTGTTGAGGTGACACACATACTAAGTGGCAGGCGTGTGAGCGTGCACCGTGGTAATTGTGACCGATCGATTCCGTTGTATTGTGTCGTCATCAGACCTTGTTTTTAGCCATGTGATCCCTATGTGTTAGAGTAATTGAGCTGCAATCCATGTTAGAAAACATATTTAGGCTATATTCTTATCCTGTTGAGACCCACCAGGGTTGTTTCCGCTGTTGAATTACTTGCTTAAATGGACATTTTGTACTTAGTCCCATTCATCATTTGCATAACATATCTTAGTCTCTATTACTATTTATTGTTGTATCATATATCATTGTTTAGGCTGATTGACATGAGATTTGGGAGCCCGAAAGACTGGAGAGATTGATGTCTTAGCTGGGGCCTAAGAGCCGTGTCGTGAGTGAGATTTGTGGATCGGACTGCACGTCGCAACATGCCTTCTTGGGTTTATATATATATATATATATATATAATGGATCGGGCTGCACACCGCAACAAGACCTATGGGATTTAAATGATGTTATGGGATCAGGCGTACGCCGTAGCAGGCCATATTGGCTTTGTATTAGTGCTTGGGCAGGATCCGCCGCTCCGTTGTGTGGCATACCAGTAATGAGCGCAGGTACCTTACAGTGCTGAGTAACTAAGTGTGATGAGCGAAAATTGAGACAATCAAATTGAGTACTCTGAGAATGTGAGTATGTGAGGTTTTCATTGTGTTGCATCACAGGTGACATGCACATTGACATGTGGATACAGAGATTTAATATTCCTCATTTCAGTCATAATTGGCATATTTTTTCTATATTAAGCTTAATTATTAAACATGAAAGCGTTTCATGTATTGTGTACCAACGGATTATGAGTTTCTTTGAGATATTATTGTCATTTTTCTTGTCATATATGTGTTGATACCCAATTTTTCCCTATGTATTTTGTACCCAAAATACTTCCAAAATAACATATATGTGCATGTGTTTGACATTTTTAATGATTTTTAAACAAATTTATGGCCCATTTTTACACCATAAAATTCAATAATTATTCCCAAAAACTTGCCATTTTAGAGAATAATTTATTTTATTCTCATATTTACATCTAAATATGGCTAACATTATTTTTTGCATATTTTTACAAATTCGTTTGATATTTTTAAAACTAAATTGCATGTAATTGCAATACTAGCCCTTTAAGATTTAATAGCATTTTTATAAATACAAACTGATCCCAATATTTTTAAATTAATATTTACGTATTATTTATTGACGCAGTGCCTTTAGTTTGCTTTTTAAATATTTTATTATTTTTATAAAATAAACGGAAAAACTGGAGATTTCAATTGTAACCTCAATTCCTTTAAATTTTAGCCACATTCCCATTTCAAGTTCAGCCAATTGCAAACCCAAATTGGGCCACCCCATTTCCAATCCCTTACCCATTAAACTAAACTGACCCGTGTCCCCTACTATCTGAGTCGTTGATCATTTTGATCGACGACCCAGGGTCATTCTTTCCTTTATAATTTCAAATGACTTAGCCCTTATTCTCATTTCACTTCGACCGCCGCCTCTGGTTCTTCTCATCTCTCTCGAACTCTCTCAACCACTGAAACCCTAGAAGTCTCCTACCCCCTCTCCGACCCAAAATCCAACGGAATCCATGGCTAATTTGGCCATGGATGATCTCTACTCCCCATCTCCTGCTCCTATACTCCTGTTCGCTGAAGATTCGAGGCTAGACTTCGAGGGTCTTCCTCTAGACCTTGGTCGATGCGAGATTCTTTGACCGTTTCCAGCCTTCCTCCGGTGTACCTTAGCCTTTAGAGCCTGGATTCAACCTTATTGGCTCAGATCCGTGCTCAAGACTTCTAAGCCTTCTCGTACTTTTGGGTTCTCAGAAACCCTAGCCTAATCGAGGTTCCTTTTCGCTTATTCTTTTAGATCTGTGCTAGATCTCTGCTATATTTGATGTTTTGAGTATTTTCCCTAAATTTTCTTTTTAAAATCATTGTTTTCTAAAAATTAGGGTTTCTAAAAGTCTTTTGATTCTTGTTGTTCTTTTCTTTTAGATGTTTGTATTATGCTCGTATGTTTTCCTCCTCTATTATGAATGTATTGTTTTCTCACACCATTAGTATGTTTTCTTTTAATTCTTCTACCATGCGTAATTACTACTGTGTTTCTCAATGTTTTGATTTTTGTAAAATATGTTCGTGTTCAATGTCAAGCATGCTTCATCTGTTCTGTTTAAACCCCCATCTTTCGTAAGTTCAAAAGTCGTCTGAACATGTTTTCATGCCTTATAATGGTTTTTGTTTCCTTAATTGTTTATGTATTTGCCTGATTCTCACGAGACTCCCTGAGTCTATTCACTTACCTTCTCGTTTCTGTTTTTGATTCGATGTGGAAACCCTAGAATTTAGGGGGTGTTTCTTGGTTAATCGAATTAGGGTTCCACTTTGGGGACACTGTATCTTCAGAATCACCATGAGTCTATAGTTGAACTCGTATTATTTTGTTTATAATTCTGAGCACTTCAATATTAAACCCTTCTGTTTGAAGTGTTTGTTTTATATGTGAGAAACTCCTCTTCCAAATTTTTGGTGATTGTTTGATTGATTTTGAATCCCTTTGACAGGGTCTTGACTGATTTCCACTGATTTCTTTGGTTAAGCCCTCTTTACCTATTTCTATTTTAGTTCATTCGATTTAAAACCCGACATGTCGATGTTGTTTATTGTTTGATTGATTCCCTTTCCTTTTTGCTTTGCAAATCAAGTACTATCGAACTCTTTCCTTAAATAAGTTCTGTGTATTTACCCTTTTTGCTACTTTGAAAGGTTTTAACCAAATGTCTCTTTCCTTAACTGGTTTTACCCGTCGTAATCAGAAACCCTTAACTAAAGGGAGACAGATTTAAATGATATTGCCTTTCCTTTCTTATTTATTTTCCTTCCCTATAAAATGGACTGTCCTTCTGCACTTTTAAAACACATAGACACTCCCAATTCAATAATTTCTCGACATTACTTCTGCATTTGAAAAAATACAACTTTTCTGCACTCTTTCACAATCAAATTACTTTTCCTACTTATAGTATCTCCGTTTTCTACTTACCTTCTTAAGTATTCTTGAGTTCTCTCTTGAACTCTCAAGTGTCCTACTGCAAAACTTAATACTGCTCCTGCTGATCTCTTGCTGTTTGCTTACTCTGTTGTTTTGCTATTCTAGTACTTTGCATTTGGTATGTCATTCTTATTTAAATAATCCCTCTTTACTATGTGTTTATTCCATAGCTTGTTATGCTTTCTTTCACCATGTGTTATGTTTCTAGTTTGTTATGCCTTCCCTCATCATGTTTATGCAAATCTGTATGCTTTTTTCTTATATGAATCCCTTCCCTTTCACCCCTTTGTATGAGAGTACAGTTCCAGCCATGGAAGCATTTTGTTATTGCTGCCTATGACTTTGAACTAGGTTTTTTTGAATCCTTTACTCAAATAAATTCCCACTTCTCTTTTCCCTTTATGTGTTGAGCCTGACTTGAGTCTGGTGATGCCCTCATCTCCATCTAGACTCAGGTATGACCTTTAAGGTCTGCTCTTAACTTATTTGGACCAACAAATGGGCAGGGGTGTGCCAGCCTACACCTATGGCTGGGTATGACCACCATTTGTTATGGTTCCCCAATCACTTTGCACTTACTCTTAGCTATTAAGTTCTGCCCCTTTCTTGCAAGCCATGCCTTGGGATCCTTGAGCTCCCTCTGAACTTGGATGCCTGAGGGCTAGCTATACCATACTGCACTATTCTAATTCTAATGGTATCCTGAGTGTAAGCACTGCCGGGAATCCTTGAGATTCCTTGGAACTTTGAAACGCTTTCGATAAGAGAAGGCTTTGGAAATCTGGATTCCGAAATGTTGTTAATCACATATTATTAGGCATTTAGTTTAATTTAGGTACCTTGGATGCAACTGTTGGTTTTTAATGTATTTTATATTTTTCTTTCTTCTTTTCTGGTTCTGTAATAATTTGTATAAAAGAATTTTGGGGAATATAGTAAAAGGGTGTGGGAGGGGTTTTACTTTCTTGCATCAATAAAGGGTAGATATCATGTCTATAGGGTTTTATTATTTAATTATGCTACAAGCCATCTAGATATCATGTCTATAAGGTTTAACGTTTAATCACGCTACAAGCCACCTAAATACCATGCCTATGTGGTTTAATGTTAATCATATTGCAAACCATTAGAAATCTTGTCTATATGACCTTAACGTTCATGTAAATCAATGCATATAGAAATTATGTCTTTGGGATTGCATACTCATTAGGAAAACTTTAGGGCTACTTAAACAATCATCTTTCATCAGTTCCATAACAAGTCTAAAAATCAAATATAGATGTCAAACCTATAAGATCTTGCATCAAACTCGACTAATTCGTTTTACGCAATACGAATCTGCTAATTGGTCCTTAAGCATCCTAATTCAGTAACATTTTCAAAAGCCACGACCTTTTAGTAAAATTTCTGAACCAGTATACTTTTAGTTCATCAAATCTACATCCTTTTTGAAACAGTTTCTCTTTTAACGTCCCGCTTAAACATTTTCTACTAAAATTTGCTCTTCTTGAACTCATCTCGTTAATATAGTTCTGCAATTCGCTCTTTTCCTAAAGAAATTCTGCCTTCTTCTCTGAAATTCTTTACAACTATATTTAGGCAATCTACCTACCTTTCTTTAACACTCAGTTTTTAATTTATGCAATCTACACTATCTTTTCAAAACTCTTCTGCAATTACTTCTTTATGAAACCAGTGCTTTTCTAAAATTATTCGCTTAAAATACCTTAACTTCTGACAGTTGGATCCGGATTGCCTAATGTTGACTTTCTATCTAAATACATGTGTTAAACCAGTCCGCTTCGCTGTTTAAGTTTAATTTAATGACCAAATCAGTATGTGCTAAGACATGCTAACTAAGTGTTGTTTGATAAAGGGGTTAACTTGAGCCTTACTTATCTGCTTTGTTCATCCCTACATTTGCTACTTGTTTTTGTATGTCGCAATTAGAATTTTAACCTTTGAACTCCATATATGCCTACATCCCCTTCTTTCCCCTTTAGGACTAGAAGTCCTGATACCCCGGGACTGATAAGCTTTCAAACTTATTTGTGATCTTTATGTGCAAACTTTGCTGGTTTACTTTATCTTCTTAAAGTCACAAATTATAGCATGGTCGGGAACCACGCTAGTGGATCTTGGGGGGTTCCAAACACTTTCTTCTCGAGATAATTTCTAAGCCCTTACCCAAACTCTGGTTTACCTTCTTTTCAAAACTCTTCATCTCTTTAAAGTATCCTAATGCACTATAATCATTAGGTGGCGACTCTCCAAATGCAAAACCCAATTCTCACAAGAGAATAAAGAGTCGTCCTCCCATAATATTGTATACCCGATTTCCGAACTCTCTGTCGAAATGAAAAAGGGGACGTCTACAGCATGGCGACTCTGCTGGGAATTTCTTTAGGCTTTTTACCGTTACATGCTTTAGTGGCTTTATTTGCTTCATTAATTGCCTTTATTTCTTGCCTTTAATTATTTCATCACGAAACTAACTTGGCTCTTCATGTCTTTTATTTCCTTCAACTATTTTCAATTACTGCTTTACTATTTCAATACTGTTGTATTTTCGAGCATTTATTGTAATCATTTATCTTATGTACGTGAAAATACCTTTTAGTTTGTTTCATTCTTATAATTGCATCTTCAACATCATACTCCACTTGTTCCAAAACAAATACTATAGCAATGCTTATAATGAGTGGTTGTGCTCTTCTGATATTATAATCCTTAAATTTGGCAAAGGCATATTTGCGGTAAAACCAGTCGATCAACGGTGTAGTAGACGGTTCCGCGTCTTTCCCTCTTGAGTTGTCCGCTCAAGGATACTTGTCTAACACTTCAAAAATAGAAACCTTACTCTGTTAAACTGTTCATACATCATGGTCAAACCTAGCCGAGTTAGTTATGCTGTCCGTATAATGACTCATTAAGATAGCCTAGTCCAAAGTCCATGGGGTTTCCTGGAAACCCAAACGGACACCCCCATGTTATGAGCATTTATTTGGAGAACTAAATGCCTTTATGCTAATTATTGATTCAAATAGTCAAGTCTTGGTCTAACCCTTTTCTTTGCAGAAAATGAGGCACGAAGTCCCTAGATTCGGTATGATAACCAAAATTCACCCATGGCTGCTAAACTGGTGGGAGGACCTTCATGCCAGCGATCAGAACGTTGTCCGCATGTACTTAGGGAATTTGCCTTCACTTATGGAAATATAGCTTGACAACAAAAACTAGAGGCTGCAACTCTGTTCTGGGATAGTGATTAGTTGGTGTTTCGCTTTGTGGATTTGGAAATGAATCCATTACTGGAAAAAATAGGGGGTCTAGCTGGTATTCCTTGGGAGACTCCGGGTCTGCTTATGCCGGAAAATCGCAAAAGTAGAGAGTTTCTTAATATGATGGGACTCAAGAAAAATTCGGATCTGGCTTTGTCTGAAAAGCTCCTACATACGATTTGACTACTTGTACGAGAGATATGGCCATAGCAAGTCCTACCGCACCTACACCGATGAGTTCGCCCTTACCTCCTTAGGGCATATTCACAGAAGGGGTTTTGTCTTCATGTTCTATTTCCTGGGGATGATAATATTTCCTATGGGAAGGCTAGGATCCACACCAGACTATCCATGGTAATCAGGACCTTAATGGAAGGGATCAACGGGCAATATTTCAGCATAGAGCCCATGATCATTGCTGAAATCTATCGAGCCTTCCTCATACTCATCGATATGAGGGGAACTCATCCTTATGTCCCTCTCCGAGCCATGAGGCAAGCTGGAAGGAAGCATATCATACCAAGTGTAGATAAAATGAGTCACTTCAGGGCCGACTTTCAGGATAATGATAGCGCTCACCGATGTTACACTCAACATATGTTGTGTTGCAAACTCGTCTTGGGGAAAGAACCTATTGAGGCAGACATGTATCATGCAGGATGCGTGCCACACTACTCGGGTTGATTGGAAGACAATCACACTGGTTTGGGTCATCCGAGGTTCATCCGAGGTCACATGCTTATTGATGAAAAGGTTGAAGCACAAGTTAAGTATAATCAATTGCGCAAAAGAATTCGGGAATGCGAAAATGAACACCAGGAAATACATGAAGCTCACCAGAAAATGATCGACGAGTGGAAGGACATGGTTGTCAACATCAACAAGAGGTTAGGGTATCTGGAATGAGGTCTAGCAGAGTTGGAAGGGAAGTTCTTGAAGAGGATTGACGACTGCCAAAATGCCGAGGGAAGTGCAAGCGGGAATCTGTACCGAGCCTATCCGCTACTAGGACTACGCGAGTTGATGCAGCTGTACGGGGGAGGCGAGAATACTGAATCTGGGTAAGGTCCTTATGGGACCAAGTATTTAGGATCTTTTATTTCCTGATTTCATAATGTAATTAAGCTACGGGCCACTAGTGACGTCTTTAGTTCCATTATTTCAAATTGCATTTTTAGACTCGTCTTATTTTTATCAATAAAATGAGGCATTTAGCATTATAAGTTCTCCAAATTTAATTTTTCGCTAGGCCTACCTCGAGCACAACGAGGCACCCAAATTAGAAAATAATTTATATTCATGCTCAACGTGTTTAAATATTGCAATATTCTCTTTCTCAGAATCCACACTAACTTTTTACCTTTTTATTTTTCTCTCTTTTACTTTTATTCCCCTCCCCAAAGGTTAGTTCGTGCATTCTGGCACCATCAGCATACTCAACAAGATCCAAGGGCCCTCTACCTCCTCCTGCTCCTTCGAGTCCTATAAAAAACAAGAGCAAAGGAAGAATGGGAGACGCCAATGCTAGAAAGGAAATTGAGGAGACTTCTCAGAATCTCCAATTACCAAGGGGGATGCTGCTCATTGAGCAAACATTGCTAAAATTTCGAGACGAATTGGACCAAGTTTGAAACTTGGAAAGCCTATCAATCAGTTTTGCCACTCCTGATGTTAATTCCCAGAACCCCGTACCTCCACAAAATACCCCGAAACCACCAGTACAACCCCCCCACGCCCAAGTCTGCAACACATGCAATAACTCTCCACTACTCATTCCCGAACCGCAAAACACCACAAACGACCACATCCACAACAATCCCATATTTGTAGACACTATCCCCCACTATACCCAGCCAATATCATGTGCATCTGAAGCAGACAACAAAGACTCCCTCATCAGGAATTTGGCCACTGAACTCAAGAAGATAACTAGCCAGGTCTAGGATGTCGAAGGTAGCAAAGGCGTTGATGGGCTGAACTATGAAGATCTTTGTGTTCAGCTAGATGTTGAACTTCCGAAGGGGTAAATACCTCCCAAGTTTGAAATGTTCAACGGTACAGGTGATCCCTGGGTCCATCTGAGAATGTATTATGATAAGCTAGTAGGAGTTGGAAAGGACGAGAAAATCCACATGAAGCTGTTCATGAGGAGTCAGAAAGGCGACGCCTTATCTTGGTACATCAGCCGAGATTCAAAGAAATGGACAAGTTGGGTGAGCATGGCATCCGACTTTATGGATCGATTCGGGTTCAATACAGAGAATGCACCGGATGTGTGTTATATCCAGAATTTGAAGAAGTAACCCACAGAGACCTTTTGCTGAGTATGCTACTTGTTGGAGGTTAGAAGCTGCTAAGGTCAGGCCGACCTTAGAGGAAGAGCAGATGAACATGTTCTTTGTCCAGACTCAGGATCCGCAATACTATGAGAGGTTAGTGTTGATAGAAGGTCAGAAATTCTCCGACATCATCAAGTTGGGAGAAAGAATTGAGGAAGGTATAAAAAATGGT
Source organism: Nicotiana benthamiana (assembly GCA_034376525.1). Classification (NCBI taxonomy): domain Eukaryota; kingdom Viridiplantae; phylum Streptophyta; class Magnoliopsida; order Solanales; family Solanaceae; genus Nicotiana; species Nicotiana benthamiana. Next base: position 128,140,123 of record CM067339.1, on the reverse strand, counting down.
ATGGTCACTAATCTCGAAGCATTACATGCCACCAACAAAGCTTTACAGTCTGGTGGCACGTCAAATAAAAAGGACGTGAATTCCGTGATGGCTACGCAAAGAACGAAATCCCCAATGAAATAGAAAACATATCCCTCAACTCCACTCACATATCAACCTTTCCTAAATTACCAATCACTCTCGCCCACATACCAAATTCCACCATCCACCTACCAATCATCTCCACCTCCACCGCTACGTATCAACCCAGTTTACCAAGATATTCCCAACCCGCACCTATGTACCAAGCCTATAATGCCCAACCTTCACACTATCAGTCACCACCCACCCACTAAAATATTCCTCGACCAAGACTAAATTTCGACCGGAAACCTCCAAGAAAATATACCGCTATCGCCAAACCAATTGACCAACTATATGAAAGACTCAAAGCATCCGGTTATGTTACACCTCTCCTAGCCATATCTCCAAAAAATCCCTCCCAATGGATCAATCCGAATAAAACCTGCGCATACCATTCCGGAATGAAAGGCCATATCATCGGTGAATATCACTCATTGAAAGATAAGATTCAGACCTTGATTAATAATAAGGTCACTATAGAAAAGGAGCCAGCTCCAAATATCTGTAACAACCCTTTGCCTGACCACAAGGGCAGAGGCATTCATATGATGGAGATTGAGAATGATTGGGACCCTAAGAGGACGATTGGATTGATTGCCAAAGGAGATGAAATGAAAAAGCCGACAATCACCCTCAATCCATTTATTGTCCAGATCAAGCCCTCTGAGGGCGATAAGGTAAATTTTTCCATACCACTTGAGTTCGAAGTACCTCCTACAAAGGCGCCAGGACCAATTGTGGTCGAGTTCGGAATTCCAAAGGCACATGCGCCATTTGAAGTTGTTGTATTACCTCAAAGGGTGCCAATTCTAGTCATAGTGATAGATGTGAACCCATTCAACTCAAACGCTATACCCTGGGATTACACAACTGAAGCTATGAGAAGAGGGAAAACAAAAATCGGAGAAACGATCGCCGCACAGGGCATGACCAGAACATCCACGGTATATATTCCGGAACATTTAGCCGAGTCCAGTAAGAAAGCCTCTGGACGGCCTGTTGATACTGGGCTTGATGACCTTTAGAGAAAGATACAAGCTAAAAAATACTCGGTTGTTGAGCAACTAAACAAAACACTAGCACAGATTTCCATCCTGGCTCTTCTGCAAAGCTCTGAGGCACACAAGAATGCTCTGATGAAAATATTACGTGAGGCTTATGTTCCCAGCAACATAACTGGGGGCCAAATGGCGAATATGGTAAACATGTATTGGAAAGTCACAAGATCACCTTCCACGAGGATGAGCTACCAGAAGGACTTAGTCACAACAAGGCATTGCACATCACTGCGCAATGCGAAGATGATTTCATCTCCAGGATCCTGGTTCACGGGGGATCCAGCCTTAACATTTGTCCACTAATAACCCTCAGGATATTGGATAAGGGTTTGCATGAGATCAAAGATGGAGCTATCAATGTTAAAGCCTTCGATGGGTCCCAAAGGTCCACCGTTGAATAAATCAGCATGTGCTTGCAGATGGGACCAACTTGGTTCGATGTCGACTTTCAAGTGATAGACGTCCCAGCGTCCTACAATCTATTATTGGGACGACCCTGGATCTACGCCACTGGGACTGTGGCATCAACCTTGCATCAAGCAGTGAAGTTCGAATGGAATCACTAGGAGGTGATCATTCACGGCGATGGTAGCAATCCTATATATAGTCGCCAGACCATTCCAATGATTGGAGGTAGAAGAAGAATAGACGGAGAGACATACTTGTAATTACATCAATGATGTATACTTTACCTCTTATGTTTATAGTCGACGGGCTAATGTAAATCAAATACCAAAACTTTCTCTATATAGATCTCTCATCACTAGATAAACCTTTTACAAATTTAGAGATTATGAAAACTTATTTTTCATTCAAACCCTTTAAAGCTCCGGGTCCGGATGGCCTTCACCCTTTTTCTTTCAAAAATATTGGAAAGTCATAGGGAATTCTATTACCAATCTATGCAAAGAAGCTTTCATTAACGGATATATTCCAGAAGGTATAAATGACACTTTCCTTTGTCTTATACCCAAAATACCTAATTCTAATAATCTAAAAAACTTTAGGCCAATTGGGATCTGTAACACTATTTACAAAATCATCACAAAAGTAATTAAGAATCGTTTTAAGCCCTTTTCAGATAGTCTTACTAGTCCTCATCAGGCCAGCTTTCTAAAGAATAGAAATGCTTGCGATAATGCTATCATAATACAAGAATTGATGCTAAAATGAATACTTATAATGGTAAGCATCATAGTATGCTACTGAAGATTGATTTAGAAAAGGCTTTTGACCGTCTTGAGTGGTCCTTTGTACATAGAACCCTCAACTTCTTTAAATTCCCTCCTATAGATGAATAAGCTTATTATGAACTATATCTCCACTTCTAAAATATAAATCTTAGTAAATGGGAATAGAACTTTGTTTTTTGAACCTAATAGGGGTATGAGACAAGGTGACCCATTATCCCCGTATATTTTCATCCTTTTCTTGAAATGCTCAGTTGCCTCATAAATCATAAAGTTGATGTAGGAGCTTGGAGTCCCATAAATATAGGTAGTAAGAATTTATATTTGTCCCACTTTTTCTATGCGAATGATCTTACTTTACTAGAAAAAATTGATGACAAATCCATTAATACCATCAAGTAATGCTTAGATCTCTTTTGCAAATTATCTAGCCAATCGATTAATAAATCGAAGTCCAAAATTATTATTTCTAAAAAGTGTCCTTTACAAATTGTGACGAAACTGGAAAGTGCTTTTAATATGCGATCTAGCTTTATTTTTGAGAAATATCTTGGTTTTCCCATAACAAACATAAAGCGTAGAGCAAAAGACTTTCAATTTGTAATTGACAATATGGTGTCTAGGTTGGGAACCTGAAAAGCACAATTTTTTAAACATGGCAGGCCGAACAATCTTAGCTCACTCTTGCCCAAACTCCATGCCTAGTCATGTTATGTAATACACTTTGTTACCAAGTAAAACACTTAACACAATTGACAAGATTCAGAGAAACTTTATTTGGGCCTCTAGTGTTAAGGATAAGAAGTTACATCTGATTAATTAGGACTCTATCACTAGACTAAAAAAGGATGGGCGTTTGGGCATTAGAAAGGCTAAAAGCAAAAATCTAGTATACCTCACTAAACTGTCTTAGAGACTCCTAAATAACACAAAATATCCTTGGGCAAACCTGATTATCACTCTTTATGGTCATAAAAAACCAACTTCAAAATCCTCCTTCATTTGGTCAAACATTTTAAAAGGTTGGGATATTTGTAACAAGGGAATTACTTGGGTCCCCCATACTTGCTCTAGCGTGAGTATATGGAATAGTAGGTGGATCAATAACACCCCCTCTCTCCGTCAATGTATTTCTGGTCCTCTAACAAAAATTGATGATATGCTCACCATCAAGAATTTTTGGACCAATAATAATTGGAACCTTTCTAACCTCTCAATGCCCCTTGATGTAAACCTGTCTTATAAAATAAAGGCCACCGTCCCTACCACAAACAATTATGATATACCCACTTGGTCACTGAATACAAACGTGATGTTTACAACTAAATCATGCTATTCGATTATTGAGGACACTCCAAGCACCAATGGAGATTTCATGTGGATTTGGAATCTTAGGTGTCCAAACAAGCAAAAAATTCTACTTTGAAAATGCTTGCACGGAAAGCTACCTGCTAGAAACCATCTGAAGCACATAGGTATTAACATTGATCCTATATGCTCCTTTTGTAGAGCACAAAAGGAAACTATATACCACATCTACAAAATGCCCTGCAGTTAGTAATCTATGACTCCAACTAGGTTTAGATACTAAAGCACCAGTAACAAGTCAGCATTGACTAACTAGGGTAAGAGACCACAACCCCACACTCGCAAATTTGATTGTAGATTGGGAAGAACTATTTCCCTTTGTTGTTTGGTATATCTGGACAACTAGGAATAATAATCTCTTCAACAACTTCACCAACAAACCTAGTATCCATCATACTATTAGTCTGGCAGTGCAATATAAGGTTTTCACTTCAAATGAACAAATCCGCCATGAATTCACATCTATTAATTTTGTCTGGAATAAACCGCAAAAAAGTTATTTAAGCTTAACATAGATGGCTCCTTCATGGCAAAAGACTCAACAGGTGAAATTGGTGGCACTATTAGAAATAATAAAGGACATTGGTTAGTTGGTTTTCATAAAATGGTTCCATGCTTCTCACCAGTCCATGCAGAACTACTAGCCCTAAGTCAAGGCCTTGCCCTAGCCAAAACACAAGGACTCACGAATATGGAAATAGAAATGGATTCGACAGACGGCATAAAATATTTGGAAAATGGGTTGTTTTTTCTTGACAATCTCATCTTTGAATGCAGGTCGCTAATGCATCAGTTGAGAGTTCCAACAATCAGTCACACATTCAGGGAGGCCAACAAACTGGCATACAAGAGGGCTAGAGAAGCGCTCAGCAATGTCAGGGATCTTAATATTATGTATTATTCCCGTTGTTTAAGCTTAACATAGATGGCTCCTTCATGGCAAAAGACTCAACATGTGAAATTGGTGGCACTATTACAAATAATAAAAAACACTGGTTAGTTGGTTTTCAAAAAATGGTTCCATGCTTCTCACCAGTCCATGCAGAGCTACTGGCCCTAAGTCAAGGCCTTGCCCTAGCAAAAACACAAGGACTCACGAATATGGAAATAGAAATGGATTCGACAGACGCCATAAAATATTTGAAAAATGGGTTGCTTTTTATTGACAATCTCATCTTTGAATGCAGGTCGCTAATGCATCAGTTGAAAGTTCCAACAATCAGACACACATTTAGGGAGGCCAACAAACTGCCACACAAGATGACTAGAGAAGCGTTCAGCAATGTCACAAATCTTAATATTATGTATTATCCCCCGCCCTTTTGTAGAGGATATCCTACATTCTGATATGTGAGGAAAAACTTATGCTATTAAAAATTAAACAGTGATGTCTGCTATAATTTTTTATAAAATACAAAAATATCCTACGTAATATGGTGTGTAATAGCCAAATGATAAATACCTCTACGGATGGTTATAACTCTATGAACCATATTATTATCTAATGTAGATCCATATTCTCAAAAAAATAAGTTGGCCAAACAAACATGTCCTATGTAGAAGAAAAAGAGAGAGAAAACAAAACTGAAGAGGAGCTCGTCGTGTCCTTTCGCTTTCCCCCTCGCTAATGTAGACGAAATGAAACCCTAGTTATCTCCGTTTCTCCAACTCACTCTCTCCCTACACACGCACACCAATAATAAGAGCTTGGCCTTGTTCTTCTCTCTCGATTCCCCAATTTCCAGAACTTTCGGTGGTTGTTTTCTGTAATTGAATCATTCATTTCTCAGAACATATATACGCATGAATTTAGAAGCATAGATAAAGAAATGTATAGAGATCGACGAGGCGGTGGAGGACCGTTTGATTTGAAGCGAATAATCAACGTTGCACTGGATAAGCAATTGGAGAAATCTTCAGCGGCACATACATCCAGAGCGTTGAAGGAGAAAGCTGTTCCGTCCACGTCAGCTGTTATAACTGGAAAATCGCATCATCGTAAATATGAATCAGCATATTGATACTCTTTCTTCTTCTACTCTCACCGCCAAAAACAAGTGCTCTGATGGTATGTAAAAGTGTTACTCTTTCCGTCTCCCACATCATGTGACTGTGTTTGATTGACCATGGAGTTTAAAAAAAAAGAATACTTTAGATGGTTTGATTGACTATGTAAATTTTCTTTTGGAGTTCCAGTTGGCTATCATTTTTCCCATTCCAAATTACACATCTAAAATGGTTTTGAAATTGATCCAAAACAATCTTCTTCCAAAGCATATGGCTTTCTGGATGTAGATGATGATATCTACACAAATGGATACTATACGTATATATGCGTATATATCTTCTTCCAAAGCATATGGCTTTCTTGGACAGGTGACTATTTTACCGGCGAGGATTTTCGGCAAGCCACAGTACGCCCGGTGACTCCCGTCCAGACTCGCAGCAGGACGCAATAGAACTACACGAAGCTTCAGGAAAACTTGGGCGCATCAAAGCATACTTTCAGGTTTTTCCACCGGGAGTTGGTACCTCCCGCTCTCTTGTTTACTTTATGCACCTTTTTACGTATTTTAGCTAGCATCTCGAGTGAGGTCTATTCTGTTGCTATCTAGTTTGCACTTGTTTGCGTATTTCGCTATAGTGCGTGTGTGTGCAACTGTTCCCCATAGTCGGTTGGAGGGATAGTGGCAGCGGCGGGGGATGATAGCGTAAGGTCATGTCCTCGGGGGGTGGGGGTGGTGGCGGGAGTGAGTAGGGGAGCAGGGGGTGGTCCTGCGGGTAGGGCGGGAGGTAAGGGTGGGAAGAGGGTAGCGGACGCCCATAGATTAAGGATTGGGTCGTGGAACATAGGCACTCTGACGGGTAAGTCCATAGAGTTGGCGAAGGTTCTCCAGAGGAAGAGGGTTAACATAGCGTGTGTCCAGGAGACTAGGTGGAAAGGATCGAAGGCGAGGAATGTAGATGGGTTTAAGCTGTGGTATTCTGGGGTCGTGAGAGGTAAGAATGGAGTGGGCATCTTGGTAGATACGGACCTAAGGGAGTCCGTGGTCGAGGTTAGGCGAGTGAATGATAGGTTAATGTCTATTAAGGTGGTTATTGGGGGTTGCGTCCTCAACGTCATCAGCGCTTACGCGCCGCAAGCGAGCTTAGACGAGGACGCTAAGAGGCGCTTTTGGGAGGACTTGGATGATCTGGTGAGTAGTATTCCCCAATCTGAGAAGTTAGTTATTGGAGGGGACTTTAATGGTCACATCGGGGCTGATGCTGGTGGCTATGATGAGGTGCACGGTGGCTTCGGCCTTGGGGTTAGGAACGGAGGAGGCACTTCGCTGCTTGATTTCGCCAGGGCTTCCGAGCTTCTGATTGCGAACTCGACATTTCAGAAGAGGGAGGAGCATTTGGTCACCTTCAAGAGTTCGGCGGCGAGGACTCAGATTGATTACATCCTCATCAGAAGGAGCGATAGGGGTATGTGCAAGGACTGCAAGGTTATTCCGGGAGAGTCTCTTTCAACTCTTCATAGACTCCTAGTGATGGATGTCGGTCTCTGGGTGAAGAGGAAGAAGAGGGGCGCTCGAGGACAACCGCGGATTAGATGGGGTGCTTTGACTAAGGAGAAAGCACAGGAGTTGGAAAGGAGGTTAGTTGAGGGCGGAGCTTGGAGAAGTTCTGGGGAAGCGGACGCTATGTGGACAGTGACGGCGAACTTGGTTAGGGGGTAGCACGGGACGTGATCGGGGTAGCCAAGGGATATTCAGGCAGACATCAGGGTGATTGGTGGTGGAACGATGTAGTCAAAGGAAAAGTGGAGGTGAAGAAGGCGGCGTTCGCTAGGTTGGCAGGGAGCACAAGCGAGGAAGAACGGAGAGTGAACATGGTGATCTACAAGGTGGCGAGGCAAGAAGCAAAGATGGCAGTCACGGAAGCTAAAGACGCGGCATTCGGTCGCATGTATGAGGAACTAGGGGAGAGAGGCGGGGATAAGAAGTTATTCCGGTTAGCTAAAGCAAGGGAAAGGAAGACACGTGATCTAGACCAAGTTAGGTGTATCAAGTGCGAGGATGGTATAGTCCTGATGGAGGAATCTCAAATCAAACAGAGGTGGCAGGCGTACTTTCGGGACTTACTTAACGAGGATGGGGATCGTAACATAGAGCTAGGGGAGCTGGGGCATTCAGAGCAACATAGAGACCTTGGGTACTGCAAGCGCATTAGGGTGGAGGAGGTCATGGGGGCTTTACGTAGGATGGTAGGGGTCGAGCGACCGGGCCTGACGAGATCCCGGTGGAGTTCTGGAAGTGCATGGGTAAGTCGGGAGGGGAGTGACTCTCCAGGTTGTTCAATGCGATCTTCAGGACCAAAAGGATGCCGGATGAGTGGAGGTGGAGTACAGTAGTGCCCTTGTACAAGAACAAAGGGGACATCCAGTGCTGCAACAACTATAGGGGTATCAAATTAATAAGTCACACGATGAAGGTTTGGGAGAGGGTGATTGAGGCGCGGGTGAGGGAGGTGACATCTATATTTGGGAACCAGTTCGGTTTCATGCCGGACCGCTCCACTACAGAGGCTATCCACCTTGTCAGGCGGCTGGCGGAGCAATTCAGGGATAAGAAGAAGGACCTACACATGGTGCTTATCGACTTGGAGAAGGCGTATGACAAGGTCCCAAGGGAGGTGCTATGGAGGTGCTTGGAGACGAAGAGCGTGCCGGAAGCCTACATCAGAGTAATCAAGGACAAGGGGATGTGCCTTGGTGTATGCTATTTGCTGATGACATAGTATTGATAGATGAGACGAGGGTCGGTGTTAATGAAAGGTTAGAGGTATGGAGACAGACTCTCGAGTCTAAAGGTTTCAAAATAAGCAGATATCTTGGGTCCGTGATTCAGGGGGACGGAGAGATTGACGGGGACGTCACTCATCGTATAGGAGCGGGGTGGTCAAAGTGGAGGCTTGCATCAGGAGTCCTGTGTGACAAGAAAGTTCCACACAAACTCAAGGGGAAATTCTATAGAGCCGTGGTTAGACCTGCGATGATGTATGGGGCGGAGTGCTGGCCCGTGAAGAACTCGCATGTTCAGAGAATGAAGGTTGCGGAGATGAGGATGCTTAGGTGGATGTGCGGACACACCAGGCTAGATAAGATTAAGAATGAAGTTATCCGAGAGAAGGTGGGGGTGACCCAAGTGGATGAGAAGATGCGAGAAGCGAGGCTGAGGTGGTTCGGGCATGTGCAGAGAAGAAGTCCCGATGCCCCGGTGAGGAGCTGCGAGCGGCTGGAGATTGTTGGTGGTCGGCGAGGCAGAGGGAGGCCTAAGAAGTATTGGGGAGAGGTGATTAGGCAGGACATGACTAGAATGCAGGTTTCCGAGGACATGACCCTTGATAGGAAAGTCTGGAGGTCTAGAATCAGGGTTGTAGGATAGGGGCTCCTAGAGTTTTTCGTACGCCTCATCCAGGATTGGGTGTGGGTCAGCAGGGTTACCCATAGATGATTTGTGTTAGCTTATATCCCCCCTATGGCTGTTAGTTATGGTAGTTACTGTATGATATTCTTGCATGCGATTGTATTTATGTTTCGTATGTGTAGATAATTTTTACGCTATTTACGCTATTTCTGCTGGAGTTACTAATGCTTTATTGTTTTTGTTTTTTTTTTGTCTTTGTTTTTGTTTTATTGTTGTTTTTCCTTTTATCCTATGAGCCGGGGGTCGATTGGAAACAGCCTCTCTGCCCTTTCGGGTAGGGGTAAGGCTTGTCTACATATTACCCTCCCCAGACCCCACCTGGTGGGAGTATACTGGGTAGTTGTTGTTATATCCTAGGTATTCCCTTTTTGTCATATGGCTTATGTTTTTTTTTTCCAGTTAAAGCTTGATATTCATATATAGCAAAAGATGTACAACTGTTCGTACTAGTAGCTGGTTGGACAGTCAGCTACTAATTCTATTTACATTTCAAGTCTATGTAACTACCAAAAGAAGCACAAAAATCATATGTATTTGAATTCCAGTGAGTAAAGACAGAAAAACAGTTATGGAAAGCAGTTGAGTTGTCGTAAACCGATCTGCCAGCTTCTACTATGTCTCCCACGAATGTGAAGAAGTAATGCAATCTCTCTAGTAGTTCTATCTTCATCGTATGCCACGTTCTGAAATCGTATTTTGTTCCTCGACTTCCATATTAAAGCTACGACATGTACAAAAGCAGCAGCAATGATAGCATTTCTCCATGCACGACTACGAGTTTTACTGCATATCCATTCCAGTTCACTGTCCCAGTCAAGGATCTGTCTCGAACTGCCCAGCCAACAACAAATTCTAGGCCATAAACTCTTAGTAACGCAACATTCGAAATATAGGTGCTGGAAGGTTTCCACCCGTTGGTTGCAAAACACACACAGCGAAGGAATTTGAATACCATAGTTGGCTAATCTATCCACAGTAGGTAACCTTCTTTGGGCAGCCAGCCAAGCAATAAATTTATGTCGAGGCAGGACATTTGTAACTAAAAGTAAATTCCTCCGGTTGACTCTATCAAACCTAGGGAGCATACCAATATACATTTTCTGGATTTGAAATTTGTCGAGGCAACATACAGCCTTGAACCTGTCAGCAAGTGAACCTTGCAGCTGCTGGTTTGCCATAAGATCATCTCTGCATTGTATGATTTTCCTGATGACCCAGGCAGCTTGCTTGGGTGCATTTACTGTGCCATTGGCCATTGGCACAGTAAATGGCTTATGTTTTTCATATAAATATTCAGACCAAATGACTCTATGAAATTACATTATCTGCATGAATATGTAAAGGGGGCTCCTTTGGCATTATTCTCAAAAAGCGACTTCTTTGGCACTTCTCAGTAGAGTCTTAGATGGATCTATTTTCCTTAGTTAAGGTTTTATTTCCTGATAGAATGCATTTTACTTGGCTGGAATAATAGAAATTCAATTTCTCCTAAAAAGCATGTAAAATTAGATGTGGAAAAAGTTCTGTCAAGTATCAAAGGTGGAACGTGGTTGGAAAAGCTATTACCGGAAAGGTTCTGTCAAGTTTCAAAGGTGGAACGTGGCTGGAAAAGCTATTACTGCAATGTCATTCGATTCTGCTTCTGCCTTCTGCTTCCTTGTGTGTCTTATGAAGTTACATTGTAGAAAGTTCATACATTCTCAAAGCGTTCAAGGTAAAATGATATATGGTTTTACAGAGTATCCTGGTTGTAAGCATGATTCATTGTTGGTCATGGCTTACGATATTATGTCTTCTTTGCAATTGCTTCTTTTTTGGGAATCTGGACCTGCTTACCAGGCATTGTAAGAGGTGGATTCATTGTATATGGATCTACTGATGAATACTCAGCTGCAGCATCTTGCTATTATGGTTTAGGGTGGTATGGGTAATCAGGTTATAACTGATGGTTTCATTTGGTGTCTCACGGAAATTGAAATCAAGAGTATTTATCAATTTGTTTCGAGTTACTACCTATAGTTACTTGGAGAGCTAACTCATGTGTCCTCTCTATTTTCACTGCTCTTTTGACATCAACCTTGAATTTTGATTACCGGTATCTTCTAGTGCTATATCTTAGAGCGGTAGACTTATAGATGTGAGTCTTTAGATATACTACCTGTAGTTACTTGGAGAGCTAAGTCATGTTTCTTCTCTATTTTCATTACTCTTTTGACATCAATCTTGATTTTTGATTACTGGTATCTTCTAGTGATTTATGTTAGGGAGGTAGACTATTATTGATTTGAGTCATGGTGTTTCACCCGAAGATACTGGAAAAGCCAAAGCATGTGGCCACTATGTTTTCATTACTCCTGGGGTCATCAGCCATTTTATTTTGTTTATGCTTCGGTTTTCTTGATGATTTGACTTTTTACTTGCATTTCAAACAAGATATGAGTAAATGCCCATTGATGAGAGGAATCTGAATCAGACAGTGAAGAGTCTGATGTTAGTGCTTCGGATGGAGATGACACATCATGGATTACTTGGTTTTGTAACTTGCGTGGGAATCAGTTCTTCTGCGAGGTTGATGACGACTACATTCAAGATGATTTTAACCTCTGTGGATTGAGTAGTCAAGTTCCATACTATGACTATGCACTTGATCTAATCCTTGATGTTGAATCCTCTCATGGTAAGTATAGTTGCTTCTTTAGATTGCCTAATATTTTTGGATAAATTGCACGAGAACTACATTTAACTTGTCGTTTCAATTTAATGATGTAAGTAGTTGGTCTTCCATAGATAAAAAGGATTAGGTTATTTTAATCATAGTGGAAACATACTGGACATTTGTAGGAGTTGCCTAGTTATTGCCTTTGGCACTTCAAGGTTGTTGGAATCATGTTGTTATTTCAGGACTCCTCACTCCTGCAGAGCTATAGGGTTAGTGTGGAAAAGATCATTGGTGTAATCTAAGCTTCATCTCTATCTGATGGAAACAATCGATGATCTGTTTTAGCTTGTGTGGCTGGCTAAAAGATCAATCTGCCAAGTCCACCATCCAGTTATTCTTTCTGTAGGGCGTCTCCATTCCAATTCCATTTGTTATTGAACATATTTTCAAGATTTAACTATCTAGTGCTTGGGCATCACTTCTGCAGGTTCCAATTTCATGAATTCGAAAGATTTCTTGTTTCAGTATATAAATTCTGCTGGGGATGGGTAGTTTCTGGTGGTGGCTATTGATAAAAAGTTAGCGCAAATAAAC